>VZTZ01018416.1:2918098-2988197 GCA_013400955.1 Drymodes brunneopygia
CGCCGCGCGGGGTGCGCTGGGAAGTGTAGTGCTGGCGAGTGAGGCGGGGTCCCGCGGGGCATGCCGGGAGGTGCAGTCCCGCTCCCTCACAGCCCGGCTGTGGGAGCCCCTCAGCCCCAGCCTGGGGGCCCGGGAGGCTCGGGCACCCCGGCCCGGGCTCTGCATCCGCCCTCAGCCTCTTCCAGGCGAGCCGGTCCTGGGCTTCGGCCCAGCTCACGCAGATGTTCGGCTCCCGCCGGCACATGTACACGAGCAGGCAGGGCTGATATGGCCGCTGCCCTGTCAACAGCGTAGCCCAGCACCGACACTTCCAAGCTCTGCTATTTCAAGGTAAAAGTTCTCCAGCTTCAACCCCTCTATGTCACTCCCTGCAGGAACAGAGCTGAAAAGTGTGGGGTTCAAAGAGCTACAGCATTAATTTGCTTTTCTTGGGAGTTCTCCCAGCCCACTTAGGTACTCTTAGAAATAACTAGTAAGTTAACTGGGGCCTTGAGATAAGAGGGAGGGGAAAAAGTCTCAGAGTCATACAATGAGTACAGAATTTATTTAAACAAGCAAACATGCAAGTGAAACAAGCAAGAAAAGCAACTGTTCTTGGCAATATGACTGCAGGTTTCAGTCTTGACAATTGCTTCCCTAATGATTGCAACAAGAACCTTATTCAAAGTCACTGTGTTTGATTAGAACAATTTAAAAAACCAACAGGAATTCAGTTTTCCTTAGGAGAACATGCAATCCAGTACAGAATCCTAAATGAGCTGCAATGGCTTCCTCCACTGAGGCAAATTCATCAGGAATTAGGAAACATTTTACGAAGGAGCAGAAGTTCCTGAAATTTTGCCTGCGGTTTACCAGGAGTGATAAATGAGTGTCAAACTTTTTTTTGCAGTTCAGCTGCACACTGTGAGGCCCAGGGCAAGCATCACCTGAGAAGGCATTGCACTCAAGATGCATACATAGATCTGCTATAGGCCTATTGCAAATGAGCTTATCCAAATTAAAGTCTCTAATTCTTTAACTTTTGAACTATTTGACACACAAGACAATTTTTCTAACTGTTTGCTACTACTGTGGGAAAAAAATAATCCTATTTCAACAGGTAGAGAGGATCAAAATTAAGTGTTGATGTTGCTAAGGCCACAGAAAGTGTCACCACCAGAGCACAGGTAGGTACTAACACCTCATGCCCTCTGTGCTCAGATGAACCAATTCATTAGGAGACTGAAACAAAAGAAAACCGTGCTTAGAGCTGGAGTTCCAGTCCAAGAGTACTTCAGCACTCAGCAATTCAGTCCCTGCCAGGGGGAACACAGAGACATGGCAAGTAGGAAAACAGGCACAAAAGGCAAATGACTCACCCTGAATTACCAGCAGGTCACTGGTACAGCAGGACACAGGAGCAGCTCTCCCAAGCATCAACCATAGATATTTTTTGGCAGCAGCCAAAAATGCAACATTAAAACAGAGGGAGCTCTGAAAGGTCTTAGGTGTTACTGTACAATCAGGAACTAATTTTATGACCTTCCAGAACTCAAAATGGACATCTTTGGTAAAGAAACACTGGACAGCTTCATGGGAAAAGCAGAGGATGTTTTTCTGCAAGACTTGCTGAAAAGGTGTTGTGGCTCTTGTGATAGGATCAGAGCTGCTGTCAGAGCTGAAACTCAGCACTGTGACAAGCAAGAGAGAGGATTCCCCTGAAGGCCTGCTCCAGGGGAATCCTCTGCTTTTATTCTGCTCTTGCATACAGGCAAATTAAAAGAAAGAGAAATTTGAGAATTCTAGGTCCCACAAGTACTATGAAGTGGATAAAAGCACTGGGCATGGCTGATTACTTGGGTTTTAAGAAATGGTTTATGGACATAGTGCAACTGTAGGCCATTTCACTTTATTCCCTGTGTAAATAATTATTAATAAAGATATCAAAGTTGATGGCTGAGCAATTCTTTAGTCTTAAAAAACTTTCAGGCCTTCACCCTTCTTTTTTTTCCCTCATCATGGCAGTAACTAAAGTTTTCAAAACCGTTTCACAGTTAATGACTTAAGTAATTACCCAAAGTAATGCCCTAGTCTGATAATGATGTGTTTGAAACTTGACTTAGACTCTGTCACTCTTTATCTAATCTCCAGAAGATCGGATGCTTCCAGGAGTCAGCTTGCAGTCGTAATAAATCCACAAACTTTGGCACAGAAACTACAGGATCTCCAGGCAGGAGATCGATTAGAAGTAGTACATTGTAGGAAAACCTACTTGGGTAGGAAGGTTTTAATTTGGACGGTGCTTTTGACTAATTGTTGCAACAATTACTTTGTGGAAGGGCACGCCTGGGAGCGTTACTTCAACACCTTATTTTCCAGTAGTTAATAGGGGTCATTGAAGGGGTAGTGGGGGTGTCCAGCATCTCTGGCCACAAGCTTTCCATCCACCTGTGAAATAAACAAGACAGACTCAAGTCAGAAAGATAAAATCCATTCTTACTCTCTGTTTCAAGTTCTCCACGATTTAGATTTCTAAACCTGTGTATCCCAAACATCTGGGAGTACATTTTTCAGCTGAAGAAGAGCTCTTCTCTCTATTCCCAAGTCCTCAGCCTTTCTTGAAAGAAAAGACAGACTTCTGTAGCCTAGAGCAAGAGTCTCTCAAGCTGCAGAGACTTGAAGAATCAGACTAAGGATAGTTAAAAGCCTTGTTCCTTGTAGCTGTTACTGAGTAAGTGTTGTAACATGCACACTTCAAGACACTTTATTGGAGTTGGAGCCTTTGTCCATGTTTCCATGACAGAGAATTGCTGGGCTGCCAATTTTAGAGATGGATAAGATGAAACACATTGAGAGGCTTGTTCAGGGTCATATACTGAGGCATTAATAGTGCCACTGAACTCCTTTTAGGAACATTTCTACAGAAGACCAGCTTGTCCAGCTGTAAAATGGGAGCACTGACACCAATATTCACAGATAACCAGAGGCTCAGGCTGGCCCAAACCCAGACATGGCCATGCAGAAGTTTCAGTTCCTACATCCCACCTCGAAGCATTCAGATGCACAAATTGAATTTCTAGTTGCACCAAGTCCATTGCAACACCCCCAACTTCCGTGTAGCAGAGGTAAAACCTCATCTGTAACGTTTGGGGAAGTCTGGGCACAGCACTGGCCCAGAGCACACACCTCCCCACGGGTCAGGCGAGCATGATCCAGCTAAAACTTACATTAAGCCACTAATGTCTCAGTAAGAGTTATATTAGAGAAATCCTTGATTTTTATAAACGTAATGGTAGTGATCATTCAAAATGTTATAGGCACAGAGGAAATCAGCGGGACTTCCAAACCAAGTATCCACTAGCAAGTGCCCAATTAGCTTTGAATATAAAACTCACGTTTCAAAGCGACTGGAATTCCTGCAATGAGCTGTTTAAATGAAATGAGTCACCTGGGGGCACTGCAGAGCACGGAACGAAGATGTTACGGTGTAACATTTGACTAATGCCCCAATTAAAATAGACCTGAAATGAAGCTGTCAGCTAAATGCAATCCTTAAAACAGGTCAGAAGTGTCACAGTAGCTTCAGGTTTCCTCAAGTTCTCTTGAAAGCCAACAGCTTCCTCATATTCCTAGAGTTCATATTCTTCACTTTCCCCCCCAGCTCTGTCCCCCTGCATATTTGTTCACACAGAACAGGCAAGCATTCTTGCTCACAGCAGGCCAAGACAGCAGCATTGCCAGAAGCAATGTTTCACATCACTGATTCCAGTCTACTCCAGGAATTTGAGAGGAGAAAGGGGGGGGGGGATAAAATCAACAATGAACACACCTGCAGGTCAACAGTAGCTAACTCTCAAAAAGAGATCATGATGTGCTCACCTCACTCCTCCTCTCCTGGCTTGACACTCATTTAAGTTTCACTTAAGTATATTCCTTGGCATATTACATGTTTCCAAAAGTTTGGATTTCAGACTGGTGCAAGGTAACTTCCAAACTCTATCCAGATAATGAACAGTTAAAAGTATAAAGCAACTTTAATTGTCTATATGCAACGTAATAGCCTCCCCTCAGGCTTTAAACATACACAACGAGGAAGAGAGTGGCACAATTATAAGAACTTGTGGCTATGGATCAATGAAGTAAAGCAAGGAAGAACTGTCTCATCAGTTATGATAGGAGCTCTCATGTCACTGCCATATTGCTCTTTGAAATCCAGACACTAAGTCAGATTCGGTGTGGAGATAGGCATGAAAGGTTAGACAGGAATTTTAATTCACAGTTGATGAAAATTCTTTCCAATAAGCCCAGAAGGGATGAGCAGGAGACAAAAGGTTCCATTAGAGATCTTAGAGCTATGGAGCCATGATTTAGTTCTACTCATCTTGCTTCTTCCTGTCTTGTTATCTGACAATATCGCAGTATCTTTGAAGCCCAGCTGCATCACATTCACCCTTTCTCAAGCTTTGAACTGTATTTCATCTCTCCTTTGTGAATACTTGTGATCTGATCAGGTCTCCCAGGTAACAAAATCACATGAATTGTCCCTGCCTCATTCAAGCCAGGCTATATTTGAATGTATTGTGCAGTTTCATTAACAAAAACAACTTTGTTTGCAACGTGAGTAGCAAAACACTTGAAAGAAACATACTGTCAGTAGCAGGTGTGCTTGTCACTACTCCATTCACACAGAGCAGCAGCTAAGCTTGTTGCTTGCTATACAGACTCCTGATCCATAAACACAGAGAGAATTTTTGCTGCAGGGATGTGAGGGTTTATATTTATGCATACAAACAGTTTAAAGGGTGTCCCTGAGGCTCATGTAAGCATGACAAACAGTGAAAGCTGTAACGCATATCTACCCTTGATATGAGATAGTCATTCCCCACACATTTCACAGCTTCTCTTTTCTAACTCAGGCTGGTCACTGATACACTTTCAAGTATTCAAAAAACCCACAATGGTAAATCCTGGAGAAAAGCTCTCCCCCAGGAATTCCTACAGCCAGCAGCCACTATTGAAGAATAATTTACAGGCAAAGTGCTGAAGAGGCCAGGCTATGCTTGACAGCTCCCAAATTTGCTGAGATTTCCTGTATCCATGCAGTGTGTTGTACGGCAGAGAAGGGATAAATCACTTCAGATTCATTATAGCACAGCTACAGCCATATCCTGGCCAGTGATGCACTATGGAATGGCAACAGCTTTCTGTTGTACAGTCAGAGGCAGAAGAAAGGAGAAACATTATAAAGACAGGAGACAACAAGGCATTGACTGGTTTTTTGGGTTTTTTTTTTTGCAATGAAGGAAAAGGAACAAGTTTTAGGTCTTCTAATGTAATAAAAGAAAGACCAAGAGGACTTCATCACTCACAAGGCAGTGGCTTCTCTAAAAACAAACTGGCAACTGCTAGCACACAAGGTAAGGGTTCGTGTGACACAGTAAATTACTGATGCTAAAAGATGCTGCAGCTAATGGATTTGGGAAGAAAAACACAGTAGCCTAATCCAAACTCCTTATATTGGAAAAAGGTCATTACAACAGATCAGAATCCTGAAAAGGGGGACATGCAGTGGAGGGGAGGGGACGAATTCCCTGATATGACTTCCACAATGGATGTGGAGAAGCAGCAGCACCCTGAGTCCTCACTGATCTTAGAGGTATATGGTACAAAGTAGACTGTGACAGCTGGCACAAGGAGTTCTTCTGGAGGAATGCCATGGAGCTTAGCCTGCTTGGACTTGAGAAGAACAAACCAAGCAGGAGTTTGGTGAGATTTGAAGATGGGACTCTGACTTAAAGACACATAAGAGTCAGTAATGAGAACTCAAGAGAAAGCCACCAGTGTCTAAAACAGAGGACAAAAGTTTTCAATAAGCTGCCTTTTCTGTATCCAGCTTTTGAAAAATTCATTCATCTTAGATACCCTAAGAAGATGCAGTGCTCTTATGAGTAAGTAGATCTGATGGGAACACTAAAGAAACAGAACTGTAAAAATCCCAAGTGGTGGCCATATGCACATAATGAGAACTATTAGAAACACAATAAATTTACCGTAATCATTGGCACGATGTAACGCCAGTTTTTATTCAGACTTGCAATGTGGCTCATCTCCTCTTCTGTGAGGCTGAAGTCAAACACCTGAGAACAAATCCAGAGGCTTTACTCAATAACCACAGGCTGCCATCAGTTTATTTTCTGTTATTAACTACAAAATTGCAATTAAACTCCTAACAAACACCAAAGCAAAGGCTTAAAGTCTGAGCTGTTCACACACCTGCTAGCTCTAAGCCTACACTGGTACTGCATAGTGCTCTGCCACTAAGATAGAAAGGAGTGGGACTGTTTCTCACAGTAAGTGCTGCCTAGTCAATAAATATTCTGTTTCCATGTAGATCTAAACCTCGAGTGACTGCAGAATTTATGGGAATTTCTTGAGATTTCTAGCAGCACACTACATGGCAGAATTTAGATTAATAGCAGTAACAGTTACAGAAACAACTCCTAACTTAAAAACAAGTATGTAACCAGCCAATCTTTATGAAGAAAGATCCAAGGAGGTGATTCAGAAACATCCTTCAAGATTATTTAAAGTCAGGATTTTCAAATGATTTCTAAAGTTTCTGCTTCAGAGTAGAAGTGAACCACACTTACTCCTTCAGCATCACTAGAATGGCATTTGCTGGAGAAGTCCAGCCTCACTTGCAGGATAGAGCAACTATTACTCATAAATAAGAATCACTGAGCATAATTAGAAGACTCCCTTTTTCAATAAATTTGTGTCTCAAAAGAATTTAAGTACAGATTTTTTGTTTAGACCTCTACAAAGTACATTCTTTACCTTCTGATAACAAGACTCTGCACGTGCACATTGCACATGCACACTGAGTTTCTTAAAACACATCCTTTGTTTTCAGAAAGAATCTTTACCCTCCCTCCCCAGCATGTGCATACATTGATGAACAAGTATGAACCAAGTGCCTCAGCTTGCTGCTCTGCAAATTGTAGGACAGTACAGCAATTATATGAAAAGGGCATTGCTGAAACTCCTCCATTTCAGCTTACCTGGAGATTCTGCTGAATGCGAGCAGGAGTGACACTCTTGGGAATGACAACCACTTTACGCTGCACTTGCCATCTGCAAGAGAAGGTGAGAGACTTGGTCTGTGTGTGTAGTCCAAGAACAATAAGTATTTTGGCTGAATAATAGTCTGTGGCAGCAGAGATGCCACTTCTGTGACATAAAATAAAGTGACACAGCCTTGTATTAGGACCTGGTGTGTCCAAGCTCAAGCAAGACAGTAACAACTGAATTAATCAGAGAGGGGAAGATGTTAATGCCTTGGAACAAGCACCCAGATTTCAGGTGTTTTAAGCTAAAAACCCAAGAAACAGTCAGAAAAACATACTTCAGCATTTCAATCAAGTTCTAACCTGACAACCACTCAGAAACTAGATGAAAACCCAGATCCCTAACGTGCCTGTCTAGTGGCTTGAGCACGAAATCTTGAACATATTCAGCTCACTGGGGAACCTGCTACTGCCCAACACTGTGGTAGTGACACTGATGGATACAAAGCCAGTCAAGAAAAATGAGGATAGAAATCCAATTTCAGTTTACAAGGTGCTGATCACATTCTGGGTATCACTCAGCCACCTTGTTTCCTAATAACCAGTACCTGGCTATATAAAAACAAAACAGCAAACAGTTCTTCAGTGCAAAGGAGGCAGGTCTTTACCTCAGCCCCTCTTCCTGGGAGCCCACATGAGTGCAGCAGCAAGCACTAGAGGCTTCAAGGAACTGGCCACATGCAAATTCAGTGAGCAGCACTCAGATGTGGTACACTGCTGCCTTAAACTGTCATACTGCTATTTCCCAGCAGAAAAGGTACTGTCCCAGACATGGGAACAGTCCATGTGAATGGTCCCAGACATGGATCCAGGCCCTGAATGGACCCCTCTGATCTAGTCTACCTGCCCTAAGGCAGGACCAACTCTACCAGCTTTGTAAAACAAGCACCAACTGGGGTTTGCTTTTGGCACTCCCTGTGATTTTAACCCCTCCCTGATGCACTTCAAGTGGATTCCTTCTAGCTTGTGTGTTTTGCTTGATTGAAGGCTGCATCCCAAACACCACCTCTCTCACAATTATTCTGTACCTGAGGATGATCTGTGCAGGTGACTTGCTGTATTTTTCTGCAATTTTTTTGACCCCAGGTTCCTCTAGAAGCACAGGCTCGTCTGGGTGTTTCCACATGCGATCTGGAGAGCCAAGGGGACTGTAGGCAGTGACCACCAGTCCTCGTTTCTGGCAGTGAGCGATCAACTCATTCTGAGCTAGGTAAGGATGGCATTCCACCTATTAGAATGACCCACAGTGAGTGGCTACAGAACAGACATCAACACACAATGAAGCAAACAGAAAGTCAAGCACAAAAGAACCAAACATATCACAGGAGCTCATTCCACATTCCAAGCAGGAATCCAAGTTACTCCCTCACAACCTTTCCTTGTTACAGACTATATTGTTCCTCACAGGGAAGATGAACTCTTCCACAGATCTGTTCATCTAAGCAGGTAAAAATGCCCACAGAAGACAGATGTAGGCCCCCTTCCCATTAGATTAATCTGCCTGGAAAGACAGCCTCTGTGTGCCTGCTCCTGCAGAGCTGGCTATATTCTTCCCTGCAAAGAAAAAGCTGCACCTCTTGTGTTAAACACACAACATTGGTTTGCAAATTCTTCACTCTTATGGACAAGTAGGAAAGGTATTGGTCTCCTTTATCCACCTTACCTGGAGCACAGCTGGCTTCACAGTAGCCACACTTAGTACATCATCAATCTGACGACTGTTGAAGTTTGACAGCCCAATGGCTTTCACAAGACCTTTTTCCACCAGTTTCTCCATAGCCTTCCAGGTATCCTTGTAATCAATGTAGTCATAACGCATCGTGTTATCAGGATTCTTTGGGAAGAGATTGTCCCCTCGTCTACAGCATCAAAAGTGAAGTGTAAGTACATATACCACATTATTTATATTAATTCTTCACTTAAAGAAATCTTCCTCAAAGTGGTCTTAAAAGTTTCTACATAGTCTGACAGGCAGAATACAAACTGAATGAATCTGTCTGTTCAATTCCATTACATGACATAACCTATAAGCAGTTATTACACAGGACAGTCTTTCCTATATGAAGTTGTTACACAGCACTTTGAAGTACTTACCTATATAGCAGTGACTACACAGAACTGATAAACCACTGTACACACTGCAGCAGCTCTTTGCACGCTTTGATCCCAGTAAAACAGCTAATTTAGGGAGCAGCAACTCAGAGGGCAGCTTGGAGCTGCTACCAAAGGGATCTGGGTTTAAGAGGTATCTAGGAGAAACTATACAAAGGACACTGGCCTTCCCAATACCTCTGGATTCTGTAGCTGCTCAATACAAGCACAGATTCTCCCAGAAGTCTTTAACATGTACATGTTATTTATAGGCTGGGTGTGTTTCCTTCCAGTCATACCAACACATTAAAAAAAAAACAAACCAAAAAAGCCCACCCAAACAGACACAGAGTACCCAGCTGTGCCAGGTGACACCCCCACAGCCAAAGGGCTGTGACTGGTCTCTGAGCAGTCCATGCTTGGAAAGGTACAAGCAATCCCCCTGGAAGAGCCGTGCTCCGTAATCACTGCAGGATTCTGCTAGCTCAGCACTGAGAGATTCTTACACTGCTCTAGCTAAGCAGTGAATGTTGTGAGAAATGGCAGCACTTGGGGAAAAGGGGAGATGGTTCTTCCTGTCACTGATAATCTAGAACCAAAAATAACTCTGAAAGCCTTAGGAACTCCCAAGTCAGAAAAGCAGCCTTGTATGTCAAGAGCAAAAGTAGTAAGTGAGAGTAATTTTCAAGACTTAGAGGCACTGTGATTTTCATCTGGAAGTCTCTTTTAATTTCTCTGTAAATAACATTCCTTAGTTCAGCCTCCCAATGCAACAGGCATTAGAGATAAGCATGCATTAAAACAGTTAAGTAGAAATAATGGAAACCTGTAGAGTATACAGTTTCTAATGAGAAAAAAATGAAACTGCTCTATTCGGCTGTCAGTTTTGTCAACAGTGTCACAATATAATCTAAATTTAAATATTAGTAGTATCTAAACATTTTTATTTGTGTTATGTATCATTATCAAAGCAATGTTTGATGGGGTGGTTTTTTCAAGCAAATGAAAGGCAAACCTGTTGCACAACAGGGGGAATTTTTAACAGCTCTTCCTTCAGACCAGTTCTAGTTAAAAACACTTCCTCATTCTGTTATTCTGAGAAATATATTTATACTTTGAGCATCTTACATTTTATCATTAGTGTGTGACATTTGTGAAATTCAGTTCATATGACTAGAAGGAGAAAAAATGTTCTCAGATTTGCAGAACAGAGGCCCCTTAAACTGAGAGGGCTTGAGTGAAGACTCCATGCAAACATCTGGTCAGGAGACTTATTCCCCCTGCCTTTTTGCTGATTGTAGTTGGGTGGGGAAACAACTATTTCCACATCTACAAGGAAATAGAGTATGGAACTGGGCTTACTGGGATTGTAGGATAAATGCATTTAGCACTTAACCGGAAAACTTTCTTGTCTCTTATTTCCTCAAATCGTAGAATTACTGCAATTTGTGTCATAAGAAGTCAATTCACTTCCTCATCATACAGATACCACCATGATACTGCATGTGCTTGTCCACTCCAGTACAGTTAATAGCTACAAGTGATAAGTGTTGTCTTTATGAAGCACTTAATTCCCATTTCACAGATCAGTACAACTAAGGCACAAAGCAGTTCTGGTATTTCCCCATGGTTACCATGTAGGCCAGTGACAGAACCAGGAATAGCTGCCACACTTCCCCAATGCCTAGATGAAGATATTAGACTGTTTTAAACTTCAAACACCAAAAACCACCTTGCAGGCACCATAAACAGGAAGAAATTCATAGCTCAGAAAGAAGGTCCTCAGGATATAACATGAGCCACTTATGTAAAACTGGAGTTTCTGCATTCTGTGCCCTTTCCATCTAGACTTACTCAAAGGCATGAGGCCAGTGCATGAGGTACAGGTCCAGGTAATCCAGTTTCATATCTCCAAGTGTTTTCCTCAGTGCTGGCTCTACATCTTCTGGGTGGTGCTTGGTATTCCAGAGCTTTGATGTTACAAACAGGTCCTCCCTTTTAATAATCTTTAAGAAAGGAAGGAGACCATAATATACTGGAGCAAGTTCAGAAAGAGAGTTGCAACAATTCCCCAATTAGGTTTAAAACAAAGAGAACAACTGAAGCTTTGTGGTTTGTTATGGTTTTTTTTTAAAAAAAGGTACCACATGGAACCTACAAATTAAACCTTTCAAAAATATACCAGATGGAGAAGAGCCACAAAAATACACACAGTTGCAAGTCCTAAAGTATATCAAATACTTTAGCAATTAGAAGTTTTGAAAAACAAAACATTCCTTTCCACATACACATTCTTCCAAACCTTCCAATTCAAGGGTTAAAGCCATTACTAAGTGTGATGTAGATTAGAGATTACTCAGCTTATTCATATGTAAATCTTGAAATTTCTAGTTACCAATTCACTTATTCCAGGCCCAACCAGCTAACTTAATTTACTCATCACATGCTATAAACCAAGATTGCTTCTTGTGGAGAAGGGCGTGGGAAAATAAACAGAAGACTCCCCAGACCACTGTTTTTGACTTTCTAGGCCATGGAAGGAACACAGTAAGAACTGAGAGCCCTATATCCTGTGTTGGAAGGGTAAGAATCAAAAATAAAACAATGGAGAACTGGTTAACTAGAAAGTATAAAATACAAAAGGGAGAACACATTGGGCAAACTGAAGAATTCCATCAGAAAGGATGCTTCTCACTATCTCTCATGTCTGACAAAAATTCACTCAAGTCTGTATTTTGAAGAATTTGGAATGATTAACTCATTACTTTCTCTCTTCCAACCATTCAATTATTTCTGTGTTTCACACAGAGATGTTGTGTTTAAAAGGAAGATATTTGAAAATTCTTTTTACTAGAATTTTAATTCAAATTCTAGTTCTACGTTAACTAGCTAATGTGAACTGAACAAAAGGCCTGTGCTTCCCTTTGTTAATTACCACTGTCTAGGGAGGAATCCCTGGGGCAAGCTGAAAACAGCCTCTCTCAAGCATTTCACATAACAAAGAGACTGCCCTAAAGCCAAGGCAAGAGCAGCAGGAAAGCAAGAAGATGAAAACTTTCTTTCCATGGGCTGTGAGACTGTACAGGTTATCCTTTTGGCCCCTTTAGGGAATAAATTTAAGATTCCACCTCAGGTCATACATAGGAATGGCTGTCACATTACATGATACTTAGGCCTCAAAGTCTCAGGTGCAGACTCTGGAGCCACAGTTATGAACCTTTCACATGCAATGACTGTTGTAAAAAAAAATTTTTAATTCACCACAGTTAATCACTCATATTTTATGTACAACCAAAAAACCTGCAGTTGATATTTTATCAATAACCAAAAAACTAAATTTGCTGTGGCTATTCACTATTGCATGCTAGAATGGAAACTCAGAGTAACTTTTTTGACAAATCATGACAAATATTTTACATTATAACTATTGATTCTGGGAACCCTGAAGTATCCACATTGGGATACTTTATGAGGGAAAAAGGGGCAGGAAGGGTTAAAAACCCATCACCACCACCAAAGGCATTTTCTGTAGCTTCCATCCAAATATTCCTGACAACCTTTCCTCCCCATGACAGCCAGGAGGGTTCTAAGAGCAGAGAAAGCATTCTTTCATGCCTTCTCCTGATAAATAGCAAACAGCTGGGGTAGATCAGCAGGAAAAGCCACAAATGTTAACTTCACAGCTGACAGCTGTGAGTTTTGGCACACACAGCCAGCAGGACAGTTCCTGTGTTCGTACCTTGTTGGGCCCAACGCATTCCTGGAAGGCGTCCCCAATCTCGGCCTCGTTGCTGTAGGCGGCCGCGCAGTCGATGTGGCGATAGCCCACGCTGAGGGCGTGTTTCACTGCCTCCTTCACCTGCAACCACAAACACATTGCCCCATGCAGGCACTGAAAAGGGACATGGCACTGAGGAAAAGTTTAAAAATGCTAAGAGACTTAGTGAGGAACACCCCCCAATAAAACAGAGACCTACATAAGGCCATGAGATTCAAACAGGAGGATCCAGAGTGTCTGTGGCACTGTCCTTAGGGGGAAGAGCAAACTGCTGGCAGACATTCCAAGAGGAACAAGAAAATGGATCATGCACACAGGGCCAGCATGCAAGAATGCACCAGATAGAACAAATCCCTACTCTTCACTATAGTTGTTACACTTTTCTTAAATATAAAATGAGCTATAAAAAACAGTTTTCAAATAAGTCATGGCTTAGGAAGACAACTTTTCTGACCTAGGTGACCAATCAACATCAATCAAACCTGTAACATATTTCCTCTTGCCCAATAAAGAAAGAGCCTGGCTTCTAAGTCCAGAATCACCACAGTTTGGGTTTGGTTCAGCCACTCACACTTATTAACCAAGACAATGCTCTTTTATGGAACATTTTTCTTTCTTGTTTCATAATTGCACAACAGTGAAAGTCATACTGCTGGGACACTCCTGATGATACTCACAACTTTACATTTTGCTTTCAACATTGCTGACAATGAAGGTGTTGCCAATAGCAACACATCCCTTGCTCCGTATTGCCAAACAAAAGCCAGAATGGTTTTTGGGAACCAAGGCACTTTACTTCAAATCTTTTGAAATCTGCTTTTGAAAGCTCTAATAAAGCACAAGCACAAACGTCTTCACATCTGGGCCTCAGACATGGAGGAAGTCTAGGAACCAGAAGGAAACACAGAATGGCATCTTTGTGAGGACTCATAAGGAACTTTTGAATAAAGATTTTTTTATAAATGACTGTGCAAGAATGAAGAATTACTACAGTTGCCATTGTGGTAATCATCTCCTGTTAGGCTGATGACCATTTAGTAAAATCTGTTTCATTAAACTTCCAGTGGGCAGTTAGCACACATTCTCTCTTACATCTGTCCTTCTGAAGCACTACAGAAAGAATATCAGCTGCACATCAGCTGCACAGGGATTTCTATACATTGCACCTCACAGACTTGTCTCTCAAGACTGTGGCAGACTGTAAATTACTCTGTGTATAAGGCTTGATGCAATAGGGCCACAAATGTTAAGTGAGATCACACCTCTCTTGTCATGAGATTAAAAAATATGTCCACAAAGGCTAGAGGGAAATTGATCTCTTTCAACTTAATCAAAGTACCATCACTTTCCAATTTAAAGCTGACAAAATTAGTAAAACCAAGCAAAGGCATGTACAGTCCTGCTTTCAGATACTACAGAAAGGCAACAGGGAATCAAATGTGAGAAGATCTCTCTCCTGCTGGCGGATTTCACTTGTTTTTCTTGTCAAGAAGCGCAGTAAAAGCAGACACAGGATATTCTGACTGCATTCTCTGGCATTTTGAGAGGAAAACTGGAATGTAGCTCAGTTTCCCTTAGCCAGGATGACAAAGCACTTCTATTACAGCAGTGAACATCTCCTTTTTCTAGCAGGATGGTGCTTACAGCCTTGTTTCACTCAACAAAGACATTTCTCAGATCACTACAAAATTAAGGGCAGGGTAATTCTGAAATCACTTGAGACATAGTAAAGGCTTTTAAGACTCAATATCTATCCTCCAAAAAGGTGAGAGCTGTGGAGGACAGGAAAACAGCAATGTTCTATGTCTGGAATCCCCTATTTCCTGTAACAGATCAATATTTTTAATCAAACAGGCACAAAGTTTACCATAAATGAAAGTAAGCACCGCTCATAGAAAATCGGAGATAAAGCACTCCAAACATGTCTCTGCAAAGTGATCAACAAGAGGCTGTACTTCTTTATCAGCATGTTTTGAGGAATTTCTGGCACAGAAGAACTGGGACTGGTCATTTAAATAAGGTTTGGATCTGAGGAAAAAAAAATCTGTATTTGTGTAAGCTACTCTCAGCCTACTAAGATATTCCAATGTGAACTGAGAGCTCCTGTTCCACACAAAAGGCGAACAATCAAGAGGAAATGTGCAAAAATAAAAAAGGTATTTTTGGAGGGGAAAATAATAACATATAGATGTAAGTTTAAGAAAAGTACTTTTTTTAAACAAAAAGTTTTGTATTTTTGAGATTAACTTCAGACAGGTATATGCATTTCATGCTAGGGGACAGAGAAAAAAACTCAACAGAAGCAGTTGAAGATTCACATGCCTCTGGATATTTGTTGTTGAAGTAAAAATAGCCAAAGGACCCTTCAAACTTTCCATATATTCTTTAGCCTGTCAATACTGCTCTGAAAGGAGCAATTAGTGAGTTTACTTTGCATTAGGCAAGTTGAGTCACACAGCTCCAGTATGACTCACCAATCCATCCCCACAGAACTAAAAAGTTAGGTCTAACTGAAAGTAGGTCTGAAAGGATCTTGAGACATCTTCCAGCCTGTCCTCATGGCCCACAGCAGTGCAGAGTAAATCCAGACCACTCCTACACACATTTGTCAAAGCCTTTCTTGTGACAGGCAGTCTATTCCAATGCTTTGAAATCTCCATGCTCAGTCTTTTAGATGACTCACAAAGATGTCCCTGATGCCACATCCCATTCTTCCCAGACATGAAATCCACAGTTTGCCCTTTGTGAGGGCTTTTTGCACATTGCAAAGTGCCTGCACAGCTCCTCTCAAACCTCTCTTGACCATACAACTGCAGGTGCTTCCACCTTTCATCATAACTCACCTTTCCCAAACCTTGCATCACTGCAAGTTTGCTGCTGCCTCATCAGCTGTTTCATGCATTTCTTCAAATGATTTGCCCCAAAACAGACACAGGTTGGAGCCTCACTCTCCTTCACTTTATAGCAAAGTCCAAGGAACTACACTCCCATTTAAACATCGCAGTAAGGGACTCGGCCTTGCCACCTACCCTCTTTTGAAGATGGATGAACACAGTATCAGTGGCAGATTCAGAAACACAATCTGTAAGTCCCAATTAATTATAATATCTATTACTAGATTTCCAGTTCTTCAATTTGCCTCTCACAAGGTTAAAAAACTAACAAGCCATCTTTATACTTCCAGGCAACACACAGCGTTCAAGTGACCCAGGAGCCCCTCCTGCATTGCCCCAAGGCATTGTGAAGAGATTTGCACACTAAGGGTTCAATACTACTGGGAAAGAAAAGGCTCTGACCAGCCTCCCCTGCTTCCTGCAAAGTTGACACATTTTAGCAGTCCAAGTACTTTTGCTGACAGGAAATAGGAAAAAAAACAGATAATCAGTGCACATGATATTCAGATGCACTATGACCAGAACCCAAGTGTTGCTATATCACAGTTTCTAAATATTGGACTAAAATTTGCTGAAAAGGAACTCACACCACCAGATAAATAATGCCAATTTAAGAAGTGGCATTCCCTAAAATAAAGGGGTTTGCCTCTTATCCTTCAAATGTTGAATATAAGTCCCTTCCTTAACAGTTGTGAATTTTTTTGTGCCCATAACCAGGATTCTCCATATTGTCTAACAAACTTCAAGAACTAAACATTCTTCCCCGAAACTGCAATACTGTCACAAGACACCCTGTCTGACTGGTTTTCTGAGGTGCACTTCTCCTCTTCAGCTTTTCCAAGGTTTCACACAGAAATACAATTTCCCCAAGCCCTATGTCTCCCTCTCCCACAGAACCAGCCTCTGCCACTGCAGGTTAAGCTGCTCATCAGGTAGGAATCAATCCTCCAGGATGAAAGCATGGCTCGCTTGAGAGAAGAGAACAAAGCATTAAAGGATTACAGATAATCCAGCTGCGATATCAAAAAGCCACGCTACTGATTTTCTTGATGCTCCTGTCTGAATGGATTTCTCTTTGAACTCATTCATACTGACAGTTTGTAAACTTCTGTACTGTGCTCCCTTCCATTCAACAGCACTCCATCATATTCCTATGGAAACATGCAAAACAAATTTCTCTTCTAGCATTTGATCACGTAAAACACAAAGCATCCTATTATTTTATCCGGTGCCAATCCTATAAAATCCTATAGTCTTTCAACATGGAATTAGATTCAATTATTTTGCCCCATTAAGATCTAGGAAACTGGGGCTGCAATGACACCTTTGTACTGGACTGCTAGGTTCTGTCTACAAGGTCAAGGTTTGTTTACAATCAGGAACAGTAACAGCAGTAATAAAGAAATTACTCAAGCTTGGTAAGGGAAAGAATTACAATCTGCAAAATATTTACCTGAAATAATTTAAAAGCCATCCATTTTCACACCTGCTTCTAAAGCAGCCCTTAAACAAAAGAGCTTTTGATAAATAGTCTCTACCTGGGAAACAGCTAAACCAAATTTAATCAATGCTAATTCTTCTGCTCTTCTGGGGTTTTGGCCCCTAGTCTTTAATTCATAATAGCAGTTAATATCCCTGAACTACATCACGTCCTTCTAAGGCTAACTCATCTAGACACTGCCAAACTGCTACTATGCCCCTGAATCTTCAAAAGTGATAAGCAGAAATTCATGTATTCCACACGAATAGAAGCAACTTCTGTAACGTTGGTCCTTTTCACTGCACTTCCTAGGTTTTGCCTTCAATACATTCTACATGTAACTCTTTGAAGACAGCAGATATTCCAAATAAATGACTTCTGAGGAAGCCCAGAGAAGATGGCTGGATCCTGTGTGGGGTTCAGCTGCCAGCAGCACTGCTGATTATGGCAAAATCCAACTGAATTAGGTTTATATTATGCACAAACAGGATCTATCCCAGTTCCTTTCTAAGGCCACACATTTCTCAGAACAATTAGTTCACAGAATAAACAACACATTCATATTATGTTTGAATAGTTGCAGACATTTGCTTTAGACAAAGCACATTTAACTGCTTTGGGTGCACAGAAATTCATCCATTAAGTTTGTGCATGTTAACAAACTTAATTCAGCTGTCATTTGATGTTTTAAGTGGCAAAGTTGCACATTCATCCTTTTCCTCAATTAAGAGGTTGACTGAGTTCTCACATCAACTCAGCTTCTACATTAGTACAACTTCTATTCCAAACAGATCCACTGTCCTGACAGTTGTTTGGACAGAAAAACCCATAGGAAAATGGCTCTGAATAGATTTAATTTTCATGGCTTGTTTTCCACCTTTTCCTCTAGCTGGCATGAGAGAATAGCACATCTTGAGAAAGGTTTTAACTTTCCCTCTCAGTCGTGAGCACAATGTCATCCAACATACTCCAAAAATCATCATGAAGCTCACGCAAGAGTAGCAGTGAGACATCCATTTACTGAACAGATATGCAGTGGTGTGCATAATCCAGAGAAGCTGTGGGTGCCCCATCCATGGAAATGTTCAAGGCCAGGGTGGATTGACCTCTGAGCAATCTGGTCTAGTGGAAGGGTGTCCCTGCCCACAGCAGGGAATTGGAACTAGATAGTCTTTAAGATCTCTTCCAACCCAAACCATTCTGTGATTCCACAATTGTTTGAATACCAGCTAGGAATTCCACCAAGTAGTGGACAATGGATTTCATAGGAAGTACATACAATTTCTTCCCCAAAAAATGTATCTTTTAGCTAAATAAAAGAGATACAAAAAGACAGACAAAGGGGAGAAGTGTTTCAATAGCAGGCATACCACAGAGCGCACAAACATTCCCACAGACTGTTTGTAGTAACAAACTGTTTGTAGAGACACACACAATTGTTTCCAAGTGTGGTGTTTGCCAATTCACTGCATTCAGAAGCAGAGTGAATGTTGAATGATACACGAGTCATCTTATTCTAAAAGCAGGCTGACCCAAGCAAGTTCTTTGTTCCCTGGCTGGCTGCTGGAACAGGACTTATTACAAGAACAACTTGAGTTTCTGCCTCCCAAAATAATGTTTTCTGCTGAGTCATCAGCCTAAGCCAGAGGGGTGTCTGGTCAGACCAGCAGCCTGAGGAAGAGCTGCTGCAAGAGTCCAGCACCATATTATAGAAACAGCATTGTTGGTCTCTTTCTGAGTTTATGTCCCAGAGCACCAATGCCTGAGACTAGGGTTAACAAGTCTGAAGGGATCTTCCTTTTTGGAAGGATCTGCTGTCTTTGTGCCTGAAGGCCTTAGTCATGCAAATACACACATACATACACTGGACTTCAGTGCACTCTAGAATAACTCAAGCAAACGATCCAGGTCTCAGATCTGGGACCTTCAAAAAAAGGTGCAAAAACACACATACTAGTTGAGAGCACAATATCCTACTGTTCCCTGCTTACTTGGCCACGGTCACTTTTCCAAGTTCCCAGTCCCACGAGTGGCATCTTCTGCCCAGTGTGGAGTGTAACAAAGTCGCATGTTGCAGGCATTTTTGCCTAGAGAATAGAAAGAACAAACAGTTTTACAGCAATTCTTTAAGTTGCAATAATTTACCTTTTCTGTTTACAATGGCAATTTTTTTAATCACAAACAAGGAGCTTACAGTGTATCCCAACATCCTCACAATTACATTTCTACTCAAACAGTTATGAGCTCCAAAGCTGGCTAGCAGATTTCAGTTACTTCCCAAGCTCTGCTGAATGTAAAATCATTAATATTATTTAAAAAAAAAAAACCAACAAAAATAACCAAGAGTGGGAGAATGCGATGTTAGTTGAATATCTGACTATGTAGGAGGAATGGATGTTTTCAAAGTACAGCATCCACACAGCAAACTATCCCAAAATAAGTCCGCTTTCTCAGTGTTATAATTTTCCTCACATAATTAGGTCCCAGCTGATGGATGTGTTCACACAGACTTTATGCTTTCAATTTCTTGCTTAGCTTCTCAAGCCAAACTGTAGGTTTAACACCAGACACCAAACAGCACACTCGTTTTTCAGAGAGAAATGCAAGAGCAGTTGGAGTGCTCCTGACCTGAAGGCCACTGTACACCAAGGAGCTGAGGATCCCTGTAACCTGAGTAGGTTCAGGCTCATCTTGTGCTGCACTGCAAGCACAGCCTTGTGCTGTGGGATGCACAAGCTGCAGGATAAGCTCAGCAGCAACCTGTAACAGGGGAGTTTGAAGGCAGCTCGCACTTTGTACCTGCAATTATGCCACCTACGTGTCCTTGCCTTTATCTAAAAAAGCAGAAAGGTCTCCTGCAATCATCCTTTCTGTTTGTCAGAAGAGGCAATGAATAGAGGTGTTTTCTTGTAAAAGAATCCCTAGCAGTTCAAATTACTAAAACAGGATAACCCCTGCTATGGATAGGGTCTGCACAATGTGCTGTGTGAGGTCTGCTCAGTGCTGCACAACTTGGGGCTCCCAGCACCTGAAGGGAATGCACAGTTATCAACACTGTCCTCTTTCTTTAAAGGGTTAGCTCTAAAAAACATCATTTGAGATGACATCTTAGAGTCTGAGTGCTTTTCTTATCATGATTATAATGGGCCACCACCTCCTGGTGCAAGACAATCATTACACTGAACTAATAGTCCTAGATTTGCACTGAGCTAAGTCCAGTTATTGGTGCTGAAGACAATCACTGGTGGACCAAACTGCACGCGTACATCTGTTTTATTGGGGCAGGAGGTCGGAGAAGGCAGGATGACAGTGCCAACAGTGTTCTCTTCTACTCTGAGCTTGCACAGCTTTCATAGCCAGCTACATGCAAGTGGGTGCTACTTACCTGAATTTAGTTGACTAAATAAAGACATTTTTTACATCACACAACACAACTAAAAACTTCAGGGTTTTTGATTTACTTTGGCCTATAATACAAATAAGATACGAACCATATGCTTTACACAACCATGTTATGCAATCATCTTAAAGGTAAGAGTTCAGCCCAGAAGACAAGGTACACGTTTAATCAATAACTAGCATCAGCACATTTTTAAAGAACCATCTTGCTTCATGTAACATTGCATATTAACACAATGCAGAGAGATTTGAACTATAGCCTCTGGAAGAATGGAACACATCCGAATGACAAACACTGGGAAAAAAATGTTAATTAATACTTTCCACTCAGATTCTTCCCTAAAATAGGAGATTTAGGAGAATCACATTTATGATGCTGGCCATAATTACTCAGTTCATTAAAAAGCTGGAAGCCTCTTCTTAGAAGGGAAGAGACAAAAACAAACATAAAAGCAAACTAATTCTGGACAAGTAAGATGTGGTTATGGCTTAACATCACCAACCTACTGCCACATTCATAAAAAAAAATTAAAGCTCGGAGTAATTCAAGGACAGTGTAAGGCTGGGAAGATGCACCAATAACCAGAGTAATGCAAACTACCCCTGTTCATCAACCCACAGCTACAATTCATTTTTAACCTAAAGCAAGACGTCTTCCAGCAGTAAAGCACCCACAGCTATGCATGCCATTAATATGTATAGATATGCAAATAGGTACGTATTAGCAATACTTAAGCCGCTGCAACCAAAGCGCTTCTGTCACACAGATCGGGGTAACCCCTCTGCATTTTGGCTCCCCCGGAGGCACCGAGCGCGCCCACCTGTCCCTTGTCGGGGCGGGACAGGGCGGGCCCGCCGGGCGCGGGGGGCGATAAGGCGGCCCCGCAGCCCCCACAGCCCCGACCGCGCCTCCGCTCCCGCACTCACCGCCGGTACCGACCGCTCGCTACCGCTGAGGCTGCTGCTGCTGCTGCTCGGTTCGGCCCTTCCGCTTCCGCCGGGAACGCGCCCCGGGCCCTGGGCTGGGGCAGCGCGGGTGCCCCTGACCGGTTCAAGTGTGAAAGTCCATCAGTGGGGGTTAACGGGGCTGAGCTGCGCTCACGGCTGTGCCCCGGCGGCGCCCGGAGCCCGGCCCAGCCCCAGCGAGGCTCCCCGGTACAGACCCGCTCCCCGTAGCTCATCGGGCCCCCGGTACAGACCCGCTCTCTGTTACTTATCGGGCCCCCGGCACCGACCCGCTCCCCGTAACTCATCGGGCCCCCGGCACCGACCCGCTGTCTGTTACTCATCGGGTTTGCCCCGCTGATCTTTCGTGCCCTCCCGGCCCGGTTCCCGTCGGGAAGGTCAGGCAGCCCAGCCTCGCCGCTCCCGCCGAGCGGTGAAGGGATAAATGCGATGGGCTGCACCACACGGGGGGAAGCGACAAGGGACGACCCCGGCCCATAAATTCGACAAGAAGCGTTTGCATGTCCCCGAGTGCTGTTTGTCGTGGCCTCTTGCAGCCGTTCCTACTTGTAGGAAGACCAAATATACCCAGTTTTATTTGCAGCCCTAGGTTACTGGAATCCGGGGAAAGTGCAAGGCCGATTGCGCTCGTTTTGCTTCAGTTTTTGCACTCAAAAGTGCATAAAGAAGAAGTGTCACTTCCCGAGAAGGCTGGGGCTCCTCTCCTCGCAGATGACCAGAAATTAATTTCCTTGTTTGCTCGGGATCGCAGTGGGATTAAAGCAGGCTCATACAGCTGAGTGCTTTCACTGCTGGGCAGGGACAGCCCTGCTACTGCTAAGTCAAAGCCTTTCCCTGGAGCAGACTTTGGCCTGTAATCGAGAAACAACTGTTCACCCGATCTTAAACACCACTAAAAACAGATAATCAGTTTTGACTTTTACTCCAGGCTTCCATCTTTACAAGCAATTTATAAACATTCAGAACTTAGAAAGAGCAAGATTAGATCAGAAATAAGGCAAGAGATACCTCTGGTGGGGCTTTGAAGAGCCTGTTACTTATTTCCAGAAAGATAAATCTGCTGCAGATTCTGTCTTTGCTGTTCCGACTTGAACTGCTCAGGAGGCTTAAAGGCACAAAGGTCAGGTAATCTCTTGGGCTTGCACGTGGCCAGATTTTTCTCTTGCACAGCCTGCTTTGACAAAATAAAGGAAAGTGTTAGAAAAGTGCAAGGACAAGACAACAATTATAAGTAACAGGAAGTAGGAAATGAAAGAATAAAGGAGGAGGAATCACTGCTGAGTTTGATTTATTTTTATGAAGACCCTGTTAATCACAAATCCATTTGAAAATCTACAATTTTCAAGCAAAATAAGACGCTTGAATTATGTAAGTCTCACATATGAAAACTTTAACAAACCTCAGCCTCCAGTAATGTAATAGGGAATAAAAGAGAAAAAGTAAGGAAGACTAAAACATTTTGCATCAAAAGTGATTATCCAAACATGCAGTAATAGCTTGTCAATTAAAAAAATATATATATTTGCAGAGAAGGAAGAGGTAATGCAAGATATTTCCACCTAGAAATACAGTCTTCATTTGATTCAAACAAAGAAAGCAAATATGTGCATTGTATATTTAATGACATGCAGTTGTTTTCATTAAAATGATTTTGCACCAGCTGCTTGTGCATAAATGCCCCATGGCTTGGGAACTTGTCAGTTGTTGACTTTTCAGCTGACTTTCTGCACACATTAAATTAAATTGTCCCCAGATGGCCAGGACTCAACTCTGACTGTGCCTGTGGTCGTACCATGTGTACGTAGGAGGTTTGGTATATTCAGGACTCAGTGGGCTTTTGGCACATGCAGTGATGAATTCCACAGGGAATGTGTGGGGGTGTCCCAATGCGCTGGCTTTTGAGGGCATGCAGGGACTGCCTCTGCTGTGTGCTCCAGGGGCATGCCCAGTGTTGCCAAATCCATCACTGTTCCAACCAAGTTCATCTTGCTCTGGAAATCTTCGATACTCTTACACAAAACCATTCTCTAATGCATGGGAACCCAAATGTGTGATAATGTTCTGAAACACGTCCCATTTCTTTGCCTTTCTTTTTACACACAGCAGGGCATTTGTTTTTCACATCAGGGGCCCATTCCCAACCAAGATACATGGGAGATACTGTGATCACAATGATGGCTGTAAAAGCTAGCTTGGCTCCCAGTTTGGGTAGTTTCAGTGCTCTGGCACTGCAGGACCTGCCAGTTCCTCTCTGTGATAGATGAAGTACTTATTGTGTCCCTGTCTGTGTGGATGGATGGGTGCAGAGAGGCCTGCGTGGGGCTCTGATGCTCCATGCTAATCAGGTACAAGCTGGTCCTGTCTGGCAGCTGTTTTAGCAGAACTCAACACCACAGTTACACTGATGTGGGGAGAGAACTCCATCCTTCCAGCACCTGCAGGGGTAGACATGCCCTTTCTTTCCTGGAAAACATAATTGTTTTAATCTAAGTAGCGTCTTACAGCTAAAGATTGAGAAAGGCTACAGAAACCCAGGTGCTCACTGAACAAGGAGTGGCCCTGACAATTTATTATTCCAAAACCTCCAAAAACTGATGTCTGGAAAGACCAGCTCAGAAATTAATCAAAAGTAATGAGGCCACGGACATATGAATGGAAAGGCAATGCATACTGGGTATATATTGTGCATCTGAAAGTATGAGAAATGAGCACAACAAGCACTAAAGGAGTCAGAAATCATGAGAAAGTCATTACTGCTTTGTCCATTGCCAAACATGCCAGCATTGCAGTGAGACTACATTGTTCTAGAGATTTTAATTAGGACTGCCTGACCTTTCAGGGGTTAATCTGTTCTTAGGTTCATTGGCCTGAGGTGATGGGGAGGTAAATAGTGTCTCAATACATAGACATCAAATCTCATGACAACACTGATGTTAGGAAAGTAGCAAACTTCTTCCTCTAAAAGATTAAGTGTGCTATATCAATAGAAATAGAAGTAGATAAAATCAGTTGCATGATTTTTTCCTGAGCACACATATGCATGATATTTGCTTTCATTATTTAAGGATTCATTTCATCTGGTCTCAAAACAAGTCATCTCTGAGTGAATCACCACGTGGGTATGGCCACCCAGCAACACTACACAGTGATCTTGATTATAAACATTTAAAGTTTGTTAATCCTTTGTGGTTTTCTCCTCATCACAATTTATAATCAAGTTTTAACAGGTATAAGAGACGCAACTGTAAACTGCAAAACAGACAAGTAAAAATCAGTTGGTGAACACATTTACCACTTTCGACAAAAGCAAGCATTTTTGACTTTGATATGGCTTCATGGCTTTTAGTATTCATTATTTAATAAAGCTTTCACATTTAAATTCAGAATTTGGCCCTTAAAAAGTACCACAATGCTTGTTCACTCTTGGATTCCAGAGACAGTGCTTATGAGGAATCACTGAGGTTAAACGTCCCTCAGAGCAGCTTTGGTCCTGAATGATGCAAAACTCCTCGAAGTAACTATGTCTTCCAAGGGTTTCCATCCTACCACTGAAGCTCGACGATTAGACTTTAAATTTAGTTTTCATCTTTCTTTTGCTGACTTGCATGAGTTGGATCGGTGTTCCCATTGACGGAGAAGAATCAATGAAAGCCTTGGGAATGAGGAGCAGGGAGAGGGTAGTGCAGAGCAAGAGGATGGAGATTTGACTCCGCACCTCTGTAACGCTGCGAACACGCACTGCTCTGTTCGTGGGAGGTTTCGTTTTACTTCTGTCAATGGCCAGCACTTAAAACACATGAATGACACGCCAGTCATCCCTTACTCTCCCTCAAAGTCCTGGGTACCCTCTGAGGACTTCAAATAATCATAGCTCGGTCAGTTAAGGCACTTCAAAAGCAACCGCTTCTTGCACCAAGCCCATCCATCGTTTATAACCGCGGCATTGGATATTTCCACGGCACCTCCCGGCACTGTCTCCAGAGAACGATGTGCGCTCACTCACCCCCGATGGCCCCGTATCTGCCAAGTCATGCTGCCCTTGCAGCGCTGCCGCCCTCCCCTCCCCTCCCCTCCCCTCCCCGCGCGTCCGCTCGCGAGATCCGCGCTGCTATAAAGGGGGCGGCGCGGCGGGGCTGCCGCAGTCCGGCTCAGCTGCTGCTTCTGTATCTGCGGGACCGGGTCGGCGCTCCGAGTGAGTGTGTGGGCCGCGGGGGTCGCTGGGGGCTTTGCACAGTGCTGCTAGCTTTTTCATTATTTATTTTTGTGGGGTTGGTTTTTTTTCTTGCTACTGTTCTGGGTGGGTTTTTTGTCCGCTTTCCCCTCCCCCTCTGCGCATATGCGCCGTTGAGCGGGGCGAGCCCGTTGCTCTCCGCGTCCCGCTCCCGAAGGACCGCGCTGCTGCGGCTGCCGCCTGCTCCCCGTGTTCAGTGCTCTCTGGTCTAGGGTATTTTTTGGCGGGCAGAGTGGGTAGATAAGTCCCTCCAACGCTCGGGCCTTTATCAGCGCAGCGCGGGGAGGAGCCGCGGGGAGCGCCCGCGGGGGGAGAGCGCAGGGCGCCTGCCGGGAGCCGAGCGGCCCCTTCCCCCGAGGAGAGAGACGGCATGTCGCCTTTGAGCCTTAAAGAAACCCACACCCCAGCGCTGGATACGGCTCGGGGGCATGCAGGGAGCGGGTGCCCCTGTCCCAGAGCGGTGTAGCGGCGGCCTGGGCGAGAGGGAAGGCTCGGAGGTCGCCTCGGAGCCCCTCGGGCACCACGCGTGCCGCGGTCCGTGCGGGATCCCCGCGGTTCGGTATCGCGCCCCGACCGCGGCTGCGGTGGCCTGACCGCATTTTTGTGACTGTGTGAAGGTGGCAAAGTGGGAGGCTGATGGTGTGTTTTGAAACGGCCTTTCGCTTTTATTCAAGGCACCCTAAAGGTATGAAATCGCTCGTTCAAGAGAGCAGGCCTGGCTTGTTATAATTGCAGTTTGAAAATTATCGAGGCTGTCTGCGGCTATGAGCAACAAAGATACTCTGGCCGGATTCAAGTGTGTTTGATTTACGGTGCCCATTCTACTTTCCTCCAGAATGAAAGGAAGTAACAATGATTCTGTGGTCCGCTCCTCTGCGGGTTAGGAAATGCGGGTTAGGAAGTGGCCAAAAATCCTGGCACAACACGCTCTGACCCCGCACGGAAAAGCAGAAGGGTTTGCGGGTCACAGTGGGTGCTCTGAGGAAAGCACATGGCTCTCTTGCAGTGTGTGGCAACCAAGATCTCCTGCCAGTATTAAAATATTTTAATGTTACCAGAGGAAGGGGCAATAACATGTAGTCTAGCAAGGGGAAGTATCAAAGAGCAGTCTGACCTTGAATACCTAGTGAAATACTCCAGAGGATTGCTGATGGAACAAATATAGAAGGACTGGCATAGTACTGAGCAAAAGGATGACCTTGAGCTTGGATAACACAAAATAATGTAATTCAGTGATAAAAATTTGGGGTCATGCACTTTAGGCCGAGCAATTCTTGCTTATAAGGTAAAACTCACTAGTTGGAGGCATCTCAAATAAATACTGTGCAATGGCTGTTCCCCATCCCTCTTGCAGAATTGCAATTTGAGACCCACAGCTGCATTTGTGGGTACAGGATTCTCAATGTCCTCCTGCCAGGCTGCTTCAGTGCATCCTACAAATGCTCTCTGGTTCTGGCTACTACCTTCTCCCCCAGCCTGCTGCAGTTAAAGACTAAAAACCCTTGGATGAACATGTGGATAAGGAGCTTTGTTGGAAAAGGCAGTTAGAAATGCTTGAATGTGTGGGCACTTCTCAGAATGAAAACTGAGAGGTGGATCATTACTGTCAGGGTGTGCAAGAGAAACTTTCGAAAGCAAAACCGTTGCTGAAAAGGCTAGGAGTGGGTTCAAAGCTAAATAATTGACTTGTGGGCTAGTTCTCCAGGAAAAAAGTGGCTGGCAAGGAGGAAGGAGCCAAGAAATGAGGTGCTCTCAACCTTTTTTAGAACGGACTTGGTGCCTTGCAGGCACAACTTGGAACAATCCTTGGCTCTTGGCTTTCCTTAGCAATATGAGACTCATGCTAACCTTTGAGGTGGTTTTTATCTCCGAGGCAGCCAGTGCTGCAGTGTGTAGAATGAAGTGAAATAACTTCTAAGAATATTTTCTGATCTGCAGAAATTAGGTTTATGGAGTTGCCTATTTGAAAGATTATGCTCTGGAAGTCTAAAGTGTTATACTGCATTTCCAGACTGAGCAAAAATACTGCACAGAGTGTTACAGATGGCAAACTTTAGGGGCAGACAGCCAGAAGTAGAGTTCTCTTGTCCTTGTTTACCCTTTTATTCTTGTTCAATAGACTTAAAGGGGAAACAACCTGGCTGTACTGATTTAGACTTGGTTGAATTGTAATTAACATAGATTGTGATTTCCTTGTATACCACGAGTCCCTGTGGTTGCAAATAAAAAAAGGGTTGAATTGTTCAAAAGGTTAAAGTCTAGTTATGCAGAGCAGTGTTCCCTGGGGATTAACAGAAGTTATTTTCCTTCAGAATCCAACAGGAAGATCAAGTCTGAGGTCTTAAACTCCCTTGTAAAATTGAACAAGGTTCTTCTCATTGAAAGTTCTAAAAAACAGACTTTCTACTCCACCATGTGGAATGGGATGGTTTTCTGAGTACTACTGAAGCTCTAGGCTAGCCCTTTCCACAGACTCTGAGCTGTTACTGGTTAGATAACCATTACTGTATCTTTAGGAGGCCATGAGCCATACATTTTGAAGTGCTGTCAATCTCTATAGTGGCTCATTTAAAACTTAAGCCTTGTTGCAAGACCAAGTGCTGATAAACTTGGTGTTTCATCTAGATTGATAAGATGCTTTGAATAAATCCCTTCCAAGTGCAAATGTACTACCATCTAAACTGTATTGGTTTTAATTCCTGTCTAGGTTAAATCAAGATGTCTTCAGGAAAGGCTTTCATTGGAAAACCAGCCCCTGACTTTACTGCCACGGCTGTAATGCCAGATGGACAGTTCAAAGACATCAAACTCTCTGACTACAAAGGTAAGTTCATGTGCTTCTCTAATTACACAGATAGTCTGGCCATAGGAAGGACTGGAAGGTATCTGAAGATACACCTTGGTTTGGTTTTGAAATAGTTAGTGACCACTTGGCAGTGGACTGAAGATCAGAAGTTGTGCACTGGTGGCTGGAGTATGCTTAGAAGGCTGTCAGCAGCCTGACTGAATGTCCCAGCTGTGATAACTGTTACCAGTGAGCATAAAACTCCTCTGGACTGTTATCTTGCATCAGGCTCATTGCCCTGTATCATACTGAGACTGATGGAACATTTCCAGATTGTGTAACAGCAACATCTTCTGTCCCATCTTTGTCAATGGAAAGAAAATTCTTTCATCTAACCAAGAAAGTCCTTTTCTCTGGAGTGCTGGCAGTTACGTTTGCTTTCCAAAAAAAAGCTTAACAAAAAGCAAAGGAAAAGCCTGAAGTAACTAAATACTCATGTTGATGGCTTTAGAAATACATTTGTAATGATGCTGCAGGCTGCATGAGGGTGGTGATAGGTATAGACTATTCGCCTACTCAGTTAAAATGTCTCTTTGGCTCGTAGCCTTTCAGATCTGTGGCATTTCTCTGTTAGGGGTCAGCTGTGGGGTCTTCTGGTGTAGCACACTCAGAGCTGTACTTGGGCCAGACCCAGGAGACAAACATTCCCTGTTAAATTTGACTGTCTGGGTTTGGAGATTTCAGTTGAGTAGGGTTTTAAGGTGGTTGGTTGAGGTTTTTTCTGGTGTTTTGATGGGGTTGGCTTGTTTGTTTTTTCTTATAAAACTAACAGATTAACTGCTTGTACTGCTTTTCTAGGAAAATACGTTGTGTTCTTCTTCTACCCCCTGGACTTCACTTTTGTCTGTCCAACTGAAATCATTGCCTACAGTGACAGATCTGATGAATTCAAGAAAATCAACTGTGAAGTAATTGGAGCTTCTGTTGACTCTCACTTCTGTCACCTTGCCTGGTAAGAATCAGCCTTTTAACCCAACAGACTGTTCTGCCTGGCCTCAGTTCTTGCAGGAACTGAGTCCTGAGTGCATTCAAAGGCACTTAGTAAGTGTTGGTAGTGCCAGGTACTTCTGAACAGAACTGAGCATACTGGGTGTCAGTTCTTTTGTTGCCTCATGGCAGATTGAGTAGGAAATTCCAGAAAAGATCAGCTTCTGCTGCACCTTGAACCTTCATTCTGAAATGCCCATATTTTTAACATGCAAACTTCTTTCTTTTAGGGTCAACACTCCTAAGAAACAAGGGGGTTTGGGCACGATGAAGATCCCACTGGTTTCTGACACCAAACGTGCCATTGCCAAAGACTATGGAGTGCTGAAGGAGGATGAGGGTATTGCATACAGGTAATGTGCCAGAGGTGAACGAGCTGATAAAGTTGTGTTGCAATAGATGGGCATGTCAGATGAACACAGAGCTTGTGTACACTGGAACACCTGCAGCCAGCTAAAGCTGTTGGCTGTTGTAGGTGTGACCTCCTGCAAGCTGTCAGACACCTGCAAGGGGAGATGCTCCTTGGTTCTCTGTGGTGCTTAGGCTTCCTGTGCTTTTAAGTTAAATTCTGCCTCCCTTTGACTGCCTGCTGCCCAGGGCAGGAGTCTCATGCAGCTGAGCTGCAAACATTGGTAATGCAAGACCTACTTAGTCATGAAAGTGATTACAGGTATCTAGTCTAGTGATCAAAGTACAGATTAATTAAACCTCAAGTCTTTGGTCTGCTGTTCATAAAAGTTGCCAAGGGAGCTGAACTTCTGCTTACTCTTAACCTGATGTTAGAGGACTGATGTTGTCTTTTTGAGAACAGTGTGTAGTGTGATTTTTTTTTTTAATGTGAGAGTGCCTGTCCTTGAATTTGTTTTTTCCTTGAGTTTCTCTTCCTTTTTTTTTCCCTACTAGTATCTTCCTTAAATAGGTAACACTTCTTTCTCTCTTGTGCTTTGACTTGCCTCCTGTCCCTCCTAGTTCCTGTTGGGCTTTCAGCTGCTGCTGTTTCATTGCTGTGCATGCACCACGGTGTTGGCTTCTAGGAAGAGGTCACAGCAAATGGCACAAATGGTGCCATAATTGAACAGTGAACCTGAGTTTTTGAAACTCAGGTCAGTCTGATCAGCCTTTCAAAAGCTGTGCTTAACTTCAGGACTGGCCTTCGTTTGTTTTTAGGGGTCTGTTCATAATTGATGACAAGGGGATCTTGAGGCAGATTACAATCAATGATCTTCCTGTTGGCCGTTCTGTTGATGAAACCCTCAGACTTGTCCAGGCCTTCCAGTTTACAGATAAACATGGAGAAGGTAAGAGTGCTTTTTAATTTAATTCTTTCTCTAAAGAACAGTATTAACTGGATGTTTTGTCCAGCACATGGCAGTTTTCTCTTTCAAATAGACACAGAAAATACTTGAGGCAGAAATTAAGAACATGTCATGAGTCTGCCTGCAAGGATAAGCTTGATTTAGATTCTGCTCTCAGATTTGGTAGGTTGAGACCGTCAGTAATAGTGTAGTGTTTTATGCAGCTTGTTGGACAAACTGCTTAAATTCCCAGAAAGTCTGCTGATCTTTCTGTCAATATATAGTGAGGGTAAAAGGGATGAGTGTCTGTCCCCATAGTTCAGGAGTAATAAGGTGTTTGAAACTGGCAGCTTTTCTGCAGGAATAAAAGAAAAAAAAAAAAGGCACTGCAGATAAAAAGCCAGAACTAAGTTATGGAAACTCAGAATTGCTATGCAGGTGTTAGTAGTCTTCAACTGTCACTAATGACATGTGTTGCTGCTGACCATACTTGATGTGCTTCAGAAGTAGTAAATCAGTGGCAGGTTTTATTCAAATAAGCTGCTCTTGTGACTGTGGCTTATGAACATATGTCATGTGAGGGGACATCTCAGACATTTGATGATGGAGCAGTCACATGTCATGCAAATGAAGTTTTTTGGGGTTTACTGTGCCTTTGAGTAGTCAAAACCTGGCAAAAGCTTTTCCTTTAGAGCTTTAGGACTGCAGTCACATCTAAACCAGGACAGACCAGAGTAAGATATGTAGCAACACTGAGAAGTTGAGCATGCTGTGGCTAAAATTGCCAGTCCTGAGTGGAGCAAGCATCCAGCATTCCATGGCTGTAAAGAGGAAACACTGTTCAAAAAATGCTGCTGCAAGTTTGAGACTGTACAACCTCTGCATCATGGTGGCTTTTTGATAGCCATGTAGGGGAACCAGTGACAGTTTAACGTTTTTTTCCCCTGCCCCATTCAACTGGAGAGCTGGACCAGGGTGGATTAAAGATAAGGGGAATACAGACTTGGCTGGATCCAAGGAGATAAGTGTAGTGTGGTGTTAGAGCCTTTTCTGACCTGGGCTGCTGTAGTTAGTGTTACCTTTGCTGTCAGACTTCCCAGCAGCTTTTAAGTGGGGCTGGGAGGGGTGCTTGTGTAAGGGACCCACTGTTGCCTGGACAGACACCTGATTCCTTGTGTGTCACTGCCCAGTAAACAAATAGAAACGAGCAAAACAGAGCATCATGTGACACTGAATGCACTGTCTGTATGTTGCAGAGATCTGTACATGTTCTGAGTTGCTACTTTGCATTAATGTTGTGTAAAACATGTTCTGCAGGGGCAGCTGGTAAGACTTAAACATTCTTATCATTTCAGTGTGCCCAGCTGGCTGGAAGCCTGGGAGTGACACAATCAAGCCTGATGTTCAGAAAAGTAAAGAGTATTTTGCCAAGCAGAAATAAACATTCAGCCTGAGTGGAAACTAGTATGCCTTACATAAAGAGCAAGTATCAGTTACTGAACTTTGATTAAGTCATTGCATCTGAGTCAAGGGATCATGATATAGTTATAAACAGTAACTTTTTTACTTGAAGGAAAGTTTGTCCTGTTGACAGTACCTTCATAGCAAATCCTAACGATCAGTATCTGTACATCAAGCCCTGTTGACCTTAGTGACAATGCCGTGTCTGTTGTTAGCCATGTGTTACATAGAGCAGTGGTATCCTTTTGTAACTCTATTAAACTTGTGAAAAGAGCACACTTGTCTGCTGTTCTTGTGTGTAGTCATCAGGAGACCTGGGAGCAGTGCAGGCTGCACTTCTGAAAGCTCTCTGTAGGCATCTTGAGTCCTAAAGGCCTTTTACTGCAGCTCCTTTAGAATGGAGAGAAAAAGACTTGGTTTTCATGTTGAAGTAATAAAGAACTCCTCACACTCTTCATGACTTCGCTGCTAGGCAGAGGATCAGGCTGTTGGGCTTAAGCTCTGTAGTATTGCTTGAAGCATGTGACTGACAAAGGTGGGGCACCTTTTCATGCACCATGTCAACTTAGTCATTCTGGCATCTACTTTAGCCAAAACTGACTGTTCTGCCATTCCTGGGAATCCAGCATTGAGTTTGAATGCTGTCTCTATGGAGTGCAGTACTGGACTTTCTGGAAAGCAAACTTCCTTGGATAAACAACATGCATCCCCAGTCTTTCCCACTCCATGTCAGGGGGGTGATAGCATGCCAGTTATCCATTAGCTTGTAGTCATATGATTTAGATCAAAAGGGTGGCATTTTAAAATGTGGCACTCAGGTGTGCTCAGCCTTGTCTTTAATCTTTGTATTTCAAATGATTATGCAAAACTCCAAACACATGACTGGCCTTAAGTTACACCAAAGCTGTGACTGCTGTGCAGCTTCATAGTCCAAGGTGGCTCTGTGATAGTGCTGAACTTCAGAGCTGAGGATTTGGGTAATGAGCTCTTGCCTAACAATGTAAGGGAGTTGCAGCCCTGTGATCTTCATGTACCTGTAAAGATTAAACTCTTATTGGGCCCTGTAACTATCTTCAGCTCAAGTCGTAAACAAGTTCTGTCCTGCTTAGTCAAAAACACCACAGGTGAGGCCCAGGGCTACTTCTGTCTCTCAGAACTGAAAGTTGTACGCCTTGAGTAGGAAACTTGTTTTGTACAGCTGCAAAAAGTATGTGGCAGAAGCCTTAGTACCAAATACTTCAGTATCTACTAAAATAGATAATCCCCATGAAGGTATATGAAAGTGATGTTTAGCTGGATCACTTTTGCTTTATTTTTAAAAAATCCCAAAGTCTCAAGATAACAAATGAGGCCAGATTCCCAGGAAGGCATTGATAAGTAACAGGAGCATTTATATGGTTCAGAGTAAAATGAATATAAATGAACATGGCTGAGCAAGGAGTTACCAAACTTTCTTTTCTAGTTTGGTGAAGTGAAGTTAGGGCTTAGCTAATGTAAAACTTACCTTAATTGTTATGTTAGCCTTGAAATGTAAAATTAATTACAGCAGTTACTTGGAGGGTGCTGTGTCCCCAAATGCCAAATCTACATAGGTTTTTTTAATACTTTCTGGATAAATAATTGCACCACTTCCCTGGGCAGCTTGTGTCAATGCCTAACTACCTTCTCAGTGAAGAAATATTTCCAGTATCTAATCCAAAACTACCCTGATGCAACTTGAGGCTGTTTCCTCTTGTCTCATTGCTTGTTACCTGGGAGAAGAGGCTGAACCCAACTCACTACAACCACCCTTTAGGCAGTTGTAAAGAGGGATTTTGTAGCTGCTCTGTCTCCTACCCCTGGACATGGAGGATAAAGGGATTCTCTCACATTCTGCCCCTGAACCCCACTCCAAAAAGGGGATCATTCTGTGCCCATCCCAGGCCCTGGGGGGAAGGTGAGGGTTTGAGGGTGGCTCCAACCCCAGCAGCTGCCATGCCCCACCGTGGCTGCTGTCAGGAGGAGAGGTCAGAGCTGCCCTGACAGCACATCTGGGCACAGGAGTGTCCTGCAGGAACACCCCTTGTGTTCATTCCTTCATCCCACTCCTCTGGTGTGAGGAGTTCCCTTCGTGTGCTGTAATTTCCTGTGTGTGCTGCCCACCTTGAGCTCCCACACTGAGAAGCTCCAAACTGTACCTGCTTAAACATCACAGTCACAGGTGAGTGATGATACTGGGGAAACTGGAAATGGCCAAGAAACAAAATCCCTGTGGATTAGGAACTGTATTACATGCTTGCACAAAATGATTGACATTGGAAATCAATACAATTAAAGATGTTTTTATTCTTCAGTCACATGAGTCATTCCTGGGAAGGTTTGCTATGCTGTCATTTTAATGTTTACATTACCTCACATTTCTAAGAGCATGACACAAAAAATGGGTAACACAAAACTTGTTCAAACCAAGAAGAGTCTGAGTTTATTTCTTTGTTTAAGCTCTGTATTGATTCAGATGTAGCTTGGAGTCTCTAAGTGTTCTGGGGCTTACACCCCACTCCTTGCATCATAACGTCTTAGGTGTAATTTTTGATATTCAAGTAACTATAATTTATTTATTTTTTTATTATTTTAGTCATTTATTGAGATGGGTTTTGTCCATGTACCAAGATGCAGATTGTATTTCCATTACAATTATGAACTGCTTTGGCTTTCACAATCAACAGGTGCCATATTTCCCAGTGAGGTAAAAACCCATCAGCAGTGCTTGAGTCTGACAGGACATGTAGCTGCCTAGTGGGGTTTTCCCTGAAGATGTAAATCAGAAAGGTTAGATGTTTTATTTGCTATTTTTTTAACATATGAGTGACTGCACATCTGTTTTTCTAGTTTGGGTGCTTATTACAAATAGAACCTTTATTCATTCATTTCTTTAGAATAACTTGGAATAGTCAGGTGAAGGGAAACTGAAATAGATCTTACTGTGTCCCTATCCTAGATCACTTAATTCGTAGCTGATTGCTGTGATTCCTGGGGATTTGTGTAACCACTCCTCAGCTGGACAGGGGAGAGAAAACAGAGTGGAAGGCTCGTGGGTCAAGGCAGGGACAGGGAGAGGGCACTCACCAGTTACTGTCTCAGGCAAAACAGGTGTGGGAAATTTGCTTAGTTTATTACCAAGCAAATCAGAGTAGGATAATGAGAAATAATGAGGCTGCAGGGGAATCTGTGCTCTGGAGCACCTCCTCCCCCTCCTTCACTGACCTTGGTGTCTGCACAGCTGTTTCTCTCCCATTCTCCCACTCCTCTCTCCAGCTGGGAACAGTGGAAGCTTCGAGGAGCTTCTCACAGAAGCCACCCCTGCAACCTCCCCAGTACCAAACTCTGCCACACAAACCCAGTACACACACATTGTGTTCTCTCATATTACCTAGAATTAAAAGAATTTGTGGCAGATATTTGTAATTAAGTTTTCAGATAATAGCATTTGGAAAGAAGCAACAGGGTTTTTTTAGGTATGTATAATACAAAGCTGGGAATCAATCATACATAAATTCTGTGTATTATAGTTTATCTTGGCATACATAGGATGTGATGTTCAATATTCAACATATAGAACCTAACCTTTACTAGATTTTGTACAACTTCCATGAGTTTGTTATTTCAAAATTAACAACTGCATATTTATTTTTACATTCTTAGAAGAAAAAAATTGCCTATTAATGTTTAAAGAATTATCACTTTGTTACAAAGTGAGTTTCTCAGTAGTTTTGAAAACAGTTCATGAAGTTACTAGTGTTTTAAAGTACTATTTTCTTAACAAGTACTCCAGCCTTTTTGTCAGGCCTTTGTTGAATATGTTAATAGATTGTCCAACAAATCAATACAGTTCAAAGAACAAAAGCAAGTATTTTATATCTCACAGGCATTGCAAAATGATGCCCTTTGGTTAGGGAAGTATGTTTGCAGAAGTCCCATGAAAGCAGCTTTTAGTCATGTTATATATCAAAATAAGTAACTGTTATGTAAAGATTATGTTAAAATGCTGGGGTTTATTTTATTAATAGTCTGAAAAATATATTGTATTAATAGTTTGAAATTTTCATTGGGTCTGGTGTTCAGTATTACATGACAGTCTGCAAATGTATATTCTGATGTATATTGCTAGCCAGGTGGAGGACTTTAAACCAGAAGTGTCTTGGTTCTAATTTGCAAAGGGTGAAATGAGGCAGGTACAGAGTAGTGGAATGCAGCACGCCTGGACAATTAATTCAGAAAGTCTTACAGCTGTTCCTGTCTCCTTTGTTTAAAAACATACAATTTAATGGTACGTACAAAAAGAACATCGAACTAGGCAATCAAAGAAATAGCAGGTCTTTTTTGCTCATGAATATAGTAGCTCTGTTTTTAATCCTAGAAAAGAAAAAACAGGAGTTTGCCTTTAATGTATAGTCAAACAGCTCTGCATCACCAAGGGCTGTGTGCTGCACAGCCCTGGGAAGCTGCAGGAGAACAGGCTATGGGTTGTTTGCAGTGTTCCTGAACGAGAGCTGAGCCTGTGGGAAGCACTTCTCACCACACCTAGTGATGAAAGGTTTGGACTTCAATGTGAAATTTGGCTCTTTCACCTGAAACTGAAATCACTGTATGTATTATGGGGACACGTGTCTGAATTTAGAATGTTTCTGTGCAAGAAACCATTTGAGCACAGATATGACTAAATAGATGTGAAATCATTAAGGTTGCACTGCCCTCTTGAAACTGAGCCCAGTAGGTTTATGTTCCATATTCCACAGCAATTTTTTAAGTACCTGCTCTGACAAATGAAACCAACATCCTTTATCTAGAAAGGAAAAAAAAGTCTTCAATCTACACTTACTAAAACATGGTAACCTAAAATTGATGTATTTCATCAAATTTACTTTTCACAAAAATAAGGCAGATTTTTATATTTTGGAAGACTGAAGCAACAGTGAATGATGCAGGAAGAGTACTCTGAACAATACTGGAAAAAAGGTTATGACATGAAATTAAAACCTAAGACTAATTCCTTTCAAATAAATAAGAGAGTTTATGCATTCACAGAAAAAGCAATGATTCTGCATAAATTTAAGAAACACAGAAAAATCCCTCTACTCCTTCTGTAATCCACCTAAAGGAATTTTCCTATCCCATGGTTTGTTTTACATGAGGAAAAAAAAACCCAACCATTAGTGTAAAGGTGATTTTCAGAAACTTTGCAAAGTGTTTTGGGGAAATAAACCCCATATGCAGTTACTAAAATTGCTTTCTTACTGAGTTATGTACAAACATCAACAAAGATGAGAATTATATAATAGATGTAATATTAATGAATCATAGTAACCATTTCAAGTATTTATATGCATATATAATCACATTTTGCAGAGTTTGGCATTATACCAGAGATATTTTAAACATTCCACTATAATATCTTACTGCTCGTTTTATGATATTTAATTCTTTCAAGTTTCCCACCGTATTTCCTAAGGAATGTGAACATCTCTGGATTTTTTCAGTCACAGAGGGAAAAGAAAAGCACATTTGTGTTCCTTGGTGCTCTCTGTTTCCTCCTTGAAAACCTAGAAGGGAAGTGCTCTGTTGTGTTTTCTGAAGGAAACGTGATGGATGATCTGTCACAGGATATATGATAGCACAGGAAACCAACTTTAACAGCAAAAACCCACTCATGAATACATTTGTCTGTTTTGGTAGATGGATCTGTGAAAGTTCAGGTTGCAGAGGTGCAGCTGTTTCTCTGCTGCAGTGAACAGCAAAACCACTTCCCTCAGAGGAAGAGTTTGGAACTGCTGCTGCTTAAGTCAGTATTCAAAGCTGATTTATTAAATACACTTTTTGCATGAGGCTTAACAAAGAGTGTTGAAAACCACACTGGCACTGATCAGCAGCTGCCACTATCTGGTTTTTGCACATACATCAGCCTAACTCAGGGGTTTTTTGATTCAATTTCAATTCAAGTCAACATGCATTTTCAGAAATATGACTCATGTCAAATAGTAGCTAAACCAACAATAATTTTGGTCACAAATGAATAAAAGACCATGAATATTATACTGAATAAGTAAAATTATGCTTCTGCTCCAGAGGAGGGCAATCTAGCCCCAAAAAAAACCCAAAACAAAAACAGCAAAAAAACCAAACCAAACTTTAAAACCCCCATCAAAACAACAAACCAGAAGAGTTCACTGCTCCCCTAAGGTTGGCTGTTTTTGTCTCACACACCAGCACTGATTTATACAGCAAAACATCTTTAGTTTTCCATAGTTTAGAGGGAGACAGCATTGTTACAAGCCACTCTTTTTATGGGAGAAGGAAATAAGTCAGTATCAGGAATTAAGTTTGCCACACTCTTCTTCATACCACAAAGAAACTTCAGTGCTTATTCCTGCACCACTGAGATGTAACTGATTTAAACTGATACCAAAAACCCCCAACAGTGTTTCCTCAGGTGTTTTTCTGAGCAACAACCCTGATGGCTGCTGGTCAGCAGGTTAGATTGTGCTTTGTATTTAATTGGTATTGTCTGAGAAATCTTTAATTGTTGTAAAAAAGTCTCAGTTATTTTTAGGTTAATAAAGTAAAAAAAGGGAAAACATAACTGAAGGAGAGTAGGAATGGTAAATGCATGAAACTATTACGAATTTGTTAATTCTCCATAAACTATTTTATTAGCTTGAAATATACTTAATACCTTGTTGCTAAAACTGAATTTAAATTCAAGTAGCTTTTAATTTATTTTATTTTTCCTGTTCAGCTCTTGAATACTCACCCTACTGGTTATACTGAGGAAAAGAGTCTTTAATAAATGTTTAAAAACTAGGATTTAGAGAAAAACTTGTCTAAAAATGTAAAATGTGATACTTGAGCTAGTAAATCTATCCAAGTATTTGCAATTACTTGTTTGACATTTGCAAGTGCTGGAACTAAGAATGCATTCACAGTGCCTCAGGATCCAAGGATGATCCATTCCTCACCATGTCTGGTCTTGTCCCCAGAGATGAGGTAAGTCAAACAGGTTCTCAAACTACAGTTTTATAAGACAAAGGCCATTATACTCCAACCAGCAAGGGGAGGAAACTCCTCACTGCAGCTGTGGATCTCAGTGACCTGGCTAAGAGAAAGAAAGTAATCCCCGATCCAAGTCACTCCAAAATCACTGCAGTAGGAATGGACATTGCTAAATGTTTGTATTCTGTTCTGCCTGACACAACTGTGTTCCCAGAGGCAAGAGGAACCTGGATCTGTGACTCAGTGTTCACTAAAAGGGAAAGTCCCTCAGTTATGTCTCACTGGACATCTGGAACTTTTGTTACTGTAAGAACAGAGGAAGAAATGAAAAGTGCACAGTCATGGTGCTTGCTGTTAAATACTCTTGCTGAGATTACCTGGGAAAGATAAACCTTTATTGGACTTACTCATAATGTACTGTATGTTTTATTTTTCGTATCCCAGTGGGCTTGTGATAATAGTTTACCAACTTCTGCTAAGATAACCAATTTTTTCCTTAGTTTTCCGGTACTGGACTGTGTGTCTTAGGTAGCTCACTCTTTTCAGGTTATTAAAAACACCATGACTGATTCTCACTTGAACATCCTGAGTTCTCCACAAGAACTGCAGTGTTTAAATAAAAATACTCAGTACTGAGGTCTACTTACAACTTTGTATATTTTATTAACCAAAATACCATTTGAAGAGAAATAAATTACAGAAATTGAAATGCAATGGCCATGGTAATCTGTTTAATAAATTAAGGCAAAATATTAAATATTTGTAATAAATCAATGCCAAAAAATCAAAATATTTTACTTTAAATTGTAATGTAAAAAGATAGATCTGATTCAAATCTATATTTATCCTTCTAAGAGAATCAGTGTTTTGTTTGTTACTAATATCAGCCATTAGCCCAAGCCCCTGTTAAATTACAGTTCAGCTGAAAAGTTCTGAAACATCAAACAAATTTCAACCAGAAGTACTTCTGTAACAAAAGAACAGAATTTAAACAAATTTCATTATTTTACTTAAATTAAAAATCACAATACCTCTATCACACACTGAGTCAGGTGTCTGCTTTAGTCAGAGATGAACAAAGCATGGAAAGCAACAAAGACTTTTTTTGTAACAGCAAATGCAGTGAACAAACCCAGAGATCACAGGCTCCCTACTCTGTTTACAGGGAAGCGAACTTGTTATCCTGAATTTGGATTACAATGAGTTAGTTTATAGGCAATGAACAACTGTATCAAGCAGTGAACAATTGTGAGGGCAACCTTTGTGGTGGAGTCTCCAAAAGGTTTGAAGAATCCCAACATAAAAGAGAGGGCTCAGTTCTGCAAAGTGAGTATTTCTTCATCATCGTGTTGATACCATCAAAAGGAAAAAGTGCCTGTCCATTTGTAGCATTGCACTGCAATCTAGTAAAACAACTCCCACAAAATATTATTTTAATGTATAATATTATTTTAATGAGATCTGAGCCTCAAATTGCTCTAAGATAAATTAATTCCTGATTTCCAGTGCCACTGTAGCCTCTGAACAAATATAAGAGGACAAAGTCATGTACAAAATGTTATGTTTGTCTGAAAATGTTTTATCCAGCAGTTTAAGTAACGTGAATGTCATTAATATTTTCCTTTATGTGACAAGGCTTTGTTCCATGGCTTTTACAGGCAGTGTGCAGGTTTACAATCTTCCCACCAGGAAACTGTAGGGGGTGTGCTGTGTGCTGGCACTGAAAAATACTTTAAACACAAACGTGCTCTACCTTAGAAAAGGCCATGAGAATTGTCTTTTTCAGTCAGTTATCTTAACACAAGTAAAACCTCCACTCATATGGATATTACTCAGCATCCTTCCAAATATTGTCATGATATAGGATAGTAAAATGCTGGATACATCTAAAAAAGTACCTGCCCCAAGCTTAGACAAAACCGAACAGTAGTACAATGACTGAATTTTTTTACACTTGCAAAGAATAAAACCAGAACAATTGGAAAGAAAATTCTTGAGAACAAAAATGATTTCTCTAATGAGCAGCATGGATTTTAAAGTTGCCAGGGTGTCTGAACTACTCCCAACCAAAGGCTAATTGGCACCTTACCAGGCTCCCCCAGAACACCCCAGATCAGCAGCAGCAGCACAGAACAGATGGCTCCCACCTCCCCCCAGAGCACGGAGCAGTGCCCTTCTCTCTGGGAAGCTGATGTTTGAATGAGGCTGCTCGGATTTGCCACCTCTGTGTCAGCTTAACCATCCTCCTCCTCCTCCTCCTCCTCCTCGGCACCGGGAAAAGCCGGTGCTCATGAGTTACCCTTTGCTGCCCTCTGCCCTCCGCGGAGCCGCTTTCTCAGTGAAATGTGATTCTCTGGGCTTCCTGTGAGAGCCCCAGCAGCCGGAATCTCTCGGCTGGAGGAGTGGCAAAATAGGCTTTTTGCTCCTCCGAGTACCTTTCCTTCACTTCAATGATGTCCCTGTAGCGGCCGTCCTGCCAGTGGAAATTGAACTGCTCCAGCAGCTCGATCCTTTTCTCCTCGGTGCTCACACAGTCCACAGGGGCAGGCTGCTCCAGGAACGGCACCTGGATGTCTGGGAACAGCAGGAGACCCCGGATGGCAAACCAGCCACCATACTTGGGATGGATACACACACCAAAGATCTTCTGGAACAAAAAAAAAAAATCCAGGCTGCCTCACTTTGCATCTAATGAAGGTTAGAGTTCAAAGCATCAGATGCTCCTCGTACTCCCAGCCCTCTCTTGGAGTGCTGTACGGAGCAGAAGGGAAAATTCTTTCCTGAACTTGTGGCTCGAAGCACTGCATTTCACTCCCATTCTTCTGAGCCCACACACACTTCCCTGGAATGTGGGGAGAGGTTCCTTTCTGAAAATCTAACACATAAATTAACCACAGTGCATTTTTTCCCCCAGTTTGTAATGCTCCAAGCAACAGGTTTTCCTTTACACTGCCATTTATTCTTCTATCTAAGTAGGTTTAACAGATGAAGGTATTTCTCTCCATACACATCTCCCTACCACCTTGAAGAATCTTGGAAGCTTCCAATTCCCACCTGAAACACTTTATGGAGTTATCTGTGCTCTGGACTTTGTAATTTCCTGCAAGATAAACTAGTGATTAGTGAGCAAACAACCATTGTACAATTCAGTGGCTGCAGTTCAGCAGTTCTTCCCAGACTGTGTTTTTGCCTCACCTTTTTCCCCCAAGGATCGAGCTTCACATCCTTCCTTTGGTAGTAATATGCAGCTCCAGAAACGTGGGCAGCTGTCTGTGCCAGGAACTTGGGCTTTCGGCTCGGCAGCATCTCATAATCAAACATGATATCCACCCTCTGGTCAGGGAATTTCTGGGAAAATTTGAAAACATCAGCCCAGGCTCGTGGAAAAAGCTTTGCCACTCCAGAACTTCTGGATGGCAGCAAATCAGGCACATGTGAAGCCCTGCAGACTTTACATCCTGCGGCTGAATTCTGTCAGCAGGTTTGAGGCCGTGGGCATTCAGCCTGTGCCTGAAGAGCTCCCTCACAGCTGCAGGATGTAATCCACAGGCAAGTAAAGCAGCCAACAGCCTGCTGATGCTCCCACCTTCATGAATAATGCTTCACCCTTCCAAAGAGCAGGGCAGGAGCCTGCAGGGCTTTGCCTGCTGCTCAACCCACCTGGTTATGTGCTACAATACTAAATGGAATGCTATTTCAGCTTCTTACCTCCTTCACACGTGATAAATGATGGGAAACACACTGATCCACGGGATCCCTGATTATTTTCAATCGTTCTTTGCTCACAAAAGGCTTAAGGGCTTTGTCAAACATGGAAGGCGTGCTGAGGACCACGAAGGCCAGTGTGTCATCTGTGTAGGGGAGGTGGAAGGCTGGCTGGAGAACAGCATTGTACCACCCAACCTTGGCAAAGAAACACAGATTTCCATTAGAACAGGGACACCACTCCAGTGGACATGCAGGAATGTGAAAAAGTGGAAATAACTGTAGCCCCCTTAATTTGCAACCCAGATGGGCAGCCTGCCCAGGGCCTTCCTTTCAAACCAAGCTGTTTTGCACACCAGGATTCACAGTCTGGGGAAGCTGAACTGTGAGCTGTGAGATAAGAATCACACATAGCATTGAGCTCCAGTCTGCCCTTTATCCAGCTCTGCTCAGAAACCCAGAGGGAAGTATGAGCAATCAGTCTTGCCTATGCAAATCAGATGGTTTGGTTCAGATAAAGCTTTTATTTTCTTATCTTGGGCCAGAAAGAAACTGGCACTTCTGTTTTGTGTGACAAGTTGCATGTTTTACTTCTTCTGCAGGAAACACTTGCCTGGAATGAAGGATGTGAAGCTCTTGGCAGTGCTAAAACCCCCCCAAAAACGTTACCAGTAGCACATGGATTATGACACAGTCACATTTGGATATTTGATTCCAGGGCTGGACATGTTATAACACAGTCCAGAAATGAGAGGTCAAGCCAGGGCAGCAGGAAGCACGACCAGGAGGACAGGGCTCAGACCTGCAACTGCCAAGTGCAGAGGGAAATGGCCAAAACCCCCTGCACCCCACTCCTAATGCCTGGCACAGTAACATCAGCTTTTCCATAGGTTATGACAACTCCCACTCTCCCAGAATGCCACAAAGGACAGGTCTAACAGTCAGAGAGACGGCCAGTAATGGAACATCAAGTCTGAAAATGAAACGTATTGGTTATTGTAAGTAATCAGTGAAATGATTCTGAAATTGACTGCAGCTGGCAGTGGCAGCCAGACTGCCCATCTGCAAACACAGAACAAAAACTAGATTCACTATAAAGTTTACATTCTTATATGAACCTCTAAGTTTAATCAGTTTTGTGGCTCTTAAGGTGCTGAACTGAGATGTTACAAGGAATTAGAGAGATGTGAATCTAAGGTTTGCTGGTTTCCCAGTGAGCATCACTCAGTGCACCAGGGCTGGCTGTGTCAGAATGAAATCTGGAGAGAGGTACAGGGCTAAAAGGTTTCCCCTCTAGTAGCTACAGTCTTTTCATCTGAGTTCTGCCCTGAATTCTGTTGATGTGTTTTGGGCAACCAGCATTTAATTTTCCACATTCCGGAGGCACTTCTTTCATTACTTCTCTCATCACCCTCACTGCCTTGTACTTTTTATGCAAACAAGATCACAGCAGGAAATAAAGATATTTCAGGTGACAGATACAACACTCCCCAAGGGAAGGGCATGTTTATTGCAGATTGATTTGTACTCGATATTGCAGACTTGATTTATTGCAGATTGCCTTGGGGCGGGCAAGGAAGGAGCCCCTGCCTTTAGAGCTGAACAGGGCACAGCGGCACACGGGGGCCCCTTCTACGGGCAGAACAAAGGTCAGAGGCCATTCAGGAGCGGATGAGGCGCTCAGCACTTCCACAGACGGGCGCTCCCACACCGAGATTAAAATTTAAGCTTGCCTAGAGGACTTTGCCGTCTGCTGGGCCCGATGTGCCATTACGTAACTCCCCGACCCGGTCACGGCCCGCACCGNTCCGCCACGCGCCGCTCCATGGCGGCGGCGGCGGCGCGCGGGGCACCACGGGAGCGGTAGTTCCGGCCCGGCGGGACCCCCGGCGCGCATCCCCGCGTCTCCTAGGAGACGGCGCGGTGCGCAAAGCACCTCGGGAGTCGTAGTGCGCGGCGCCCTCCCCTCGGCGCCGACCCTCCCGGAGGGGACTCCATGTCCCAGCATGCTCAGCCAGCCCAGGCCAGCCGGGGTCCCGGCCTCGGGCCTGTCCCACCGCCAGGGATCAGGCGGATTTTCCTGTCCTCGCACTCTGTGGAAAGCCCCACCTGGCCCTGTGGGCGGGTGCTGCTCCCTGAAACAGTGAGGCCTCTGTGCTGCCGATCCTTTCTCCTTCCCCATGTGAAAGTACACGTTCTTTGCAGCTTCCGTATTCCTACCAATGCTCTTGCCATTCTGGAGATCGAGCTTCACGTTTGGATCTCCTTACCCTAATCTTTATAGCTGCTTATCATAACCTTTATAGTACTTGTGCAATGTTCTCCAGCCTGTAGTCCTGGGTTTTATGAAGTTCAGGACACCAAGTGTGCAAATTCTTGGGGACAGAACTACCTCAGATATGCAAACTTACTGCTTTGTGGAGTTTCCTTATATCTTCTAGTACCCAAGAGTTTTTCCTTACTGTATCCATGCCTTCTGTACTGGGAGGGCAGATGACATCAGTCATGTTTAGCATTATGGTTTGATCTTTCCAGATCTCCCTCTATTTCCAGCTTGTAACCAGACCTTTAACTCTGTTCTTCCCTGGACTAAATTATAAGTAATCCTTGTACAATCCCATCCACTCACATCATTGAATATCTCACTCTGTGAATTGACTAAAACAGGAGAAAGCTCCAGCAGGAGCAGATCCATAAGCTGGGAAGCGGAGAAAGTAAAAGCAGTGTAACCAAAGCACTGGTAGCTCCAGGAGCATCTTACACAGATCACTTCTTGTCTAGATTTCTGAAGTCCTGTTGAAGAAACAAAAGGCTGTGAGTGTAGCCTGGCACAAGGCAGCTCCATCTCCCTGCTCAACAAGAGAGCAGAAAGTGTTGGATACAAGGCAGAAAGGGCTTTGTATCTTTGGTGCTGGAAATAAGAAGGCCTTGCCTATGATAGCATATGTCCAGCTATCTTCTTTTTCTCAGTTGTTCTGAGATTTTTCTGGAGGTTTAATGCTGTGCTGGATCAGAGGTTACCTCTGGAAAATGCTTGGAAGTGGTTGCCCCCTCTCTCTCAGGTGCTAGATCTGCTGAGCAGCCACGAAGCTGGGTCTGACAGAGCACAACCTTACAGTTTGTACAAACTCAGGATGGAAGAGTGGAGCACCTGACTGAGGCTGGGCCACATCAGGTGGAGGGGGCCCCCTCAGGGAATTTGGGAATGCCACATTTGCTGCAGGAGCAAGTGCAGCTCCTGGGTTTGAAGCGGAGCAGCTGCCTGGGAGCTGCAGGAAAGTGTCACAGGAGGGTGCTGCTGGCTGGTGGCTGCTCAGAGCTCTGCAGGACCGTTCTTGCTGTGGCAATTGCTTCCACAGGTGCTGGATTGGCAAACTTGGAGATGCTGGGGACTGAGCTCTCATCCTGCTGTTCTCTTTTGCCAGCTGTCCTTTGCACCTGCCTGTGGGGCACAGTTCATTTCCATGTGTGGCTCCGGCTTTCCTGATGGAGAAGGCAGCAGATTTGCCAGCTTTGTGAGGTGTGGTCTTCCCACCTTAAATTCAGTTTAAATCCTGAACTGGCAAAGCTTGAGGCAGGTATCAACCCTCCTGTAGCTGATCTCTGGCTAAGTGCAGGCAGGGCATTCAGTCCTTCTGAGGCAGCTCATGAAGGGGTGACCCCCAGGGAAGGGGTGACAGCTCTGGGCCTGACAGAGTTCATTGGGACAATGCTCTCAGATGCATGGGTGATTTTTGAAGTTGTCCTATGCAGAGCCAGGAGCTGGACTTGACGATCCTTGTGGGTCCCTTCCAACACAGGATATTTTGTGATTCTAAATGGCAGCCTCTGCTACTGAGATGTTTTTATCCTGAGGGTTGGCATCATCTGCTCATTCCACATGGGCGTGGAGAATGGGTACCTGCTGTTCCCTTCACAGCTGTCCTTGGAGCTGTTCCCTGAGCCACCTCATCTGCCTTGTTTTAGTAGGAGTGCTGCTGTCTCCTACCCAGGCCCTCTGTCAGGGCAGTCTCCTGGTTGCTATTTGGGCAGTACTTTACTCACATTTTACTGCAATGACTGAAATAATTGGTGCGTTTAAGAAGAGGTGCTCATTTGAAATGCCTGAGCTCCAATTCCTTCCCAGTTTCCCCATCCCTCACATTCCTTTCTTCCCGAGCTCCGCTGGTGGGAACTGGCTTTGTTTGTGCCTCAGACCTCTGCTAGCTTGGCCCTTGCTCTCCCCCACCCCTACCCGAGGGCTCTGACCTGCTCCCTGGAGAGAAATGAGTGACATCTCAGCTTCCTTGTTGAAGATCCTTAGATCTTTTTGGCTCTGTTTCATTGTACCCTCTGTCCAACCCCAGCTGCCCTCGGACAGCTGCCAGATGTCCAAACTGTCACAGGTCTGGCTGAGAATTCATGTCACTGTTTCCAGCATTCTCTCCCCACCTCCCTGACAGCTTTGTGCTGCAGTAAAACAGCATCCAGAGAATATGGTTCACTTCCCTGGGGGAAGGCAGCCACGTGTCTGTGAGGTGTCTGTGTCCCAGGTATGGCTTTGTGGTTTTTTTCTATTATTAGGAAAAACACAACACTCTCATTCATCCCCCTCAGGCTAATTCTGATATCACGTGGGATGCAGTGTGATTTGGTGTCATCATGAAACATTCATACAAAAAGGATCATTAGCTCTCATTGTTCTCCACAACAGTAAATGACAAAGACACAATGTTGTACTGATTGTAACAGAAGGGATTTTCCTTCTGCTTTCCATCCATATCTTGAAACGTTTTTCTGACCCTGGCAAAGAAAGATTGCTCTGCCTTAGGTAGGAACCTAATGTGGGAGAGAGAGACTCACAAAATTTGTTTGAAGACTCATGGCAATTTGGTAACTGAAATGGAGTTAAAAGACGTTGTAATTCCTTGTCTGTTTTTCTGATCTTTCTAGCTCTTGACCATAAGCATATAAATGTCTATTTTTATTAGTGGGGAAGTATTGGTGAACACTGAGTCAATGTGGATTCATTAGGTTTTCTGTGATAAAAAATATTGTATCAGCTTGGTGAGATGTTTTCAATGATGGAACTTCATTGCAGTTCTCCTGTACTTAAATATTGATTCCCTATTTCTTTCTGTAAAAGCCTAATGCCTTCCCTTATTATGTCACTCTCCCACCTGTTAAGCTCTGATTTCATGAGATGTTGTCTGTACTGTCAACATCAGCTTAAAATGTTCCAATCTCTCTGCATTTTCCTGCCCTGGCCTCACAGCACATTGCCTCCCGAATCTCTGCCGCTGCAGTTGTTGGTGTGCTGTAAATCCGATCAGGGAGCCGAGCTGGTTCTAACAAGTGCGTCATTGTTTGGGCTTTTTTGTTGGGTTTTTTTTTTTCCCCTGAAGTGGTGTGGTTCACAGTGCTGCTGCAGGAAAAAATTGTGCTGGCACAACTGAGAGAACAATGTGATCAGGGCTAGGTGGGGAGGCAGAGGTTCTGCTGCCAGACCGTTCATCTCTGAAAACACAACTGAATTGCTCAGCAGAGCTGCTTTCTGCTGCATGAGGCATGGCTGTTGGGAACCCCATCAAAGTGGTGCCCATCCCCACGCCCAGTAACTGTTCCAGTAGGCATTGTTCAGCATAAGGGTCTGTCAGTGTTATCCTTCAATCAGATCTACAGTCTCTGATCTGAAAGATCAAGTGAAAAGTCTCTTGTGGAAGGAAGTAATGTCCATGGCACCTGCAGGGAAAGAAGAAATCATAGAAACGATTTCACACTTGCTCCAACATTGCTAACAGGCTGGGATATGGTTTTCCAGCCTCTGGTTTAGAGATCTCATGGTCAAGTCAGGTGTCCTGTTGTCCCTTTCCAACACAAACTGACCCCTGTATGGGAAGGGTTTGGCATTGTGACCTTGGCTTGGAGCAGAAATGAGGTGGCTGATTCTTCATGGTTTAAACCTGAATGGTGTGGAGCTGTTGGTGCTACAGACAGGTGAAATGCAATGCCTGAATGTTTTTGCCGATTTGTTTTCCTGCCTGTCATGGAACCTATTTTCTGCTCCCTTTGTGCCACTATTGGTACCCATGTAAGAATAAGAAAATACTACTAAATTAGAATAGCAGCAGTTTCTCCACATGTAGCAGGTGTCACAAAAGGTAGGCAGAGGACGCTTAGACTCTGCGTTCAGTTTATCCTTGAACTTTTGGCCTAATCTGCTGCTTTTTTCATTTCTTTTAGAGAGAAGCAAGAACTTGCTGAGAGAGGCAGAGTGGTTTTCTCCACCTTTGGCTGAGGTTCCCACCCCAGACACTTCAGCTCTGATGAGCTTTCCAGTGCCACAGAGATCGAGGTGCCTGAAGGTGAGTGTGGCTGGAACCTGCGCCCTCAGGATCCTGAGAACCTGGAAAGGTTTTCTGCTGTGATGTGGATGACAAAGCTCTTCTGTTCAGGGCATTCCAGAGGTCATGCAGATGAGAGGCTCTTGCTGGGCCCAGTTTTACTGGTAGGGCTGAGTATTAGGTGCCTAAAGGCAGGAAGACAGTACAGTTTGGAGCAGTGGCCTAGCACTTGGGCCAGATTTAAAACTTGCTTCTGAGAGCAATATTGCTATGCCAGGACAGAGGTAACATGTGTGTGCCTGTCTGTTCTTTCATCCTCCCTCCCCATGTAGTGTCAGGGTAATGAAAAGCTGCATGTGAGGGCCAATTATGATACTTATCGTTTCCTCTGACTCTGCCAAGATACTATTTTTTAATGTGGCTCCATTTTTGTTTTGGTGCTGACACACAGCCAGTGAGAAGGTGAAAATTGCTCACTTCAAGAAAGTTTGCCTTTCAGCCTCTTCATCCTTTTGGATTTATGCCTTGCTTTTAGGATATAAACCTCCCTTGTGTTTGCATTAACACTTAGCATTAAAAGAAATCAGGAACAAAGGGCTAATGTTACTTTAAAAGAAAAAAATTCATGCCCTACTTTACTAAGATGCTTAAGATTCTTGTGAATGGAAGCTGTAAGGCATATTAAACTGCCCTGTATGCTGTTTTTCCAATTTACTAATCCTGCTGATTCAGACTTTACTAGCAAACCTGCCACAATTAACTGCTTTGTAGATGTAGTTGTAACATGTCAGGCTGCTGTTAGGGCAATGCCTGAAGAGCCTGCATGTCCCATCAAAGGGTTAAGCTTTTCTCTAACATTTATTCTGAGGCACATGCCAGGTGGGGTCTCTGTATAGGGCTTTACTGATCAAATGTTCAAGCAAACCCCCTCATTTAATAACAAGCACCTAGTTACCTGTTGCTGTATTATAACCTGTGGCAAATATTTGTATCATACTAGCATCAGAAATCCTGCAGGGGTTATTATGGCAGGGGCACCCAGGAGCTGTGTTGGCAGCTTGCTTGTGTAGGACACTTGGAACCACGGGCACCTGTTTTTATTTGAGTTTACACAGCTTGTGAGGATGCTTGTTGGCATTTCTGTTTCAGTAGCAGATAAATGAGGATGTTTTTAATAGGGTTTGAGATGATTGCAGACCACACTGATCCAGCAGTGCTGGAGGGGATAGACATAGACTGCTGTTGTTTTCAGGTCTGGCATATGAGGTAAGAAGGCTGGGGAAGGATAATTCTTTGGTCTTTTGGTGTAGATTGTACACTTATCTCCAGGCTGTCTTTGGAGCTGGCAGAAAGCAGTGCTGGAGAAGTGGCTCGAAATAGCTGGAGTGATGATCTCAGCAGTGACCTGCCTGGGCTAGAGCTGCATGACCTTCAATGTTAACTAAAAGATGCACTCTTTACTGTCGGGAACAACTCAAAAAAGGAAAGGATATTGGCTTCCCTGGGCAGGCAAACTCTTCTTGACTTGTTTGTTCCCTGGATTTTCCACAAGTGGAAGCTGTGAGGTGTGAGGCTGACCCAAGGGGGGCAATTCCAGGAAAGGAAACAGTCATTTTGATAAATCATTCACAGACCTGCCCAGCCCCACACTCTGCCAGAGACTGAGCTGTTGTTTGCCATCTCATACCCCCTTGCTCAGACCTGCCCTTCCTACCCTTTCAACACCATGCTGCGTGCTCTGCTCTTCCACTGCAGGAGACAGACACTGGTGCAGGGCCTCATTTGTGATTTGTCAATCAGCTTTGGCAGCTGCCAGCTGGCTTGCAGAAGGAGAGATGCTGTGGTGCTTGGCTGCAGTGGGGGTGTTCCTCCAAGGTCAGAGAATTCCTAGCTGTAGTCCTCCACTTCAGCCCTCTCCCGTGGGATGGGATGTATGATCCTGTCCTCCAAGCTCTCACTTGGTGGACCAGAACAAATTGAGAGAATTTAGTCTGTTTTCTTTACTAGTGCCTTCAAATGTTTATATTTTTCTCCCACTTATACTGTAAGTTTTGAGTTATGTTGGACTGTGCTGAAACTGTTGGCTATCTAAAGCTCTGGGATGTAGAGCTGGGTTTGGATTGTTCCTTTTAGGGAGACTGTGCACAACAGGAACAGAACAGATATAGAATGACCATAGATTTACCCTGTCAAGACCCAGTATGAAGCAGCTGACTTGACAAGTGCTGGTAAATTGCTTCCTCTTGTGTAGCACAAAACAGGTGGAGAAATCTTGTTATTTGAATAGAAAATTCCATGACGTCCATAAAGGGGAGGTTGCTGGTTTGTTTTATGAGAATAGAGTGCCACAGTGGCAGAAAAGGGCCCTGTGAAATTTCCTTATGTGGTTTGAATTTTTTTATTCCATTTCCCTCTGAGATAATTTCATAATTGCAGTCTGTTGAAGGAGAAGGGAAGAAGTGAATGAATGACACCAGCTTAGACTCTGTAAAATAAAGGGAGCTCTTTTCCCAGTGCCTCTCTAAGCCCTTTGTGGAAACAGGTTCCCTTTCTGTTAGGCAGCCACAAATAGTATTTTCCACAATTGTCTTCCATCTAAAAATACTGAGATCCTTTTGAAAAAGTGGGCAAAATTTCTCATCCTGTCCCTAAGTTTATCAGAAGGGAAATTGAAGCAATGGTCATGTTAGTGTGTTTATTTGCCTGTGTGCTCAGAAGGCATAGCCAGGATTAGCACAAAGGAACACTTCGCTAATTTTGCAGCTGTCCCCAGTAAAACTCTTCTCACTCAGAATCAAATGAGTGTCTAAATCTGGCTGAAAGTCATGTTCAAGAACTCAGGAATCTTGTCTTGTTCTAAGCAGAACCTGTAATTCACCATCGAAAGCTTCAGGAGTCTGGACATAACAGCAAATTTTTAAGAAAATACTGAACAGGGCTGACTGATCTTCTCTCTCCCTACTGGTTCCAAGAAGGACCAGGGAAAGGAAACTGATGTGTACTTCTGAAAGAGAGAGAGGATTAAAACAGGGGAGGAGAGAAGTTACCCTGCGGGAGATTGTCAACAGATGTTCCATTGTAGTTCAAAGAGAGGCAGCAAAAGGCTTCTGCTGCAGGGATATATTAATTCTGGGCAGTTCATCACAGGGAGACCTGTTTTATGACTGGGAGGATACCTCTGGTAACTTACTTAGCTCTTTATTTGAACTGTGGGTGGGGAATCTGGTCTACCTGTAAACAGAGAGGGAGCCGAACAGTAGGAACAAACATGTGCTTGTTTTCTTGCAGTTGTGACCACTGTCAGTCTGATCAAGATCAAGCTGGTTTTGTGGTTCAGGGGGTTATTTGGCTGATGGGTCATTGAACAGAAAAAATATTACAGAGGAACTGAGGCTAACCATTGTTAAACTGCTGGGGTATGTGGAGCAGACCTGTGTTGAGTATGTCTTTCAAGTACACTTATTGCACAGGAAGTGGGAACAAGCTCAAGGAAGACTGTGCAGGCTGTCAAGCAGATGAATAAATCGCTCCCCTTGTATTTAAAATGCACAAATTTATCAACCTATCTATGCTTCCTTTGTGTAATATTTAATGGTTTCTTATAAAGTCTTACCAATGTTGTTGTTTCAGAATTAACTATGGTGGGGGATCTAATTCACCAGCTCTGTATCACCAGGCACAATTAGAAGGTCCCCTTCTGGAGGGTTCTAAGTGCTTTATCTTCTGAGATTGTTTTGAAGTTGTGCTGAGGATGAAGGTTGTTTTTTCTCAGATCTGTGAGGAAACATGACCCCTGTAGCATTAAAGTGAGGAAGAGTCTTCATTCAAATGTGTTTGGGTGGGGAAGTTTGAAGCCCATTGTTACGTTACAAAGTTCTGGGAGATTAAAACAAACCAAACCACAAACAGCTTTGGGAGACTGCTGGGAGACTTTTATATTTGCAGTCATGGTCTTCAAGCTTTGCTTATCACTTAGGTATGTATCAGTAGGACTGAAAATTTGGCTGTTTTGTGGACAGTAAGCGTATGATTTCTGTTTTCTTTGTGGGGGATGGAAGGGAATATTGGAAATAAGATTCCTGTCTCACTTCTGCTATGCAGTGAAGCAGAGGTAGCAAGTACATGGGAACATCACAGGCAGAGGCTCAGGAAGTACACTTAGAAAAACAGCCCCCCTTCCCCCACGACAAATCCACATTCATACTGATTTGATGTAGTTATAGAAAATTAAGTATAAATAATGCGGAGGTGTGCAGCCTCCTGTTTGCTTCACAGGTGGCTGGGAAATTATAGGAGGCATTTCTGTTCTCCCCTGGGTATAAGAAGAACACTGGCTAGCAAAAGCTTCCAGGTTCTGCATCATCTCATAGCCTTCATTACTGAAAATTTACTGCTCTGCCTCCCTGGCTTGCTTCTGCACTCCTGCTCCCTGGATCAGTGGAATGCCTTTTTCATTCTGCTTTACGTGGTAGCAAGCACAGGAGACTATAATCCATGGGAAAGCCTTATGGGATGGTTGGTCTTACAAGACCCACACACTGCCTTGTCCACTCCAATGCTCCTCGTGGCAGTTTCTGTCTCTGAACACCCTCTGTAGCTTTATTTACAGGCTTGCAGTGTGACATGATGGATGGTTGAATACAGTGTCTAAAGCTAAAATACAGACACTGAGATGTGAAGGACAACTGAGTGGGCAGAGAAATGGCATGAAGCACAGGTAGCCCTGCCCCTGGCACCGCAGCTCTAGGACTGTCACTTTTCAGCTTCTCAAATCTCCTTCCCTTCAAAACATGAGTCTGGAGAGAGGAGGAGGGGAGGGTAGATGAGGCAGATGGGTCTCAAACTCTGCTTTTCTTTTACCTGGGTTTCTTTCCTCTATTTAACTTTAAACCTGAGCGATTTGGTTGATTCTTGGTCCCTTGCTAATTAGTAATATAATCGTGCCTTAGCCTAGGAGGCATTAAAACTAAATCCCATCAGAGGCAACAGCTATGTTCAAGAAGAAATGCAGAAGTTGGCAACAGCTGGTTTCTGGTTCTGTCAATTCTCTTTGCTGCACAGGAAGGGTGAAGCCTACACAATAGGCCCATGGTCCATCTCCAAACCTGACCACCTCAGGGGTTGCATCATCTGGCTGCAAGGTCAGAACTCAGCTGGGCACAGGCACAAAGCTTCCTGTGTCCCAGGGGTGGCTGCCTGCACCAGCCTGTCCTGCTGCTGCCTCTCCAGCTAACACAGCCCTGCTCTAGGCTACCTCTCCAACAAGGCAGCTGAGCAGTTTGTTCTGCAGAGAATGAATCAGCTCTGAGCGGGTTTGGTGGTAAAAAGGCAGAACAGAGAAAACTCCAATATAAACCACCTGAATAATGCTGATTTGAGACCTGAGAAGACTGGCTTAGTTGTGGCATGTTTGTTCTGCTTAGTTATTCTATTTTGTATGTATGTTTTGTATAGTTGTATGTTGGGACAGGACTGAAATCTCTGCAGGGTTTAGAGTTCACCCTCATGTCTTCAGATTACTCAGCAAGCACTTTGTTAGGCTACTAAGTCTTTGTTTGCTCTCCTCTTGCTCTAGATCTTCTAAGGGTTTGCTTTTCTAGATTTGTTGTGGAAACTCTTTAGAAAACAGCATAAGCCCAATTACCAAATAGTTTCACTCACCACATTTTGCTTTTGCAAAAGAAAATATTCAACACAGTCTATGACATGAGCTGACTGATTTTGCCAAAGTATTCCAACAGCCAGGAGAGACTCTTGGCTCAGGAGAGACTCTTACCAGGTCTGTAGCAGAAGCTGGGCTTCTGAGCAGTGCAGGTCTGAGCTATGAAGGGAAGAGTTCACAACAGCTGAACAAAAAGAAGTATATGCTTTTCAATTTGCTTTGTCTGCTGAACTATAGAAAGAAGCATGGCAGATGATGCTACTTAGGTTTGGATTAAGCTGGCTTTCAGGATATTTCTGTAAATAAGGTTTGGGGTTACAGTTGACAACATGAGAATATCTTCAATCAGAGGCAAAGGAAGGGAGTCTGAGTGTAGATTAGATTATTTGGTCTAGTGTGGTTCTCTGAGACAGATTTCATCTGATTTAACTGTACACAAATTAATCTCAGTCAACCCAGACCAGGAATGACCCTGACAAGAAGGAACACAGGCAGGGGGTGGTGTCCTTCTGAACTGTCAGAGCTATGGTTCATAGCTGTCTGGCATTTTCCAGCTATCAGCTCTGTGAGTCTTTGTGCCCGAAACTGCTACTGTTTATCTATCATAGGATTCATTGTGATCTATAAAAGCTTTTCAGTTAGATGTTTGCAATGAAAACATGAAGACTGAGACATTTTTGGCATTTGTAACTTTATTGCAGAAAAAAAAATCCGCTATCAACATATTTTACAAAGAAAGTTGCACTTTGGTGTTGGGCGAGTTTTCTTCCTCACCCCTTTCCCCTGGACAGCGATGCATGGGAAACCAGAACAACCAGCCCCTGCCCTTTTGATTGTGTGCAGACACACTTCCCAGATATGCCAGCCTGCACCAGTTCCAGCCAGGATGGAGTTCTATTTTCCACCACTAACTTGCCAACTTTGTGCCGAAAACCAGTAGCACCCTGCCCTCCGGCAGGGGAAACAAGTCTGTAGCTAGGGAGATCGCTCTGTGCAGACAATGCTTGATACAAAAGCTTTGGAGTTGTGACAATTGCTCTTTAGTTCTCATGCAATCATAGGAGAGAACCAGCCCTCTTCCCTGTTTTACTGGGCATCCTTACAATACACAGATGGAAGGCCAAAGCCAACAGCTGAACCCCAACTGCACTGCAGCCATTTGTCAGCCACTCTGCAAGCAGCAGCACAGGGAGGAGGAACTGCTGCCTTACCCAGCTCATCTATTTGACCCAGACTGGTTCTGCTCCATCTTTGGGCTTTCCAGGTAACTTGAGCTCAGCTGATGGGGAAATTCCCCTTTCCCTACTATGACAACCAATAACAGCACTGGGGAAAAAAGGTACTTTTGCAAGTGAGGCTTGGTACCTGTCCTTTGTGGGGTTCAGTGATGTTGCTACTGAAAGGAGAGGAGAAACTGAGGCTTGTAAGAGCAATGTGGCAGATAATGTCTAGCCCTTGCTGTATCCTGAGGGAGTGACTGGCTTAGTCAAAAAGCAAAAACTCCAGAGAAGGCATGTGTTTCCATTTACCTGCAGTCAAATGTGAGTTAGAAAACAGGAGCAGGTGTAACTACATGAAGACTGTCATGTCACACACACTCTGGTCTTTCTGAGGCAAGGGCACCAAAAGATCCTCTGATTTACACTCAGAGGCTCTGGTATGTGGGTTTCCTTGAGAGGCCTCAAGAGCCTTGGATGCAGTCTACAGCAGTGATATTTTGAGGCAAAAGTGCAGAATCTAATCAGCCTAACACCAAGAAAGGGAAGGGGAGGAAGGCACCTACATCCAGGATCTGTCCTCATGACAAGACACCAACTGGCTCAAAGGACCAACATCAGAAAGTAGAGGAGCTTTGACCTTGCATAGCCCAGGAGGGAGAGTGAAGTACCGGTTTTGTAAAACAACAACTTCCAGCAACCAGACGCTAGAAGCAAAATGGGAGGTACCTGAGGAAAGGCTTGTGTTAGTCCAGACAGGGAAATGGACTAAAGCATTTACTGAGCCTGGGAAAGGAGTTTACACATATGCCAAAAGCATCAAGTGTAGGAGACACGGTCTCCTAATTTTGGTGAGACCAAATTAGTGTGTCTAATTGGCAATAGACTGAGTCCTATCAAGTTCTGTTAAGCTAACATTATGCTCATTTTCCTCCCAGCAACTTCAAAGCAACATCAAGTAGCAGGGGCACTTCTCCAGTGGCCACAAAACTGTTTTCTCTGGTTAAAGAGAAAAGGTATGCCTGTAGGAAGGAAGCAGAGTAGTCTTTTATCCTTCTGGTAGGTGTTTCAGGATGGGCAATGCCAATCCTGGGACTAAAGCTGAAACAGGAACAAGAAAAGTGCAAGAAACCCCCCCCAAACAAACAACCTTAAAAATACAGAACAAGAGGGAGCCCAAGAGAACTAATTCCACATCCTTGGCTTCCTCAGAAAACAGCAGTCTCCTTTGCTGGCACTGTGCTGACACCACCAGTGTAAAAAGCCCTAGTCTGGATCACTTGCCCACCTCCTTTGAAAGCAGCAGCCACCAAGATGAACAGAAGAGATCCATGCAGAACACCATGGCAAAGGCTGTCTTGGCTATTTGGTTGCCACACTAAAAGGAGGAGACACCTCTTCTGGGCATTGATTTGAGGAGAGCCTGGAGAAAAGGGCCAGACTTGGGCTCTGATTCGCAGCATAGAAACTTCAACACTGAACTATTTAAAATGTCTAAAACCAAAAACCATCTGAAAAGGATCTTTCAGTTGTGTGCAAATCACAGCCCCTCATTCCTCAGTAGATCATCTGGGACCCAGTCCTCAAGGCCTTTTCCTCTGAGCAGTGGACAGCCTGGTTGCCTAGTAGCTGTAGAGGGAGAGAGGGGTGTCCTCCATCATGTCATCCTAGAAGCAGAGAAGAGGGTGCTTTAATGAGATGTCTGCACGACGGCATCATGGTCCCAGCCTGGGAGCCTGCTGTGCAGGCAGCACAGCCTTCTTGGCCACACTATCACAGTGTGGCCATCTGCCCAGCCATCCACCTAAATGCTGTCACTGTGCAGCTCCTGGATCTTTGGACTGACTGTCTCCCTCCTGCTGCAGCATTTGGAGAGAAGAGGTGTGTGCAGGAACTGCCTGCTTGCTGCAGGGATGTGGAAATCTCTGGCTGTTGAAAACTCCACTCAGCTTGAAACAGCAGCAGCTTGCTTGCTAGCTGCAGCACTCCTCTGTCCCAGAAAGCGCAGGGAGTTATTTGCAGCTTCCCCAGAGCTAGTCCAGCCTCTGGAAGCCTCATATATTTTTATATTCCCAAAGGGTCAAATGCAGACAGACAGAAAACCTCCCTGGAACAGAGCATAAAATCTGCTTTGTCATAGTCACAAAGCAAATATATCACAAAACAGGAGAGGCTTGTCATTTCAGGACAAGCCTGGATGGAGCTCCCCTTCCTCTCTCTATTTAACCTCTCAGCATTCCCCTGCAGAGTGAGGGGAAGGCAGAGAGCTTCTTTAGTGCCCAGCCTTGAGACTCGCTGTCTTGATTCAAACCCTGGATGGAAGGAGAGGGACCTAAGAAGGAACAGGAGTGTGTGATCAGCATTGGTGCTGCTGCAAACACCCAAAACATTGCTACTGTAGTAGGAGGAGAACTGCAAAGCAGTCAGTGGTGAGCCAGCCCATGTCAGGCTGGGCTGGAGGTGTGACTCACCATGGGCAGGTCCTGCAGGCGCCGGAACTCCATGCGGTTGTTGTGCTGGCGGTATCTCAAGAAGCCCACCAGGCCCAGGATGCCCACCATGACAATGAACACGGAGATCACAGTGATTACCAAGGGATCAGCCCTCGTTGCACCAGCCAAATTGGGTAGCTCTGCAAGGAGACCAAGGGAGAGCCTTCAAGGGCTGGAACAGCAAAGCTTTGTCTTTTCTGGTTCTGCTCGGTATAACAAGAGGCAATTGGAGGTAGCGTTAGCCCTTTGCTATGTCTTGTAAGAACAGGTACAAAACAATTACAGAATATACTAGGTTGGAAAAAACCTCTGCAATCATCAAGTCCAGCCTATGACCTAACACCACCTTGTCAACTAGACCATGGCACTGAGTGCCACCTCCAGTCTTTCATCAAACACCTCCATGGACAGTGACCCCACCACCTCCCTGGGCAGCCCATTAAAAGCAGAACATTTACCTGAATTGTCATCATCACCAACATTCAATACAGAAGCCTTCTCGTGCCTGGGCTCCAGTGACTGTGCCAGTGCAGATGTGCTGCTAGGGATGGCAGCTGTGCTGGCAGATGTGGAGCTGGTCACAAGGGGTGCCACCGTCACAGCACTGGAGGCAGCAGCAAAGGACGTGCTCTGTGCAGTGGAGATGGGAGCAGAGGAAGTTCTTGGCTCCACAGTGCTCTCCTCTGTGGCACCCACAGGGCTCGTTCCTGGCTTGGTTTCAGACCTTGCTGCTGTGGGCACCAGGGTCTGCTCATCAAAAAGCCCTGGCTGAGAGCTGTTAGTTGTTGCTGCAAAATAGGAACAAGCAGTTATTTCAAAGGATCCAGTGCAAGCACACTGGTCTGTGGGGCTGGACAAGATGGAAGCAAGACTGTAAGGAAGACTACTGGGACTATAGGAATAGCAGTCTATTGTCAGTCCTTTGGAAAACAAGCAGAAACTTTAGCCACAGCTGAGCCACACTGTAAGCCACAGTGCTTAGAAAGTCCTCTCAGTTTTCATATGTGCCAATCTGCAATGTCAGCCAACCTTAGCTGGGCCCACAGGGCCTGTCCCTGGGGACAAAGAACAAGCACACAAGCTTAAACAACTCTACACACAGCTGGGGATCACCCCAGAGCAAGATATTGGGAAAGGCCTCTCATCCTTCCTCACAGGGAGCACAAAGGGAGCTGCCCAGGGACTGGGCAGCAGCATCCCCTGAGGCTGTGTTGGTGTGTCACAGAGCAGCAGGACTATGTGACACAAGCCAGGGGAAACAATGCAGTTGTGCATGAGCACCATGCAAATCAGTGATCAATCAGTATCTACCTTGCATTAGGAGTGTGTGACAGCCTGGCAGGCCCCAAGGTGGGCAAAATTGGGATTGCAGACCCTATGGCCAGTCCCCATGCTGCCCTGAGGGATCTGAAGGTAGGGTAGGGTTGCCCAGGGATGGATGAGCTGTCACTTGTGCTTGCCCATCTCCATGTTTTGTGTTAAGGGAGGATGTGCTTCCCCAGGAAGGCCCAGCTGGGCAGCACAGCCAAGGCATGTTGTTTCAGATTAGATATATAAAGGATGTCCCTGCACACAATCAATGTCTCATCAGAAAGCAGCCAGCACAATTAATGGGGTTTGCAAAGAGGATGCTAAACTAACACCTCTGCAAACAAGTTGCACTGAACTGGCTCTGCTTAGTGCCTCATTCCCATCTTCTCCCTCTCTCCAGTTACCAGGGGAGTGCTCAGACATTTCCAGGTTGTGCATCCTTGAGGCAGGACTTTGTGCACAGGCAGTAAAGGCAAAACCTCACCTGGCACAATGTTCAGAGCAGGCGTGGGGGTTGCACTGCTGGCATCATCCGTTTCTTCAGTTGTGCTGAAAGGCTGTGTGGCTTCATGGCTGGGCTGGTTTTCTTCCAGAGTGCTGGCAGTCAAGGTAGAGGAGGGGATTTCAGTGCTGCTGTTGACTGACAAGCTCATGTTGTCATGCTCAGGATGTGTTACTGTGATTTCCCCAGGACTGGCAGTGGTAGAAGTCTGCAGCCCCTCTGCCTTGGAGCCTGCCATGGGGGTGGTGGGGATGAAGGCATCCTCCACCTCTGTAGCGTGGGCCCCAGTGGCACTGAGTGTTGCAGTAGTCAAGTTTTTCTCCAGGCTTGTCTGAGGAATGGCAGCAGTCACTCGACTGAAGTCAGAGGCTTCCCTCGGCTGATGCGCGGTTAGCGCTGTGCTAGGAAAAGGTGATGGTGCTGCCAAGGCCTCTGCTGTCCTCTGACCCCCTCCTATGGAACAGAGAAGTCTGTCAGAGATCCCACAGTGAGAGGAGAAACAGAGGGGAAGGACAGACACTGAACTTTTTTATCCCCTTAATTCCAAATCCAGGACAGGTTCACACTTGGGAAAGAGATTCAAACAGCACCTCTGTCCTGGTTTTTGAGGCAGGGACCTGTTCTAGGGGACCTTTCCTTTTCCCCTCCTCTCCCCTCAAGTCCTGTGCTGTTGTTGTTGTGTAGGGTCAGCCCCACCAATCCCTCTAACTCAAGCAACTTTTAAACTTCTTTAGAGGATCTGAGTTTATTAAAAGTATCACCTGAGACCTGGTTCTGTAAGAAATTTAGGTAAGTCTTCTTTGGTTCATCAAGAAAACAGTCAAAAGTGGTGCTGAAAAAACACAAAGGAGGAAAATGTGGATGAAGACTCTAGATCCCCTGGCCCAGTGAAGCAGAGAAAAGTGATATTTTAAAAGACTGGATGGCAAAGGTAAAGCATATATTGTGAGTCACCTTAGCAGTACTGTGGGATTCTGCTAGAGGGAAAGGAGAAATGGGTGGCAAGAGTATTACAGCTAACAGGGCTGGTGGTGTGCTTCGGGAGCATTCGTGAGCTATTTATGAACACATCACCACTATGAACTACAACCGTTGTCATAGAAATGGGGAGCCACTCAGCCTCCCACCACAGCAAAAAGGGCCAGATTCCCTGAAGGGAACCTGCAGCAAGCCAGGATCCCCCCAGATCCACAGCTGCCAGACAGTGTGACAGCATACGGGAGGAGGAAAACCACAAGGCTCTTACACTGCCTGTTCATAAACACAGATCCTGTGAGTGTTTTTTAGGGTATAAACAGGAAGAAAACAGAGAAATGTAGCCACATCAGGATGGACTCTCCAATTTAAAAACATCTCGTAGTCAATATTTTGACAATTTCTGTTAAAGTTCCTATCCAAGCCACAGAGAACTGATGAGCTAATTACAGAAAAAAATTAAGGTACTGAAGCAAATCCATCATCATGCCCCTTCTCTCCACAGTGAAGAAGCATCCAAAGCAGATGCTGTCAGCAAGAAACATACATCCAGCAGCAAAGCAGCCCACTCTTATACTGGTTTGGGGAAAATACAGCAGTTTTTAAAAGCTCTTCAGAACAGATAAGAGTTATCAGAGCTCTTCTCCAGCTACAGCACTTAACAGGCCCTAAAAAAAGACACAATACATGGCTCTCTCAAGACCTCTGCAGTACCCTGACCAGCTGGAGATTTCCAAACCCTGGAGCAGCCCGATGGAGCTGTGCTTCCCCGGCCTGGGGCCCCAGTCCCAGGAGGGCTCCCGCAGGGATGCACAACCCTGCTCGTCACATTCAGAGAACAAGCTCTCACTGGGAACCCCAGCTGGGGCAGCTTAAACATGAAGACCTAAGCGATGCTCCCTTTGGCCTCGCCTGGATCCAGCTGTGCATGGCCAGAAAGTACCTCCAAATAAAGTGAGTCACTCTGCAATGGAGATCAGGCATAGGATACACTGACACCAATAACACCTGGAAGGAAAAGAGCTGAGCGCCGCATTTCCTGGGAGCAGGCACCAAAAGGCACAGCTCTTCATGCGACAATTTCCAGCCCTAAATCCAGCACTGCTACTCAGCACGGGGTGGGATCCCACCGGATGCTGGCTGGACACTGGCGGATGCTTGCTCAGTAAACACCCAACTACCTGCTCAGAGACAGAGAGCCGTGCTGTCACCGTGGGGTAAACAGGAAAGGTGGTGGCCAGGTGCCCGGCCAGTGGCAGGCCTGGCTATGTGCTGCTCTGAATAGCTGGCCTGTGCCCGGGACAGCCTCTCACAGGGTGGCAAGTCATGACTTGAGTCATGCAGAGGAAAGATTTGTGGAGAACTGTCTTGCACAAAGGCATGAGCAGCTCTGAAACCATCAGTTTCTGACTAGAAAAGTGATAGGCAAGATGGGTGCTAATGTCTTTACAAGCATCTCCATGGGTGAGGGTCTTTAGGAGAAATGGGTCTTAATGTCTCTACCAAGCTCAAGCCCAAAGTTCGGTACAGAACCCAGACAGTTTGACTTCCTGAACTTTAAGGTAATAGAAAAATGGGTCCGTGCAAAGTCTATTGCAGAGCCCAGTCAGTCTGAACTTCTGGTGGATCTGCAGAACCCAGACAGCCTGAACGTCTGAACTTTGGCGGGAAATGGGTGATTTTACGCCCAAAAAGAAAGTCAGAGGTAAGGCAGATTAATCGGCCCTACACACCAGAACACCTCCCCACAGTGCCAGGAACTGGCAGCTCCCCCCACCCCGCTGCACGCACAGCTTCCTGCTATCTGCAAGAGGCAGAGCTAGTGGGACTGGCATTTCCCTAAGTTCTTCCCTTCAAGAAGCCACTTGGCTTCTTCACACAAAATTATCTGGTGCCCTCCACTGCCAAAGAAAACGGCTCCCGGGTGGACGGGCCGCTCTGGCTGTGGTGTAACACAGCACTGTGGTGTGTAAAACCTGGTTTGTAGAAAATTCCAGAATTTAAATTGCAGCGATTTTAAATTGGCAGGTGAGGGACAAGGGACTCGCTTTGAGTATGGCAAGTGTTGATGGCACCTCAATTAGCAAGTCATCCAACCCAGCACATCAGTGCACACCCAGCTCAGGAAACAAAGGAGAGCCTGAAAAAAACAGGAGAGCCTAATCCTGACTAATACAAAGATTCAAGACATTAAGAGATGATGGTGGGAAGATAGAGAAGGCAAGAGCCTTAAAATGGCCAAGGAAACAAAGGACTGAGTAAATCCTGATCACCCGGGGACAGGCAGACAAAAGATTCCCATCACCCATCTGTCAGCTCCTAAGGGGTAAGGGCACATCCAAAGCCAGCACACAGTCACCAAGCAAAGCACCTGGGGATATCCCCCAGAGGTGCAACTTGGTGCTTGTGAGCTGTAGGTGTTAAACGTACAAGCGCTTAGTTTTACTTCCGTTTTAGTTTAAAATAAAAACACTCCTCCAAAGGGCCTTGCTGCAATGCCACAGCTTTGTTTGCCAGTTTTATCATCCATCCAAAAGGGCAACCTATTGCCATGCAAAAAAAGCCGGTGCAAACCCTGCGGTACAGAGGAGAGAGCAGAGCGCTGCTGCAGTTGCCTGTGCTGGGGGAGACCCAGCAAACCCCGCACGGGCTGGGATCCTCAGGGGTCCAGCTCCTGGAGCTCGGTACTCAGCAGGTCGGAAGATCCTCAGCTGCGGCGCTGTTGTTGCTGCTCCAGTCGCTGGGTGCTGATGGTTTTAGCTGTTTATCGGTTACCTATAGAGACGCAGGTCAGAGCTCGCTCCTCTGGCGTCTTCCTGGAGAAGCTCTGCTTCCTGCACCACATGCCAGAAAAGCCATGGCTCCACTGCCTAAGGCATCGCCCTCACCAGCTTTAGGAGACAAGAGGGAACCGTTTCTCTCTTGTTTCAGATGCAAACGGAAAGAGTTAGTGTGGATGCTTCAGCTTTTCCGTGATTCTCCAAGTTGCATCACCCAAGGACCGCCGGTAAAGATGCTCTTGGATCCATAACAAAGCAGCCTACGACTGCACCATGATCTGTAAGCAAGACCTCTGACCATAAGAATATCTCTGTTTTCCTAATGGGGGGCCAGGGTGAGCTTGCTTTGGTTACACTGAGGTGCCTGCTGAAGCAGAGCTGGTCCCCTGGCTACGGCCCCACTCGTGCCCCGTGTCTGTGCTGACCTCCAGGCTCAGCCTGTGCGTGGTGAGAACCAGACATCCCAGACCACATTAGGGCAGGGCTGGTGGATTTGGAGCAGCAGCTCCCATCAGACTCTGCTGACTGCAGTGACCTCTGTCTGGGAAACAAGAGGGGCAAAGGAAGAGAGTAGTCCCAGGGGAGGAGGGATGCAGCCAACCAAGAAGCAGCCCCTGCCTCGGACAAGGGTGGGAAACACTCCCAGCTCCTTGAGGGAAGGGAGGGCTGTGAACAACAGCCCGCAGCTTCCACCCCTCTCCAGCACCGTCTGACAACACTGAGGGACCTCCACGTATCAACGCGAGCTCCCACCAGCTCCAGAACAGTCATGGTAAAATTATGCCTTAACAGAGAGGAGTGAAGGAAGCCAGCTCTGCAGGAGACAGGGCCATTCCTGCCTTGTGCTCCCAGCCCAAGATTCAGGGCTGGGGCCAAGTGAGGGGCTGAGGAAGGTTTGTACGAGCAGCGCAGAGAGTCACTGCTGAGCCAAGGCAGTCACACAGAGTGGGGACCGTGGTCTCCACCCTCTGCCACAGCAGCCACCCCACCATCTCTTTGTTTCTCAAAATAAAACAATGACATAGAGCAGGGCCTCAGCTGGACAAGCCTATCAAAGAGCTTCTGCCACGACCCTCCTGCCACTCTCAGCAGCATCCTCTGCATCTTCCTTCCTGTCTGACAGAAACAGCAGCCTAGGCTCCCCAAAGGTCAACACCAACCCAGCTCTAATCCATAGACTTGAACACTTTTAAAAATCCCTCTTAGGATGAGATGAAGGTGAGGAAGCCCACGGCAGGCTGGCTTCTGGGGACTGAGGGAGGGCAGGGCAGCAGGGTGCAGGCTGCAGTCACCACTGGAAAAGGTACACAGAGTCCCAGGTGAGAGCTAAGCACAAAGATGAAAAGGATTCACCCAGGATTTCAGAGACAGTGCCCGTGGACACAGGACTCTGTGGTGTGCATGTATCCTCCTGCATAGGCTGTCACTGTCTGAGGATAGCACCTCACTTAAACCCGCTTCCTACAGAATGCTTGTCAAACCACTGCTCTGATTCATTGAAAAGGCGCCCAAACCCTTCTCCAATGCTATTTTGGTGCACTAAATGAATTCAATTTCCATTTAAGTGTAACAGCTCAATTTGCAAACAACCTAGTAAAATGGAAAAATACAATGTTTTAAAAGTAACAGCATAAACTGAATCTGTATGTATCAAAGCAGTTATATCTTATTGCCTTGCAAACTACTTCATTAAGTGTAGAAATTATCTTTTGTTGCCAGTTATTACATTTTATGGTTACCAACCAACGGTAATTAGACAATCTCTTCAAGGAAAAAGAGCTCGGGTATAAATGCAAATAAAACCATATAGTGGGATTTAAAACCAAGGCTCTTCATTTCATTTAAAAGCAGAACTGGAATAGCTCCTGATTAGATACTGGCTTAGCCTGATCTCTTTTCCTGGAATANAAAAAAAACCAAGCAGCAGAAGAGATTTCTGGAGCCCTTCAGGAAGGTGCCAGATGCACCCAGGGATGCTGTAGAGCAAACACTCTCATTGTGGTGAAGCAAGCTCAGAGACAGGATCCAGTACAAGGGGGAGCTGCTTTGTAAACTCAGCTCCAGCTGGATACCTCGCAGGACCTCGATGGAGGCAGGATGCCAGAGGGCTGCATTTGCTGCAGGCTCCAGTGCTCTCCCTGCCAGGGCTGATGCCTGGACTGTCCCCATCCCCACCCTGGCTGAGAGAGGCTGAACAGACTCTGCCTGCTGTGAGGAGTCCAGGCAGGAGGTGTGGGCATGAATCAGACCTTGCAGCCTGCTCAGGGACCACAGTGAAGCTCTTCATGGCAGCAGTTTAATTCACTGCACCCCTCGTGGCCTCAGCGAGCTGCTCTGCAGGCAGCAAAACTGGGGGTGCCGAACTGGGGATACTGAGCACCCACTCCAGCCGTGGAAAGCTGACAGGCCAGGCATGCTGCAAAGCAAGGGCTGAGCTAAGGGACAGGAATAGAAACCAAATCTCCTGACTGAGAAGGCAGGTGGCCACGAGCAGAGCACGAGACGGGGGCAGATTAGATATGGGGTGCTGAGCAAGTGTGGCACTGGGGAGGGACAGCCCAGCACCCAATCTGCCTGGGTAGGCAGGCAGATACCTCCTCAGGGCATCTGTGGTTACTGGGCCACAGGCTTGAACCACGGGAAAACAGAGAGGAGGCAGTGCTGCCACCTTGACAGATGGCACTGCGCTGGGACCAGGACAACCAGCACACAGTGTCATGGCAGAGCACGGCAGAGCAAGAGTTGCGGGAACAGAGATGAGCAGCCCTGGAAACAGCACCATAAATGCCAAGCACAGGTACTTCAGCACTAGGAAAACGCATAAAACAGCACAGACATGCCCAGAGCACACAGATGCCCAGAGCTGTGGTGGGGCAGCACCAGCACGATCGCTGCATGCAGGACATGGCACCCCAGGGTGTCATGCTCTGCCTGGCCCTGCCATGTGAGACCCTCCTCATCCAGCCAGGGGAGAGAGAGATGCAAAAAACTTCTTTGCAACAGGTTTACAGGAAGTTCTATCACTGATCCCCCACTTAGAGGTGAGGGGGCCTATCCTGAATTCCTGTGGCAGGGAAAAGGGAGAGCATGCTGCCTTGCTCAGTGTTAGAGCAGCCAGTTATTTTCCACAGGCCACATACAGCTTTGGAGCACCTTGCTTGGCAGGAAGGTGCCTGGGAGACTCCCATGCTATTTGGTTTTGTTCCTCAGCAGGGACTGAGCTGTAGTGAAGACCCCTTTGCCCAGAAGCTGCTGGGCACACCCATGGTATGCACAGCCTGGGAAACCTGCCCTTCTCTGGGGTTGTGTAACCCCAGTAATACAGCAACAGCAGGGAGCTCTGGCATCAGACAGCCTGGCCCTGCTTACCTTGAGTCACAGCTGCAGTGGAGGAAACATTCATGTCATTAGGAGAAATTACTTAGCCAGTTGCCTTAATAGCAGGCCCATGTCAGCCGGGAGCCTGCTTTCCAGTGCAGTGTGGCATGAACTGGGGGAAGTTCGGACATCAGGAAGCCTGCCCAGCCCTGAGCAGCCCCCAAGACCTTCTAGCTGTGGAACTGCTGGTTCCATGGGCTGTGAGGCTTGGAGGATGCATCCTGCCCTGCCCTGGGCAGCCCTACAGGGCTCAGGATGTGACCCCAGACCTCAGTGGCACTGAGCCTTATGAAAGCTGCCCCAGAGAGCAATGTGAGGATGATCACAGACCTATGGAAAGCCCTGCAGCAAGAACTGTGTCTGCCCACCCAGAAAGGAAAGGAACGGACAGGGGCCTCTGTTCTTTAGATCGTCCCTGCTCCTCTTTGTCTGGAGGGATGGGGCCGAAGGAGCTGAAGGAGGTGAGTGCTTTGCCCCTGCCCAGAAGGTCAAGCCTTCTTGGAAGGGCAGCAGGCCCACCCTACCCCGGGGGCTGAGGGAAAAGCATGTGTAGAAATGGCATTAAAGACTGATGGCATGACATGAAAGGTTGGGCTGGGAGTGCAGGGTCACACAGCTGGAGGTACCACCCAGAGGAGAGAACCAAGCTGTGGCTCAATTCTGGGTGCAGCAGGGCTGGATCTGTCCTGTCAGGGTGGGGTCAAGTCCATCCAGTTGTCCTTGTCCTGGGCAAACAAAGGGAAAAAAGTCACGGCAAGTCGGCAGCGGGACCCTGAAGAGGACACACTGCCCGCCTGTGTGCACGGCCCTGGTGGTGCTGACAGACGGGGCTTTATGTGCTCGTGCTGCTCCCAGCCCTGCGCCCCAGGTTCTCACTGCTTGCGAGGCAGCTCGGCACGGGAGGGAGAGGCAGAAAAATGCCCAGACCAAAATTACTCGGGGTTTTATTTGTAAGGCTGATGGTGCTGGAGGAAGTGGATTTCCGCAGGCAGGGAAGAAAGGCTGCATTGAGAGGCCGGAGTGGGCAGAGCACAGGAGACGCAGCAGGCTGGGCTCCTCTGTGGCCCTGCTGCAAACCCAGACGGGGAGTGGGAGCAAAGGGAAGTTGTGCTGGGAGCAGTGCAGAGAGCAGCTCATGGAGCAAGGACAAGCCCAGTTTCAGACAAATTTGTATAAGGACTGCTGACTTTGGGGCCAGTCTCTGGGTGAACCATTCCTTTCCCCCACCACTGTCCTGCTGAGATTTTCTGGTGTCTCATTATGGGTTGTGCTTGCTATGGGGCATTTTATTATTGGTGGCATCTCTTCCATTTATTTTCTGTATTCGCAAAACGTTTGCTCTTTCAGCCAAAGCTGGGATTAGTTAATTCAAACGCTGTGAGGACAAGGGCCAGGTCAGCTGCATAGGTACCATTTCCTGAGACTGTGAAGAATCTTGGATTGGGACACTAAGCAACAAAAATCCCAGGAAAAACTCAGTGCGATCTTAATTTCTGGTACATTCTGGCAGTTTCAGTCTTGAACGTTGCACCAAGAGGGTTCCTATGAGCCAGCTGGGGCAAGGGGCTCCCCGGCGTTTCCCAGTGTGCCTAAAGTGTGAGACACAGGGCCAGAATAGCTGCGGCAGCTCAGAGCTCCTCCTCCTCTCAGCGATGGAAATCCTGAGTCCTTCCTTTGCCAGTGGCTGGTCGCCTCCCCACACCCCATCACAGCACAGCCACCCTCGTGTGGGGAGCGCAGCTTTGCCCACATAAAGGGCGCTGGTTTGGGACTGCTCCCAGGGCTCAGCCTCAAACCCAGCTAAACCGCATCCGGCACCCAAAACCTCATCCTGAGTGCTACTCTCGCTACTGGGACTCAGCCCCAAAGGCATCTATTCTAGGGTTTTCCCAACCCTAATTAGTTATTAGGAACTGAGTCTCTGTGTGTCACCCCGTGGTCTCTATTGCTGCCGTCACGGTGCTGGGATCTGACCGGGGTCTGGCCAAGGGTTTTTCTCAACCACAAAGAAGAAGAAAGGAGTTTTGCTTCCTGAGCCCTGGGCAAGTCCCTAAATGCCACAGAGCCTTTGTCACTGCCAGGGTCACGGGGAAGGTGACAGCCCCCCGACTCGGGGCACACTCCAGCCACGCGACAGAGCTCGGTGGTGTCGGTGGACGGGGCTGTCAGCGCCACGCTACAGACTGTGTCTGCCC
>VZTZ01018416.1:2989153-3082311 GCA_013400955.1 Drymodes brunneopygia
TGCTGTGTATGGGCGAGGCCGGGACCGGCGCCCGCGCTGCTGCCCGGAGCGCGGGGCTCACCCGGGACACCCCCGAGCATCCTTGGGCCACCTCACCTGCGCGTCCGCCGGGCCGACGGTCCCCGGGACGGGGGCATCTCGCCCGAGTCCGGGGGCAGGCGCAGGGCGCTGCTCCCCGGAGGGGGAGCCCTGGGGGGAGCTCCCCAGACCCTTCTCCCGCAGCCCCACCAGCGGGCGGAGGAGCGCGGGTCCCGGCGCTGCCCCGACGGCTGTCCCGGCGCTGCGCTCCCCGCCGCGGCGAGACCGGNCTGGTTCAAGAGACTCCAGTCCAGGATCTCACCACCGCCTAATCTGCTCTTGGCACCCCCAGTTGACCCTGACACCCCCACTTCTGCCCCATGAGGGATGGGGACAGCAGATGAGCCCAACGTTGAGCATCCTCTTGGGGCCTCTGGGCAGTTTCAGGGTAACCTGGGTTTGTGGGTACAGCCAGCTGCAAAGGTGCTCTAAGCACCCCTGGATAACTGCCCTGGCCAGGGTTCAGCCGGGTGCTCAATGTGCCATAGCTGGTTTCTCAGGGCGTCCTGCAGCCCCTGGCTTCACATCCCTCCAGCCTCCTGGGGGCTGGCCAGCCTCATCCAGGCACCGTGCAGGCTGAGCCATCCTTCAGGAAATCTGACTGCTCTCTTCTGGCCAGCATTTCTGAAGAAGATGGCCCCATATCATGGCATGGTCTGTGCTGATCCTCTCTCAGGCTGCTTTGTCAGACGTGGGTCCTCTTTTTCCATCAGATACCTGTGTCTGCAGCACGAGGGGACAGAGGAGGAAAGCAGAAATTGGTATTTTAGTTCCTCAAGAGGTTTTGCCTCCCTTTTTCAATACAAGGCTGCTTGGTAGCTCCTGCTCTCAGTTCTGAGGTAGAAGAGGGTTGATCAGATACAGAACAGATCACACCTTTTACCGGCTTTATAAGAAAAAGTAAAATTCAATCTTAGCTCCTCATGGGAAATGTGTTTCTAGCTGCTTGTTACTTACTGCCAAGAAAATTAGCTGTACCATTTTCTGGCAGAGGTAATTGTGCTTGCACAAATGCCCCAGTTCTAAGGGGAATTATTTTAAGCTTATTTACAACTACTTGGTAAGTTATAGGAGTCTTCTGCTACCCACAGAGGCTGCAGGGCTACCTGACAGAGCAAAACCTCCATTGCTCCAGACAAGCTTGGTCTCTCAGTGCTGCACTGTGCATCACCTGGCCCAGGAGCCTGACACATCTCACCAGCGAGGGACCAGGGCATCTCCACAGGCACCCACTCCTGGGGAGGGCACAAGCTCCAGGGGACATCGGCACTGCTGGCTGTGCCCGCAGCTCATGGACACATCCAACGCCTGTGTGCTTGACTCACTTCTCTGCTCTGGCCTCCCCCTGGAGACACCAAAACCATATCCATCTCAGCTGGCTCAGAGGGGGTGGCTCGCAGTCGTCAAGGTTACCGGTCCCTCTGCTTTAATTAAGCACATAGACACTGCACAGGCTATTTTCAACAGCCGGGGGACAAGGAGGAAGGGGAGCTGACATTCCCCGGAGGGGGTTGGTGAGCAATACCATAAATCTGGGCAGATGAGCCCCCCTGCAGGTCACTGCTATTACTTAGCTGATCTCCTCACTCATTAGGATTATTATTAACACACACTAATGAGGTACCTTTGGCTTCCCATAGCAAGGAAGGAGCAATTGGGAGCAAGAAAAGTGACTGCATCTGTGTGACAATGTCTTTAGGATGATACTGCTGATGTCCCCGCCTGGAGAAGGGAGCAAAAACAAGGGGAATTTTAACATCCCACTGGTACACAGCCACTTTCTCATGGAATAAGCAAAACCATTCCCCTCAGACAGCAGGCAGCAGCCCCCCATATCTGTGTAGGCTCTTGACTTGTTCTTGAGTATGACTGAAAACACCCTTGCAAGCCCTAGCAGTGTCTAGATCAGACAGGTCTGGGTAGCATTGAGAGCTGAGGACTTAAAATAACTTTTGAAAGAAAGTTTTGTGCTCAAAATCCACAGCATCAACTTCTGCCACTGTCACAGCTCCCTCTTGCAGTGGCTCTATTCAGCTCCCCTCATTTTTTTGTGGCTGGCGGCCAAATCATGGAGCAGACCAGAGATAATAATGTTGATTATGTTAATTTAATAGGAAGAAGCAGATCACAGAAAATAAGTGAATAGAAAATAGTGGCGGCAAAAGAGCTGAGGGGAAGTAAGGGCACAGGCAGGAGGGAGGGAGGTGTTGGCCCTGGGAAAGACAAGTAAACTCAGTTCTTGGGCTGTGTCCCCAACCCAGGGTATGACATGGGCTGAGTGTCCCTCTGAGTGAGCAGAGAAGGGGTGCAGCTTTGGCCTCGCTGCCATTGTAACCTGCAGCCCTGCACAGTCTGAAGTGTGATCACCTCTTTCACCAGCCCAAGGGTGAGTGGTTGTAGCAGTGGGAGCCCTGAGCAGAGGGATGGCTCTGGGCACGTGGGTGGTTCACCTGGGCTCGGGGCTCATGTAAATCATCCCATTTCTTGTGCTTTGGCCTCCCTTCCCTCTGCCCTTTGCCAGGGGCACTGGGAGCATGGCTGGTGCACATCTCAGCCTGGCCAGATCCCAGCCTGCCCCCTGTCCCCTTGCAAACCTGCCTTTTCATGAGGATGGGGAATGATTAGGATTGGTCTTGGGGTAGACAGGCCCAGGTATCTTCCCCAAACAGCTGCTCTCATCCTCCAGAAGCTCTTCAGTGCAGAATGAGAAGAGGGCCTGCTCTCAAAGGGAGACAACTTGGCACTTGTAGGGATTTTCAATTCTCAAGGAAGCTGGAAGTGAACTGACTGGAGCAGAAGAGCTAATCATTGAGTGAGTCATTCCCCCTCCCAAAGCTGAAACATTAAACCAGTATTTTTATGAAAGGCAAATTAAATCCCACAAGTCAGAGCCAAGAAAAGAGAATTTATCAAAGAGCAGAAGATGCCACTGGGGGACTTGCAGGCAGACAGAGGGAGCATTTGCTCAGCAGGCTGGGGTATTACATCTCCAGTGTCTCTCCTCCAATGTGAAGAGCACTGCCATTCATCTATTTTTAATAACAATGACGCAGGCAGTGAACCTGACTTCAAGGCTGGAATATCATCTTCTTCCCTCTGCATATCTGTCCTGACTCATCTTCTGTTCCAAGAGCTCTCCACAGCTTGGTAGCCCAGCAAAGGAAGAAAGAAAGAACAAAACTGGAAAAAAAGAGGAAAAAAAGAAAAAAAAAGTGGATCAGACAGCAAAGGATCAGAGTTAGAGAATCATCATTCTGGGCAAGGAACAATAAACACTGTGACTTTGCTGGCTCAGGGAGACAGGGAAAATTAAGGGTCTGGGAGACCTAAATGTATCTGGGGGCAGGCTGATTGGAGAGTGGGATCTCTCAGAGAGCTGAACAGGCATCTGGGAGCATCTGTATGCTTGTAAGTCTTGGAGCTCTGCAAAAAGGGCTGGAGAAAGCAGGGGTGCCCAAGCCTGCGGTGGCTGGGGGGACAAGCTGAAGAGCCCTATGGTGGCAGAGGTCTCCAATTTCAGTGTCACAACAGGGACAAGTGTCTTCACTGTTGTAACTGCAGAGATAAGGAGTGAGTGCAAGTGTGAGGAGCATAACCAGAGGAGGAGAGGCTGCTATGCAGTCTAAGGATACAAAAAGCTGTGCTTTCATCCCAGAGATAACCTGGCTTATCTGGGGAGTGAGGACAGTGCACCAGGCAAAGCAGAAGCCATTTTGTGCCTCGACATGAGGTGGGACTGATGGCCATTGGGCTGCTGGCCTCGATCTTCATTGGACTTCATGGCCTCTTTTGGCATCCACCATGGTCCAAGATAGTGCAAATCTGTATTTCTGCACTTTGGTGGGTGAATACAAAGTGAATATAGCTTCATCAGATATTTAAGGTTTTCCCCTACAAAATTGGTATTCAGACATCTCAAAAATTCAGGTGCTGCTGAGAAGCCATGCCCCTGGCCTGCCCTGAGCTCTGGGGTCTCACCCTTTGCTCCTCAGCTCCCAAGGGCTGGAGCATGGTGTGGTGGGCTCTGCCCAGGGCTGAAGCAAGGCACGGTGACACAGGGTCAGTCCTGGCTCACTGTCCCAGTGTTTGCACAGCCTCATGGCTGGGAGCACCTCAGAGCAGGTGGGAGCCAGCTGGCCAGCTCGGTGCCTCTCCATGCCCATGGTACCACCAGGAGCTTGGTGGTAGCCATGCCACAGCACTGTGGCAGAGCAGACAGGCTCTGAATTGTAGCCAAGGCAGCAGATGGCCACGATGAGCAGGCAGGGAGCACAAGACTGCAGCACCAGTCCCAGTACAGGAGTTGTCAATTTGGGCATATCCATCTGCCCTAGAACAATCCCTTTCCAGCTCCCAAGGCAGGGTGTCTGGTGCTGTGCCAGCCTCCTGCTTGGGCTCTGCCCAGCCTCCTGGAAGAGGAACGTGGAAGATGCTCTGACATTCCCATGGTTGCCAGGTCTTGTGCAGAGACATGTGGTGTTGGGTTTGGGCTGACATGGCAGCATGGCTTTGAGCACGAGGACATGCTGGCTGCCTTGTCTGCACCGGTGCTGAGACAGAATTGTTAACCCAGTTTGTCAGCAGGCAGATACATCCTTGTCCAGAGTACAGCATGCAGGCTGCCCCCACAGAGCCCTCCGTGCTGCCAGGAGCATGGGCATGACAAAACAAGGGGCAGGGGATCAGAGCACAGCCCCGGCTGTGCCTTCCCCCTTCCCCTGCTCAGAGGAGCAGGAAATGCCCTCTCACCCACAAGCAAACTTGTCTGTGTTCTGCACAGGCCACCTGCAAGGCTGGCTGAGGGTGGGAGGATGTTCCTCCCAGGGAATCTGTTAAGATGGTTTTCAAAATCTAGGGATTTGGTGTGTGACTGAAAACCTAAAGGCATCGTTTTTCATGGCTGTTTTGTTAAACGTCCACCTAGGACAGGGGCTAGAAAAGGGCCTGTACTGACATTAGTCAAGAGCAACTTCCTGGTATTCCCATGGGGACTCTCTCTTCCAGCTCCTGTGACATGACTTCAGACCTCCACGGGAGTAAATCAGAGCAGAATTCAATCAATCCTATCCAACGATGGTTTTTCTTGACAGGTTTGATTACATAAAGTATTGAATGGGTTGAATCACAACACTGTGAGGACAAACCGCTGTCTTAGTCCCTTGGGAGGGGAGAGAGACAGTCCCTGTCGTGTGACACTTGTTTAATTTTGGAGCCCACAGAACCTCTGCTGGGGAAAACACCTGCTCTGCTGCAGTGGGGGCAAATTTGCATGGATACATTGCATCAGCTTTCTTCTTGGGAAGGAGAAGTCTCCCGTACTTCTCTCCTCCGGGGCATTTCCTAAGCCCGGAGGAAGGGAATTCCCCCTTCTGCCTACTCTCACGCACCTTCTCATGTCTATTTTTGTGTCCAACCGTGAGTGAACCCTCCGCTGCTCCTTTGCCAAACCGGTTGCATTTGAAAAGCCAAAGTGATGTGTCTGGAGGAGAGAGTCAGTCTGAGAGCAGAGAGGAGCAAACCGCAAAGCCACAGAGCTGCTTTTTGGAGTGGCCAGTCTTTGCACGGAGCAGCCCGGGGGTATCCGGAGGAGAGGGGAATGCCCGCCGTGAGCACAGGCATTTCCAGGCATTTCCACCCCTCTGGGATGCGAGAGGAGATCGGCAGAACCGAGAGCGCTGCGACACCTGCGAGACTTCGCCTTTGATGAGTCTGTTTGACGAGTCTTCTAATGCGGTGCTCATTTTCCTCTCTCCGGGAAGCAGAGGCAGACTACAGAAGTCACTCGTCTTCTGCAGATTTCAAGGCTGCAGATTTGCCCCGGTGCTTCTGCCAGCTGCGACGGGGGACGGGGACTTTGCGAGACAAAGTTCTGCTGTGATGTACAGTTTTTTCTGCTTTTCAAACGTAGGACTTGCTGTTGAGATAAAGCCATCATAAAATGGTTTTATTTCCCTGTCAAAACAGGGCTCAGTAATGTCACGGCTCACAGGACCTCATGCAATGTTACATGGAACACAATGTGAGTATTTCCAGCTGAGATTCAGCTTTACTGGATCGCTCTGGTGTGTTTTAATGATGTCACTTTGCACCAGCCTGTGGAATAAGTGCTTATTCCTGGATATTACCAGTCCAAAAGCAGGAATTACGCGTATCTTGCTTGGGAAACAAAAAGGAGCTAAAATTTATGATGGAGAACAGGGGAAAGAGAATTAATTTGCGTAGTTCTGGGATCAGTTCCTGAGAAGAGCAGTAATAAAAACCTACCACCAGATGTCATCTTAAAGCCAATTAATAGCTCTCAAAACAGCAGGATCGGGGATACCGGGAAACACGGAGGCACTGGGTTTTTTTAACGGGGTACAAAGTCGCAGGGATCACCGGACCCTGACATGGTGAAGGACCACGGAGATATTCCAGAGCTGGCTGTGTAAAGTCTTGCTGAGATAAATCCCAGCAAAATATAAAGCATTGAAATTTAACTTAAAAAAAATCTTGCTAAAACCACCCATTCTGAGACTCAATTCTGCTTGAATACAGAGAGAAGACACTTATGGATCTGGGTAGTTCCATCTGCTTTGTCACTCATTAAAATATGATGGATACGATAATAATTTTTTAATGGCTTAATTACCAAAGCTTTGCTGCACCCTGTGTTTGAGCTGTCATTAGAATAGATGTTTGCATGTGGTTGATATTTAACATTTGTGAGTGTGGGAAAATTTCCTGTGAAGGAAATCCAGGAGGAAATTAAGAAAACAAGACAGTTTTTGCCCACACACAAAGTACTTTTAATCTGTTACCTGTGCAAAGGTGATTATATTTTTTGTAGTTAAACATATGGAGAAAGTTTCACTGCAGACACGACTGAAATTCCGGAGACTAAATTTAATCAAGACATTGCAGAGTAGAGAGATTTTAATCTGACTGAAAGAATAAGTCTCTGTTCAGTAGTTAGAGCTGGTGCTAATGTGTCCAACATCAAACTCCCTCACGCACGTTTTGGATCACGCTGAAAAGACTGGATGTAAAATTAATGATAAACAATTATGAGAAAACGTATTACTAATATGCTATGGCAAAGCTGAGTGACACATTCTTGTCCAAGACCCTTTCTAGTTACAACTCCTCCGGTTTTTAACTGTTTGGGATTTGGTTATTCAATCCAAAACTGTACAGTAAATGAACTTTGTTTGTTGAAGCGTTACAGTAAAAATAGCTCAGCCTCTGCCAAAGATGAGGTCAGGGAAAAAATCAGCCTCTCGCCAATGTAAAACAAAACCAAATCCCCCTCACAAGTGTTTAACGAGATGTTCTAGTCCTGCCGTGCTTTGGAATGGATACCTGGAACCTGTCAGTGCGTCGCAGCAGGAAGAGAGGTATCTTCTCCCGTACCTGTTACAGGCTGCCTGCATGTGCATAGGTGATAATCTTTTAAAAAATAAGAGTTTGTGTGTGAAAAATCCCTGGCTTATTTCATCTTGGCAGCCGAACCCCCAGAATTCTGAGCTGGATTAAGCAGGTTCCAGGCGGGGAGCGGGGGGGCCGAGCCGTGTGACCGCACCATGAGCGGGGTGCGGGCAGATGGGAAGGACGGGAAGAGGAAACGCTGAAGTCGCAAGTCCTGAAGAGAGGAGAGCAGAGAAAGGGATAAGTGCTGAGGGAAACGTAGCAGGGGACGCATAATTAGAGGCAGTAACAGCAGGGTTACCCTCACGGAGCCCAGCTGCGGTCACCGAGGGGCGGGGGCGGAGACGACACTGGGACCGGGATTGGGATCGGAATCGGGATCGGGACCGGGACCGGGNGGTCTCACTGCGGTGAGGTGAGCGGGGCGGTCCGGGGAGCAGGTGCGCGGAGGGGCCGCGTCCTCCCCGGCGGCCGCAGGTGAGGGGCGGCGGGCGCTGCGGCAGAGCCGCGCTCTGATCCGGGGACGAGGGGCTGGGAGCNTCCGAGCGCTCGCCCCACTGACAGCTTCAGGCATCGCCGCTCTAAGCGCACGGTGATTGGCTGTCCTGCCCGTCCATCATCGCCCGCTCCGTTCTTCTACTGGCTGATTCTCTTATTTATAGACCGCCCTCAGGGGCTGACCAATGAGAGCGAGGCGCCCCTAGCAACGCCCCCTCGCCTTCCTGCCGTTGCCTCCCGCGCGTCTCTCGGGAGTTGTTGTCGCCCCTATGAATGGTTAGATTGAGTGTCGCTCAAGCGCCCACGGCCAATTGGAAAGGGGCATTCACGTGGACTACCTGAGAATCCCTCCCCCCTGTTTCCTTTTCTCATTGGTCGAGAGGCACTGTCCATCACTCCTTGCCTGGCGCCGATTGGCTGCTGGGGAGGGGCGGCTCCCGGCCGGTTCCCGCCCCGGCGCTGTGGGAGGTGGTACTCGTNCCCGGCCAGGATTGCCCTGGAAATGTTCGCTTTTCCGAGAGGTGTGAGGGCTTGGCTCGGGTTTTGCTGTTTGAGTGCTACCCTGTAAGAATACGTGAATCATGCGTTAATGACAGGCTCAGAGGGTTCGAGTGTATGTTCATATACGTTTGCTTTATGACCTTCAGGTGAGACGTGCTATATAAATGTAAATAGTCACTCTTAATGTTGTATTCCTTGGAGGGTCGGAAGGGTTTTTGCTTGAAGTACGGGGGACTTTCCACTTGGGTGTTCCTGTAAGTGGTGCTGTAATAATTGAAAGCTACAATTTCAAGAGTAGTGAATTGAATTTGAAGGGTACTGAGTTGAATTTTATTTAAACCTTTCTGTTTGCTCCTCTAAAAAAAGCAACAACTAACATTTAGGCTAGTTTATGAGAAGCCTTTGTGCTTCAACTCATTTTTTTTTAATNGGCGGTCGCGGCCCCGGGTCCCGCAGCCGGGCTCCCGCCTCACATGGGGCCCCCACACCGGCCGCAGCGGCGGGGCGAACCCGCGCCGGGGTGCTGAGGGGCCGCGGGTGGAGGGNTTGGGTGTTCCTGTAAGTGGTGCTGTAATAATTGAAAGCTACAATTTCAAGAGTAGTGAATTGAATTTGAAGGGTACTGAGTTGAATTTTATTTAAACCTTTCTGTTTGCTCCTCTAAAAAAAGCAACAACTAACATTTAGGCTAGTTTATGAGAAGCCTTTGTGCTTCAACTCATTTTTTTTTAATAGAGATCAGAGTTCTAGCATATTTTATTGTCTGCAAAATCAACAGACATACAGTTCCATGGACTTAATTAGGCAGTGGAATTTGCAACCTAAGATAAGATTTTTTTATGAGAAACTCTGACGTGCCCTGTGGACTACTCATAAACCTTTCCATTTAGTCACCATCCTTGGAAATTATTGTTGCATGCCAATAAAAATGTCATTTTCTGATTCTTGCAGTGTTCAGCTGTAGACATGGCTGAGTAATTCCATTGTCCGTTTTGGTTTGTGTGAAACTTTAATGCAAAATGAATAGTGTAAACTGGAGGCAGAGGGTTTCCCATACCTGGTGGCAAGTGTTGCTCTCCTGTGTTTTTAGCTTTGATTTGTTTTGTGGCTTTTCATTAGGATGAACAGCTGGCAGTGGGACCAAGCACAAATTAGGGCCTACAGAGCAATCCTTGCTTCAGTTCTTCATGTTTTTGTGATGGTGGAAGGACAGAGTTAGTTCAAAAGAGCTGCTCTGGTGGCACAGGCCTCCTGTAACCTAGTTATGCCCTCTAATTCCAGATATTTGCTTTTGCCATTGTAATCCTTTATGCAAATAGTTTCACAGACTCATGAAAGAAATGCAGGGTTGAAGAAGGGGACTGTTGCTTCTGTGTCTGCTGCAGAGAAGAATGAAGCTTGTGGTTGGTTCACTTACATCATAGGTTCCCTTTCTTTATTCTTCCTGTAGCAGACAACTATGCATTTGCACGATGGCAAAGCTCTTTATTGTGCCCTCACAGACTGGCATCTTGCAAACTGGCACAAAAGTAAGAGCTCTGCTAGGCAACATCAAAAGAAGATTCGTGTTGATAATTTTTTCTTAAAGCCCTTTTCCTGCTTATTAGTTCCCTAACATATTCATTTGGAGCTGTGTGATCATCAGTAAATCCATCTAATAATCAGCAACTGTATCACACTGGCTCCATCTGTTGTCTGTTGCCAAGTCTTCTTTCTGACTTAGATTGTAAGCTTCTTTTCATATGATCCTGTCACTTTTTGTTAGGTTGAATACATTGCTGGTAGTGGCTAAGCCACTTTCTGGTGTGATTGTCCTGTTGGTTGCACTGGAGAAATGTAACAACTTTTGCAGGCAGGAGTGGAGTTGGTTGAGGTAACTTTGCTTTTGAAGGCTGACCCTGTGCACTCTGTGTCCATGGCTCTCTGACTACGAGTTATGTGCTTTCCTTTGTACAGGGAGCTTCAGGTTGGTTTGTAAATACCAGCAGTCATCAGTGTCTGCAGTACTTTAAGAACAACAGGTTTGGGAAACTCTGTTCTCACTTTGAAAATTCATAAATTAGTGAAGACTGCGTTACTGTTCCGTTTGTGCAGCCGCTGCCTGCAGTAAACAAGGTACTTGGTGCTTCACTGTAAGGTGAAACCAGTAACACGGGCTTGTGCTTAGTAAGGGTAGACTACAGAATGTCTCTTAAATATTTGTGGAGATGGTACTTTCCACTGGAAAATACAAATATTGATTGTCATGTGTGATGGTGCATAAATGTAAGATTACATTCAAGAGATGTCAGTTAGGTATGAAATTCAGCCTGTTTACTTTGTCTTCATCCCTCTTTCAGGCATTCATATTCTCTTTCCTTTCTTTGCTGTTCTGGATTGTCTCACTGACTGCATTGAAACAACAAAAGTTGCTTCCAGTCTCATGTGAAACCCTCAGTGCTAGCAGAGCTGTCAGCCCTCATCCAAAACCCAGCGGAGAGGCTGGGAGGGGAAATTCCTAGATTGAGATGTTACAATACCTGCTGGTATTAGAAGGCTTTGATTCCCTTTCTTTTTAAAAGCTTTTTTGAGCAAATGTCAGCCTGCTGACACCTGGAAGGCATGAGCAGTTTCTCAGTGTCTCTACTGAGCTCTGTTTTGTTAAGCAAACATAATGTATTAAAAATATCCATTTGAAGCAGCAGCTGTGTCTTGTACATGATCTACTTGAGTGGTTATTTAACTCTAAGGATGCTCTGTAACCAGGCTAGAGCTTGTCTGCACTGTGGGTTGGAGTGACTGAAACCAGGCTGGGAGAGGAATGGATTGTTGCAAGGTCCTTGGTAGGGCTTTAGTTTTGTATTGGAATTGGACCTTAGAAAATGCTGGCAGCTACACTGTGGGCATAAGGATCAAGTGGTTTTCTGTTTGTTTTTGAGTTTTTAATATTCTCCCTCAGTTATATTTGCCTTCTAAAGATGTGTTGGAATTTATGCCTATGCATGATGAAAATATTTTTAAATCTACAACCTTGGCCCTGAATCCTGAGCTCTGCAGTAATAGCTGGTCTCTCTTACTCATTTCAAACTTGGCTACAGTCACAAAATAAATGAACTGTTTGTTTCAGCTTAGCCTCTCATGGAGGTTTGTTTGCATTATAAAACTATGATGCAGTTCAGCAGACTTCCAGTTTCTGGAGTGGTGTAGTGGGGCTAATGCAGGTCTCTTCTGAGGAATGTCAGTCCTAGTTTGCAGGAAGCTTATGCTATGACAGCACTGGCTAGAGCTGGGAATTGTCCTGTACTGAGGAGATGAAATTAAAGTAAAATGTTATGTAAGTGAAAATAGAAAATATTGGGATTTTCATGTTCAAATGCAGTGTTTTAACTAGGACTATAAACTGAACCCAAAGAATTGTCACATAAAGTAGTCAAAAAAGACTTCAGGTTCAGGATGAACTGGGTCAAACATAGCCCAAGCTCTGGTATTTGTAGCTACCTCATCTGTAAATATTTGATATTGTCTTCCTCTCAAGGACAAGAAGCTAAGTTATGGACAAACCAAGGAACTTTCCTGTGTTAGGAAAGCAGCTGAGAACAGAATTATTGAGTGCCTGGTTCTTTCTATCTGTTCAGTTTAAGCTCTTTGGTTTAATTTTTAAACATTTTTCCCTTGTTTTTATTTTTTTCCTCCAGGCTAAGGACCTCAGTCAATTCTGTCTTTGGATAATTTTGTTCTTTACATTTCTTTGAAACCCTTCTGAAATTTGCACAGTACTACAGTGAAGTCTCTTTCCCCCTCAAGTTATTATTTTGTTGAGTGACACTTGCCAGAATAATTCCTTTAATTCCTTTATGCTTTTGTAGTGCTGGCTGTTGGAGCTTCATCAGACTACAAGTTTAAATAGTTAACTCTTGGCAAATGACTTTTGTCAAAGCTTTGGCTTCTTGTTCTTCAGAAAACCTTTTCAAATTAATAACATGCGTCTGCCAGATTTATTGCTTTCCAGGCTGAATGCCTAGCGACCGTCTCTGTGTCTAAAAATGGTTGTTGTTATTAGGGCCATCTTTTAGGAAATTGCGAGTTTGACATTTGAGTGCAAATATGCACATATTTATAAAGATACTGGGGACAGAAAACCTCTTAGTAATGAGTTGAAATGTTTTTTGGATGGATCTTATTTTATACTCTGAGGCATTAAAGGGATGCTGCTGGAGTTGAGAAACTTAACCCATTTTTATATTTATGAAGTATAAAATGTTAATTACTGGCTAATATATGCCACCTGGTAGTTTGACATTGCTGTTTCGGGTATAACTTGATGTGCTGTTGTGGGGTTTCTGTCTTTAAATAATTGCAGACTCAGGCACTGATTTTGAAAGGTAAATCTCTAACTAATGAAATTAAAGCTATATTAGTTGTATTGGTAGTAATTTCTATGATTAAAAAATCAATGCATCCACGTAGTGGAGAAACTGATCTTAATATAATATTAATATGGACTTTTTTCTTCAAGGTGTGTTTTGGTAAGCCAAGAAATTAAAATGTGGCAAGGGATGAAACATTCTGAAATTGTACTTTTTAGAAAAGTAAGAAATGGCTGAATAGGGCAGATACGCGTTTTGAGAGGCGAATTTCAGAATTATTTTGGTCCTGGCAGAGTAGGGTGCATTTTTCTTGTATAAGGGTGTCAGAAAAATTGTTCTGAAAGCCGTGAATTTATTAGGAAATGTTTTCTCTAGTGTATAGTGTCTTTTAACTGGCTGTTGAGCACAGCTTAAGAGTTTTTAAGCTGAACCTTAATATGAAAAAAACCACCCAACAACCTTTTAGTTGGTTACAGGATTTGCAGGATAGTCTTGGATTCTGTTCAGTGCACTTTAATTAACCATACAAGGTAGTAAATTAAAGTACCTCAGACTGACTTGACAGTCAATTAAACCTTGGTTGATTTCATTGAGAATGTGATCATTAGTGTAATTGGCCAAAATGACAGGAGGCCCACTTGGAATTGTGCCCACTTGAAATTTTCCTGTAATTCTGTGTATGCAATCCTGGGCAAGATAATGGAGCTGTATCCGAATAATTTCCAAGGATTTTTTGGAGATGTCTGGAAAGGTAAACTCTAGCAGGCAAAAATGAAGGAATGGGTTACTTGGGAATCCAGATGGCAAAACCTTTTGGGGTTTATTTTGTGTGAAGTACATTGAATCTCTTGTCTCATTGTGGAATTTGTACAGAGTTTTGCAAAGTTCACCATGTGATTTCAATCAAAAGGATGTGTATATGTGTGAGGGAGATTTTTTGCTTTGTTAAATAGATGTAGAGGCCATCTTTTGTTTATGGTATCTGGATACTTAAAGAGATTTAGGCTTTTCCTCCTGTTTAATACTGCCTATTTAACTTGGTCTATATTCCTCTAGTTAAAACAACAACAGTCTTTCCTATTTTGTTTTTTCATTTTTTTATCTTGCTATGTCTGAGAACTTCTAATCTTAGTTTGCTGGGTTGCAGTGTAGATGTGTTGTTTCACTGGAATTATTGGGGGATTCTGCAAGCTATGCTTTCTGTGGAGTGGTGATCCTGTGATACAAGGTTGTCATGTTGTGCATTTCTGGGGGCAAATCCTTGCCTCCTTTCATGGAAAGTGTCTGGTGCTACTCTGATGGAAATAAGTTCTAAAAAATTGTTTCTTCAATTACAGTACGTTTTCTGGTCAGTCTTCAAAGATAGCATCTTCTGATCCAAAAAATTAATTGTTAATGCCATGCTTTCCTCTGTCTATTCTCCTTCCGTAGATGGTTCTTTCTTTATCTACTTGAAAAGTAACTAAAAGATAGCTTGTCCTTTTAAGATCAAAAGGAATTATTTAAGCAGGCCTTGGAAACTCTCCTGCACATCTTGTCTATAGCTGAGAAGGTTCTCTGGGCTATTTTCCTCCATCAAGGACATGTAACAGGCTTTATCTTCCTATGGTGCTTCCGTGCCTTTTCCAGACCCTCAAGGCTCCCGAGTCAAGAATACAAGATCAGAAACTGGATCCTGATCTCCTGTGTGCCAGTTGGCCACTATCATCTGAAAAGTACAGTAAGATCAGGCATGTGGGAGTCTGCATACAAAATTCTGTAGGAAAACCATGGTGTGGGATTTGATAGAGATTAGATTTTCATAATCAGGCCTTGGTAAGAGTCTCTTATACCCACTGACATCCATTTAGAGAGGTGTTAAGTTGTTTGAAATAAACACCCTTCTTTTTTGGAGTGGACAACCTCAAATTAATTCCAGGCACTTCAACAGAGCTTATTTCTGAAAGCAGGGAAGGGCTGTGTGTTTGCCTGATGTGTTGGCACAGAGCATCTCTAAAAGATACATTGCATACAAAACATGGGTATAGCAGCATTCTTGTGTTTTCAGAGGACAGCTGATGTGCCTCTGTTTTTGAGATGCTTTTCAAATTTAGTGTGTTGTTCAGGTTCTGTACATCTTTGTAAAGACAAGTGTAATTGCCTGCTCTGTGGTTATTTTGCCAACCTTTTTTAAAAATGATTTTATTGTTTCCTTACCCTCCCTCTAGTTTTTCATTCACCTTCAGGGAAATAAAGAAAAGAAATGTATCCTCTTTGTGACCGTTCACTTTGTTCAGGCTTTGTAGGTGCTCAACAAATTGCTGTAAATGAACACTGAAGTTTGGAATAGATGAATAAACCTCCAAGTCTAAGGTTTAAAGAAAAAAAATTAGGCCACCTGTCAAGTTTGCCAGTCCAAGCTGAATTTGATGGGCTCCAGAGTCATCCTGATTATTTTATCATCCTCTTAAAAAGAGAAAAAAATGTTGGTCCCTCTCCCTTTTTCTTTCATTTTCTCCTACTTGGCAAATGTAGCTTGTTTCCTATGTTTTCAGTTGAACTGAAATTAATATAGCTTTAAAAATATCTTTGTGGGGAAAATTTCTCTGGCAGATTGTTATAAGAATACTTGGTTTTTGTAGCAGGATTGTAGGTGTTTTTTTAAATCTGGGAGTTAGGTCTTCAGTGGATAGAACCTTGTGTTCCTACCAGGTAAGGAATTGGTCTTGGAACACTCATAAATGGAAGCTTTAAAAACAAGGTTTTGGGACTTTAAGAAATAACTTTCCTTGCGCCAATTGAAAATCAGTCTGTATTTTTTTATAGTTGGGGATCCCTTGTTCACTGCCGAAAGTGAAATTGTTTCTTGATTGGTCACCAACTGCAACTGAAGTAGAATAAAATGTTACATTTTGTGGGTTTCCTCCTGCTTGGTTGCTTGCTGTAGTAACCAGAATTTAAGTAAAAAAGAAAGGGCTGGGGGGAAGGGAATGAAAGTTGTTACCAGTTAAGTGTTGAGTTCCCAGCCTATTCGTCTCAGAGCAGCCAGAGCATGGGGTATTTCTATGAATCTAAAGGAAAAGTTCATTAGGTTGCTGTCGTTACTGTTGATGTTGTGTGGTGGTTTGCTTTATTTCTTTGTCTTTTGTGCCCTTGCTTGGATAGCTTCTTTCTTTTCTTATTTTTAAACTGGTGTAAGCTTTGTTGGAATCCTATCAAACTTACTAGGTATCTTCACAATAATAGTAATCTCAATTTTTTGTATTTTAGGATCCAGCAAGAGTAGAGAAGACAGCAAATTACCTAAGATGTGATAAGTCCTCCTGCTGTGAAATAAAATCTTGTTTTCAAAATGGACCGAAGTAAGCGGAACTCAATAGCAGGATTTCCACCACGCTTGGAGCGCGCTGAAGACTTTGATGGTGGCACTGGAGAAGGGACTGCATCCCAGATAGGAAGAGTTTGTACCTCTTCATACAGAGCCCTGATAAGTGCCTTTTCCAGACTTACTCGTCTTGATGACTTCACATGTGAGAAAATTGGCTCTGGTTTCTTCTCTGAGGTGTTCAAGGTGTGTGTTTAGTTTTTTCCTCTCAATGTTGATTGCTTCACATTTGATGATGAGAATGTAGGGCCAAAGTACTTTCCACTGAAGTCAAATGACAGTTCTTGTATTTGCTTCATTCAGGATGAATGAGTGGTGAAGAACTTTCAGGCTCCAAATATTTCTTCTATCACTCTTCCAGCTGTTTTTTTGTCACTTATAATTTATTTGAGGAGTTGCAGAGCTATTTGGGAGAAAGAGAAAAAGCTAAAAATAATTGGTTTATATTTTGAACTCTGCCATGTATTTTTGCATTTGTGTAATGTTAAACACTGATGGCTGTTGGTTCTCCCTTACGTAAGTGTAAATGTCTTTAATTTAGCTAGTTTAGTGGTTTTGTGGGATGGTACACGTTCCTTTGCTGGTTTTTGCCTTGCAACACTTAGATGCATGTGTTAAGGAGTTCCATACATGGTTGCTGAATTTGGAACCACAGATTTTATTGCACTGAAATTACAGTACAATTAATTGCTCTTCTCTGTTTCCTTTGCTGCTTATGCCACACTTCTTACTCCAATAATCAGGGATTGATTTGAAGTAAATAATATGAATGAGAAAATCTGATGTTGTCAGTGGCTTGCTGCTATGAATGTGGGACATGGAAAATACATTTTTAAAGCTGCTTCTCAAACCCAGTTTTAGAGTGCTGGTGGTGTATCTGCTGCTCTGACTGTTCTGGTAAGGTTTATTGTAGAGGGCTTTCAGGCACTGAAAAACTAATTTATTTCCTTGTTCTAGTTCCTGATTTTACATGAAGTTACCAACCATATTATTTCCATTTCAGTGAAATGCCAAAAAACTATCTTACAGTATATTATGTCCATTCCATGACAATTCATGTGTTTTTTTTTCTTGAAGTTAAACCAAAAAACCTTTTATCCAGTTTTATTGCTGTAAATGGATACCTGCATTAGAAAATGGAAATTATTTTTATATTGCTTTAATACCCAAAGGCATTCAGATGTCCATGTATGTATCTCCTCTTGTGTAAAGGCAAGTCACTCCACAGAAGTTTTTCTGTTTAGCTTGATATATGAAATTTTAGTTTTCACTAACACAAGTTTTTAATTCTTTCAAGTGGGTAGACATGAAGAAATTTATTTGGTGTATGTAGGAGGCTTGGTACAGGACATTTCTTTATAAAGCCAACTTTTGTAACAGTTGAAATCAAGGATTTGTTTGGTGTTTTTTGTTTGGTTGGGTTTTTGTCTTGTTTTCCTGTTTGGAAAACTTTCTGTAATGCATTTTGTAGCAACTAGTTTTGTGTTGAGACATTTCCTAATGTTAAATATTTTAAAGTTCTGTATGTTACTGGAATTCATCTTTACAGCTTCTGTGGCGAAGCTGCTATGATGTGTATAAAGGTACCAAGAGACTTGGGTCATGTCTAAGGAACTAGGAAATAACAGACCTTGGTTTACCTGTGGGAATTTCAAAATTCAGGTGGAGGAAAACAGGTAGCAAAAGGTAAAGATGAATTTCCAGCATTCATCATAATTGATTAATTTGAGAATTTGTTGATTGAGAGAAATCCCTGATACCCAGTTTATTTTTGCGTGTTTTAACAAGTCCTCTAATTCTTTAAAAACCTTCTTCTGCTATTCTCCTTTGCAGTGAGCTAAACTAGGCATCCCAAGATGTTGGATAGAGTTGGTGGCATTACTGTGGAAGCGATGTTGGTAGTCTGAGTATCTGGTGTCTGTTTCCCAGAAACAACCACAGTCACCCTGCAGGCAGACACTGAGTGATAAAGTCTTTTCTTTTCCATCAGTTTCAACCAGAGCTCTCTGCAGTTCTGGCGTGAAGGGGTGAGAATGCATTATGGCTTTATCGTAGATGCAGTTCCAAACTCATTAAAGCAGGTTTCTGTTCTGCTGCTTTATCAGCCTGATCACCTCTGTCATTAATCCTACTGTGTTGATGATCAGATTTCATGTTAGAACCTTGATGTGCTTCCAGTAAGGAGAGCCTCGTGGCTTGACACAGTTAAATTTCAGTCTGATCTGCAGGCTCACAGCTAAATGTTTGAAGTTGAGAATAATCCAGGATAGTTCTAGACTTACTGTATAAGTAATTTTACAAGAGCAATGAAGCCTTCCCTTTAAATCATCAAAGGTATCTCAAAACCTACCATGTCCCTGGAGCTTTTTCAATAATATCTATTGTTTTGCATCATACATTGGGTTCACTCAAGTAGATTTAGCAAAGAATGCTTGGACTGTTTTAAGGGTTTGGGATTTTTGTTTTGCGGTGTAGCTGACAATTTTTTTCAGTGATTTCTTCCTCTCCATCCTTTTCTGTGGAAAATTCTTTTAAAATATAGTCTATTGTGGTGGATAGAAGTTGCCTTCTTTCACCTTGTGAATAAGGGTATGTTACAGCTCATATATGTTAATGGTCATATATGCTATGAATGATCTTTTAACATTTCTAGTGCACCTTTAATCATAAACATATTAAAGTTTGTGGTTTATTCAGAACAGAGTATTAAATGAGCATTTTGATTTTGTTAGCCATCACTATAACACTTCAGATTCATGTTCACCTGAAATACTAGATGTTATAGAAAATAGTTTAGAAAAACTGAGCTTTGTCAAAATATCAGCAATCTGTTTGAAGCAGCTGGCTGACTAGTGCCTGTTCTAAATTTCAATGGCAAGTGCAGCACCCTGAGGTTTCCTTTTAAGATCAAGCTCGGCAGAGACTGTTTATATAAATGATCAGTGCCTAGCTGTGATCCCAAACCCTTTAACTCCTAGTTGGGAAAACCTACTGATGAAGCTGTGAGGAACTGTGGGGGAATTAAAGTTATTATACTGAAATTAAGTATTGTATTAGGAAATAGATACTATTAATTATAAAATGTGTGCTTTGGAACAGCAGTCAGACTAAAATCCAGGATGATGATCTATTCAAATTTACCTTCAGGTTCAAAGCCAGTACTGAATATTCAAGTTGCTGTGAATTTCTTTCAGGTGTTTTTTTTTGTATCTGCATTGTGTAGCTGAACTTTTGAGAGACTGGAAATCCTTGTGACATTCCAGCATTAAAACCAGCCATTTTGCTATTTATTATTTGTATATACGTGAAAAAAAGATGTCATTGATCCTATATAGAATTGTACAGATTCGGAGTCCTGTGCATTTGTTTGTAGGGAAATTGTGTTGCTGTACAGGTTGGTCACTGGGGAGTTTGAGGATTTGGACTGTTGAGGAATGGTGAAGTCTTTGGACATCCAGGAAGCAATATGTCAGTATAGTTTGTATCTTAAGTGTACACCTGGGAAGGTCATTTATGTGAGCAGTGAAAAAGGTGCATAATACTTTAAAAAATGGTTAATTAAATACTTGTTTAATGATGGGTGGGCAAAGGTGAATATAAGAGGGATAAGACACAACATAGAAAAAATGCCATTTAGATCAGAAATACTAAGCAGCTGAGTATGGATGCCTCCATAGAAAAATTTTGAGTTGAAAATCAGCCCTCCTACTTCAGCTTATTTACTGACAGCACCATGTGCTAAGCACTCAGTTTATGATCCCACGTAACTTGAGATTGTTTCTGCAGAACTTTTGGCTACACAGTTTTCTTGGTTTTGCACTTGTGCAGCAGATTTACCTTTTTTTGCTGTTTCCCCCCATTCAAGCATCTCTAAATTTTTCAAGAGATTCCCCAGTCTTGATAATCTTAGAAGTTTACCTGTGATCTACAAGCTACTCTTTTGATTATGGTTTTATATGCTAACTTTATAGTATTTCCTTTTAGGTCACATTTGTCTGGCTTATTTATGAAGATGTCTAGAGAGGTACATTAAAGCCATATGAGAAATAAGATACAGCGAATCTTGGTGTTGATGTGTCTTGAAAGCCTTTGAGAAACAAATGCTGGGAAAATGTCAGTACTACTTGGTGATGTATGGACTCCACACATAATGCAACTGGCACTACCAGGGTGCAAGGCCAAGTATAAATACAAAGAGAGGGCATCATACTTTTACATGTCTTAATAGGATGGGTGGTGGATGCAAAAGGGTCAGTATCCTCAGGGTATTTGTGCTGTATGTGCTTATACTGTGAAGCCTCCTATTTGAATACCCTGGAGTGATGGTGCTCAATCCATTAATAAGTTGTTAGTCTTTATTTGTGTTGTCAAATTTATGTTCTCTGAGTTTCAAAAGTGCTGACTGATCAGGAAAGGTGTGCCTGTCCAAATACGTACCTTGTACCTGAGGCTAGGATCCTCTTTCTCATATTTATTTAATGTCTTTGGGGTGTTTAAAGATAAGCAGCATCCAAGTGTCTAATGTGAAAGGAGTAACAGGGCTGGAGTTGTGCTCAGAGGTACTGTGAAGAACACATATATAAATCTTTATCAAGTATTGGTAATGCCCTCCGGATAAAACTGGTAGTTCTGTTACCTCTAAACATACAAATCATAAATGATACTATAGAGTGTATCATTTATGGTATTATGTCTCATGGGCATATTCTCATGCTAGTGGGCTTAATCACTGGAACATCTTGTTCTAGACTGTGGGAGTTTTAAGAGATGTTACAGATCTAGCTTTCCCAAAGTGACTCAATGGGAAGTTTGGGGTTTTTTTTGTACTTTATGACTTCATTATCATTTGGATTAACATTTCTCTCTGTTTGTCTGTAATTTTGCAGGCCTTGAGGAGTCTAGTGCAGAAATGTTTAATATCACTTTCTTCTGTTGCCTCTGACCTAGGTTTGACAGGATTTTCTTACTAGAATAACAGTGCAGACTAGGAACGGAACAGTAGAGTAAGTGAGGGATTAACGCATGAGATTTCAGACCCAAAAGTTATGAGAGGTCACTTGACCAAAAAAGAGTATCTGTCTTGGTGGGCATGAATATCTAGATCATGTTATACTTTGCCTATTATGTCTCACAGTTGAACTCTATGTCTAAAAATAAAGGCATTATGAACTTCTCAAACAGTTAAGGCTTGAAAGAGTTGCTGGGTCATCTACACATCTACTACCACATCACCTAAGGTCTTTAAATTTTACCAGTAACTGGAACTTTGTCTAGAGCATATATTGACACCACATATAGCACAGGTGTACCTACCTTGCTGGTTTTTTAATTCAGTTCTGAAGATCTCAAAGACAATACCATGCCCTAGTTTTCTCAACAATGGCATGTAAAAACCATCCTTCGGCTTTGTGTCACACTCACTTGTTGCTATCATGGCACATTAGTACCTTATGTTTAATGGGTGTGGAGCTCCTGTTCTGTAGCCTGCAATCCTTGTCCGTAATGAAGGTTTTCATTTGGGTATGTTGACTTTTGCTCAGATAGATTTAAGATATGAAGTGGCCTTCACTGCTTAGTGAAACAACATGAACAGGGTAATGCTCTAAACTTAGAATTGTTCAGATTTTTCTGAGTGGCAGCTTCCATCAGGAGGAAGGCAATACAGAATGTTGAATGAGCGGAGACCTTGCTGGGTTCCTCAGGAATCTCCCTGAGGAGACTCCCCTGTCTTACCCTGCTCTGTCATGTCCAAGTGTATCTTCAGCTGTCACTGGCTGGGCTGTAACCTGGTTGTAGTTGGTTGTGGCAGAGTCAGATGCCTTACAGAAGTCTATGTATATTGCTATTTCAAAATATGTATACATTCTGCTTAATCTTATTACCTAAATTGAAAATAAATGTAAATCTAGGCAGGGATGTTATGAGAATTACTACAGTATCCTTAGCTAAGCCAGGCATAAGTATTTCTGCTCTGTTCTTGGCAGCAACTTTTGGCTTGTTCGTTAAATTTCCATTATAAAAGATTCTACTGCCTCCTTTGGTGTATCCAGGCTATAATTTATTATTTTTAAATGATCCTTTTATAGGTAGAACCTCCCAGTTTGAGTTGTTTCTACAGCTGCTCCTTCCTATTTGCTTATTGACTCTACTAACAACTCATTACTGACAGAGGGTTCCATTTTCCTGTAGCATTTAGTCAGAAGAGTAACATTTCTGTGAGTGTGTGGAAGGAGGGAAGCAGACATTTGAGTAGTTATAAAAATGAGCATGCAAGGAAGGGAATGCCAGTTCATATTAAAAGGAGAGTATGACTGCAAAAAGGATGTGGAAAAGGTACAAGAAAAAGGACAAGGGACCTGCTCCTTGGTTTTCAGCCCATGCTCGGCAAAATGACACTGGAGAAGGTTGGAAACAGTGTCTGAGTTTGCAGACAACAGTTTCCCAGACTGGAATCTTTATTAACTTGGGTTTTATCAGATAAACAGGTGCTGCAATATTTGAACTGTCAATATGTTTTAAATCTAAATGTGAGTCTGTGCATTATTGCTGGTCTTTGCAGGATGGCTAAGAACAGAATTGGTTTGGAGTCCTCACCTGCAGGACAGGGCCTCAGCGCTCTCCTGGGGCTCTACAAGCAAGTTCTTATTCTCCTCTGTGTGTGCCTGTTTGCTGCATAAATGGGATACTGTCAGTCTTCCAGACTGTCAAGCCAGTACCTTCCCTGCTGAACTCTTGCAAGGAAGAAGGGGTTAATCGTCAGCATAAATCAAAGAGAATCTAAGTATTTCAACTGGAGGCAAGCTTTTCTTAATTCTATCATACCCTTTTGATTATTATTTCAAAACTCCAACATCAACACTGATAACAGGAAGTTTATTTTTTTGTTAATACCAGACTAAGATGAATTTGACTCAGTACATCTCTGGCTTTTGCTTATGAACAGTTTCATTGCTTTGTCACCAGACTTTAGGCCAGCATTGCATTCTTCAAGGTGACAGTAATATCACCATAAAGTCACTTAATTTGTTAGAATGCTTATGTAGAGGAAGATAGGAAGGCTAATTGTGTGCAGGTGTTGTTCTTTATGATAACTTTTGTACATGAGATTTAGAGTTGCTGGAACCATAGCCTGGTTAACACTATGTGACTATCATGTCCCCAGACTTATGAGGCAATAACAAGAGTTTTTTCCTGGAAATTAATTCTTCCCTAGTAGGCATAATTGCTTTCAGCAAGTTTTGCTTAACATTGAGGTTTGGCGTTTTTATTGCTGTCTAGGCCTACCTACCTCACCTTAAATCTTTGTTTTTCTTTGCTTTATAGATTTGCGGAGTCAAAAAGCATAGAGTGGGAAAAGGCTTCTTGTCATCTTGCTCTTAATCCTTTTGTTGCGGGGCAAGAGCAGCTTTGTATGTCATTGTGTGTGGACAACTCCTTAACCTATGCTTTAAAGCTGATAGTAGAGACAGCAGTGGGAGGTACCGAGGAGTTAGTATCGCTCAAGAATCAATTTTATTGGGCAAGAGAAGAGTGGTTGCATCATAACCACACTGGACTGAAAAGCCTCCAGCAGTAGGTCAGGCTACTCTGATTTCCTGTGAAGATGATGTGCATGGTTAGTCCCTTCATCTGGTTGAGGTGGAAGGGCAGAAGCTCCTGGGAAAGGAATGGTACAAATTTATTGAGGAATTGAGAAAGCATTTGGAAGATGGCTAAAAGCTGTAATAAAAATTGTGCTTATTTTATAAAATTAAACATCTGTGGGACCTGTCTTACCAACCAAAAATTTTCTCTCCCCTGTTGCTTTATTAGTGGTATTTGTGGCCATTTTTTTAGAATGTCCTTGATTAAGCTTGGCAAGGTGTTGAAGAAGTTATAGCTTCCAGCAGTTTGAGACCACCAATTTTGGAAAGTAATGATCTAGACAATAGGAATTTGGTTTTTTAACTGATGCATGGGTTTTTTTTCCTCTTGAAACTGCTGTTGCTACATCAGGTGAAATGAGATACTTCCAGGTCTGCTTATGACAAACAGTGGCAGAAGCCATCCTTTTAGGATGGAAAAGGAGTAGGGGATGAGTAAGTGGATTATCCTACGTTTTGATTATGCAGATATAATATTTGATGTTGTAGGCATGGGGAATATGCTTTGTGACTGAGAAGTGACACCCATTTGACCAGAGCCTATCTTCCCTCAGTCAGGTGTAGAGCCATTGTTCTTGTCCCTGCCCTCATGTGTGATATTACACCAGTTAGAACAACAGACAGCAACTCTTCTTGTCCATGTATGCCTTTTGGCCTGATTTTTTTTTATAGGATTGAATTTTAAGCTGGAAAATCTTTTCCTTTTGACTAGTGAAGGAAAAGTCACCTTACTCAAGGCGACAGAAGCAAGGTATTGGAGGCTAAAGGTCTCTCCTGTGAAGTTACAATGTTAACACAAGCTACTAATTGTTTGGGAATATAGTCAATCTGTATTATGTAATCTAGCCAAGGGGACTAGAGTAACTATGAAGGCTCACTTCAAACTCTGGAGTTGTATCAGAGAGGTGATTCTAATCTGTTTCTTTCTATTCTGGTTCTTGTCAGGAGTAGGAAGAAGCACCATTGTGGAATTGAGGCATAAATGCTGAGGATGTTGGTGCTTTCTTAGTCAAAGCAGAACTCTTGTGAGTTTGATTTTTCTCACACTGATGTGTGAAGTATCAGTCCTTTGGAGCCCTTCTTCCAACTGCTAAGAAGATTTGTATGGTAACCACTTCACCAGACAGTTGTCTTCCTCTTCCTAATGTTTTTTTTTTTTTTTTTGCTATTGAGGTGCCAAGCTGCTGTCATCCTAGTCCTTGTCACTTAATTAGCAAATGCTTTTATGGAGCATATGGTACAAGGAGAAGTAGTAATAAATAGGCCCTACTCCAACGGATCGTTAATACAGGAATTAAAAACCTCATCTCTGTTGTTAGTCTTTATGGATTGCACCATTGGGGCAAAATACTCACTTCCTCCCCACTTAGGCAATTCTGAATTTTAATGATATTTGCATATACCAGAAGTGTAGGCCACTCTTACTTTTCGCAGAATTGAAAATGCTTTGAAATACAAAGTAGAATGGAGGGCTAATTCATATTTGTTATCTGAAACAAGTTCTGGTTTTTATGAATTTATTTTCTGGGTAGAAGTCTTAAGACATGCATGTTATAATCATCTTAAAACATCGTCTGAGGAAACACTGGGTTTAAATCAAAAGCCATCACCAGGCAGCAGATCTAATGAAAGCCTTGTCTTTTGTAGTGGTGTTAAAATATTTTAAGAAAATTTGCAAGACTATACTTCCATAATGCTTCTTCCTACAGTCCTTCTTGGCATTACTACAGTAAAGTCTAGAACTCTATTGAGTAACACAAATTAAAACAGGGTGAAACGGTTCTTATGCTATGTTTCACTTTGTCTGTTAGGGTCAGAGAACTTCTCTGTTGAAGAAAGAAATATTTAGAAAATATGACAGACCTACCCTGAAAGTGAAGGATTTGTTTGATGATCAAAAAGCCAGAACAAAAATAATTGAAACAAACTTAATGTTAAAAGAGTACTCAGTAAAAAAAAAAAAAAAAAAAAAAAAAGCATAGTTTAATGTGAAATTGTCCATTTTGAAATGTGTTTTTCACCTCTTTGGAAACTTGGCCTCTCCTCAGCCTTGCTGAACAGCTGATACATGGCATGTCTGAGGTAAGTCTTTGTTGCCCTCACAAATAGAGAGAAGCTTACAAATTCTGTCAACAGTAAGAAAGACACTGATACTGTAACAAGTACCTTGCAATAGGAGATAACCTCCGTTTGTTTGGATTTTGTGTTTAGTACAGTGACTGCTGTAGTTCAGAGTCCTTTGGGCCTTTGATTTTCTTCTGTAGGAAAAGTTGTGCCAATCTGAGTATTGTTGTGCAGTTTTCCCAGGGCCAAATAGGTGGCAAGATTCCCTTGGCACTGAAATGTTTGTGTGCTTTTTGTCTTGTTTTCCATAATAATTTCTCAAGCACGGGTAAATGAGATCTGTTTAGTTTTCTGTTCTGGATGGAGATGTGCTGGGTTGGCAGCTCTGGGATTTTCTGTGTTTTGCCAGCTGGCAAACATGCACATTTGTGTAAGCTCATTCATAGCTGATACTGAGAGACAGGTGCTGATTTACTGTTCTTCAAATAACTGTACTGGCATATGTCCAGTATAACATGACTGCGCCTAGAGAACAAGAGTGCATCACTTAAAATCTTTGTGAGACACCTCTGAGGGACCTCTCTGGACTCTTATTTATGGTATTGGCAGCAGGGGAAAGTTAAATATATTTCAGTGATGGATTTCACTGCCTGTGCCTGGGGAATGTCTGTGATGTTAATACACACAAATGCATATGTGTTACTGTCTAATATGAAGTGTAAAAATGAGAACTGCAAATTATTATTGATAGCACTAACAGAAAAGAGATGCTTACAGTCTCAGATCCATAGGGAATGCTTCTCCATAGCTCTTTAACAGCCATTGGAAGTGATTCGAGAAAGGAACTCCAAAACCTGTGTGACAGGGCTACTTTTAATTGTTCCTGCTGCAGTTGCTGGTATTTTGTATGCAAGTGATCCAGAGCTTCTTCCCAGCAGATGCTGAGGCCGTATCCAAACTGTAGGAACCTCTTCTGTCCATGTGCTCCCTGTTTCTGGGAGTCACCACAGCTGTTGACCCACGCTGTGCTTGGCACAGCCTGGGAGTGCTCTGGGGTGGCTGCAGGGCCCTTGGCGCTGGCAGCAGCTCTGCAAGGCGGGGGCCTCTGTTTGATGGTCTGGTGGCATCAGGGGTTGAGGAGAGGACAGAGCTCTGAAACATCCGCTGGAGTGATCGATACCGAGACAGCCTTGCTTTGTTAACTAATCCGGAGCTGACAATGTGTCTAACACTGACTCACTGGTATTGCTTTGTAACTTTCACATGAGCTGCCTGCAGTTAAGTCCTGAAAATCCAATTCTTGTGCTTCCTAGCATTTCCAGGCAGTGATGAGGTGCAAGAAATTGCATGGCATATTTAAATAGCTACTTGTGTAACAAGGACAACCTAATTCTCAAGAAGAGCAGTTTCATGAAGGTTTAAATAACAAGAAATTACTTAGAATTTTTGATTTTGGCTGTAACCTGAAAGTTATTAACTGTATCAATTTGTAAAAGCTGAAGTATCTTCAAGTAAGCAAAATGTGGCTTCTTCCTGCTCCCTGCTCTCTTTTTCATTTGTGGTTATGGTCAAGTTCTAAGTGCTGTGATTATAATAGCAATACTTTTATGTCAGTGGGCTCTGTCCTGAAAGGTGAGACAGACTTCCTTACTCATGTGTGGTAATGTTTATTTGAAAGATTTATCAAGGGAATCTAAGGAAGTTATTTCTGCCCCAAATAGAATTTTCTGTCAAGGCTCCCATACAGATTTTGAAAACAACCCCCACAAATGTGTTTGAATACCAATGATGGCATTATTGGATGTAGTGGGGGGACTGTGTGCTCAGTGCCAGACTGTTCATATACTGTAATAGAAGATGCAATTTCTTCGTCAGGAAAACTCAATCCAAAGTATTGTTTTGCCTCAAAAGCATCTGCAGATTATGCAAGTATAATTTGCTTTCATGCAGGATAAATCCATGGTAACATGGGAAAAATTTAACCATAAATATTAAAAATTAAATGGGAAAATAGGAACACAGAGTATCTGATTATATATTATCTTTGGATGTTACAGCAGTCATTTGCAGGTGCCAGTCTTCCAGTTTTCTGGCAGGTAGATAATATCACCTCAGTTTTATAGAACAATTAGAGAGGTAACCAAAGAAAGGAACGAGCATGCTCAGGGCTGCGCAGTGAGCTGAGGATCACTAACACTGAAAATTGGGAATAAACTCTCATTTATGGACTTATTTCTTTTTCTTTCCAGACTATGATATTACTCAGGTATAAAGTACGTGCTGAGCTGTTTACTGAGGTTGTGGTAAAACAGTACTCACCCAGTGTCCACGTTCATGTTGTGGATTGCAGAGGAAAGTTTATATGGTTACATTCTGCTGAACTGGCTACAAAATCAGTCAGCTTCCCCACCCTGGGCTGTGCCTGTTTATTTCTCATCTCAAACTGTGGAACAATAGTCCTCTGATGAATTTGTGCTTTCTCTCAAAATAAGACTGTAGTCTCTTTTTGCCTTTATGGCTTGATTGAGATCAAGTTAATGGCACAGATATGTGCACAGATTCCTATCAATAAATGGTTTGTTTAAAATAAAAAGGTGCTCTATTTTGGGCCCTGGTTCTACATTACAGTGGGCAATGAAGAAAAAACAAAATACAAAAGAAAAATTGAGGGTTTTTTGACACACAAGTGCATTTATGAAGTATCAATGATACTGCTGTCTAAATAATTAGAAATCCACTTTAGTTTGGAAAAAAAGTGGAGAATTTGTTTGACTGTAGGAATATTCTCTAACAATTGAACTTATTTCTTTGCCAAATTGGTGATGCTGGAAGTTACTGAAGTTATCAAATTAGAACCTTTGTTTGACTAATACCGAGCTTTTGTACTAAAGGGAAAACAGTAAGGTCCCCAGCTTTTTCAGTGTATTTCTCTCAATTCTTTTTAGTATTAGAAGTTAATAGAATCATAATTACTGCCAGGCTTTTGAAATGTTTTAGGGTTTATTTTGTGCCTAGTTTCTGCAGATCTTCTGAACCTATGCTAAAACTCTTGTAACACATGCTGACCAGTTTTGTTTGGCAAAGTTTTGTTACATTTGGCATTTCTCTCTTGCTGCAAGAAGTTAGAATATAGTGACATTCTGTATTACTACTCTGAAAACAGCCACAACCCATCTGACTCTGGCATCAACATAGCTGTTTTGGATTATCTGGACTGGTCTATTTCTTTCAGCTTCTATTTGTCATTGCAAATTTTCCTAGTGATATGAAATTTTTGACTTGATATAGGCATCACTACTATGAGTATGTGTGTCTGACAGTGGGTACATTTTAATGTTAAGAGAAACATTTCAGATTAGAGACTTGTAAGCAGTGTGATCTGAGCTGAGGAACAGGTTTATCTTCTTTGCTGAAGGGAACTCTTTTCAATCAACCATAGAGTTAAGGCATTCTTCTAACCCACTTGTCCTTGAGGCATGAATATATGTCCCTCTAAGTGTCACGTCTTGGTGGCTTGACTGTGAGACTTGGATAAAATACAGCTGACCCTATCTTAAAAATGTTTTCTTCTGCTGTCACAGCAAGGAAGTAGTCTGTTTTTGGGAGAAGTTTTGTATCAGAGCCAAATCGCTGGTCTGCTTCCTTGTGAAAGACTTCTTCCCTGTTGTTTAGTAGGCACTCTTATGATGAAGCCTTTTCTCTTTAACAGTGATTACTTCTATCATCTCATGTGCTTCACAAGCTTTGTTGTTAACTCAGTGAATCACAATTAAGCTCTGTAACACTTTTAGTGCAAATAGCCTAGAATGGTACTAAGGGAATGTCTTCATCTCTTGTTATTGAAGAGAAAATATTTGTAAATCAGATGAAGACAGAGAAGGAAACTCAGGGGAGGTCAAATAAATAGACCAGAGGAGACTGCTTTTAAAATGATGCCTTGGACACATGGCAGCAAAGGTGGAGGTGAAATGGCCAGATGAAGACCAAGTTGTGTAAAAGAATGAACAAAAAATTGGTGTATGTGCTAGAGCAGCAACATGATTTTATGGAGTAGGCTCTATAAGTAAAGATCTGTAAAAGTATTTAAGCAGTGAGGCTGGATGCCAGAAGAGGAGAAGGTAAGGGAAAACTGGAAAGCAGTGAAATGAAGTTTTGGAAGAGAACTGTGACAAAATACTTCCAGCTATATAATGATGATTTGGAAAATAATGAAAATGCAGTGAAAAACTAGGAGCACAGCTGAAAGCTTTGTTGGCAGATTTATAATATCAGTATTAGGAAATGTTCTTCAGATGTTTATTCCAGGGCCACCTGGAAAGGTACAGTGAATACAGATCAAAAAGGCCTTGTGAAAGATGAAATCAGGTTAGATTTCAGCTATTGCTTAAAGATGCCTCCCCTTCAGTCCAGCAGAAAGTTGAAGTTATAGAAATATTTGGATTTTCAGAGAGCTTTGAGACCTGTATGATGTGAGAAATAAATAATAATCTAAATAGTATTTTTTTTTTAGTATTAAAGAACTTGACAGCTTAGCAGCAAGCTGAACATTAAACCCACCCATTTTTGCATAATAATCCTCGTGAACTTTAGAAAGTGACTACTTCTCTGGATTGTGAGCCCTTCTTAATCACTATTATGAGATTTCCTTTAAATATATCACTGTTTCTTTACCTGTATCTGTGACTTCCTCTACTTCCCACTTTCTTCTGGAGAAAGGGGTAAGGATCAGAACATGATCTGATGTGAGCAGACAGGCCACGCAGGTAACCACAGGCAGGTCCAAGTCCAAAGTACTTTGGTCCTAGGAGATTCAGAGTGCAAAGGGACAGTTTAATTGCCTGTCAGCAATAAAACAGGGAGGCAATATCTGGTTTCTGTGACCTTGGAGATGGAGTCACACACATAGGTAAGCAGACTGAGAAGCTGGAAGTATGTGCAAAGCAGCTGTAGGATTGTCAGAATGTTTCGAAGCAGAGACACCATGATCCAGTTATTGCTGAAAGGTTATTTGGTCTGATATGCAAGAGGCCCTAATTAATAATAATGTCAACAGATTTAAAAGCTTCACAGCAATCTACAGGTTGCATCAGTGAGAGGTTTGAATTGCATGAGTGAATCCCTGTTTATGTTGAGTATACAGGCATATGCCTGGGGCAAACTGCCTTGTAAACAAATGTTAAATTGCATCAGCAGCATTGCCAAAATATTTACTCGTTTTCCTTCTGGAGTCGGGTGGTTGAAACATCACTTCCATGTTTTTATGGCACAGAAGTGGCCTGAAAGGAGAAGAAGGATTAAAACTAAATAGTTTTGCAGGGCTTTGGCTAGTGATGCCAGGAGAGACACAAATTTTGTCTAGTGTATGACTGATGGGTAAGTGGGCATGGAGGGCAGAGCTGACAGTTCCTTCCATGTTGATGATTCAGAGTTTGACTGAGACCCTAAAGACAGAACCTGTCAGCTCCTTGTTGTCAATTTGTTCTTGCCATAGAAATGCTATTTGCCAGTTGTGCGTTAGATGAGAGAATGTGGTTAGTCTTAGGTATACTCCAAGTGATTAGCATTGTGCTCCATAGTTTATAAACTGATACTTGATTTTATTCATAATATTGCGTATTGTCCTCTTGAGAAAGATGCCCTCTCACCTCCAAGTTCTGCTTCTTCCTCCTTGCTTAAAGGATAGCTAGTGTGAGATGAAGAGTCCTGTTTTTTCCCCATCTTTCCTTTGGTTTGATTAGGAATTTTGCTGTTGTGTCAGATCTTGCAGAACTTCAAATAAAATTGCTGCTGTTATCTTACTGTTTCCCTTTAAGTGAAGAAAAGCACAGTGCAATGTTGGGTACTATTTAGAGACCAGGTAATTGGGCAGAATATGCTGCTCTATTTGTAAGAAACTCGAGAAATTTCCAAGCATGGGAAAAGTGATTTTGTAAAACAAACAAAAGAAAAACCTGCTGACCTTGCCACCGAACCTTGTTCAGTCTGTCAAGACTGAAAAGACTGCAGGATAGCCTAAAACAGAGGATGAAAAGTTCTGTCTTTGCAAAAGTAGCTCAATTTTCTCTGGATGTGCAGTTAATGCTGTGGCCAGTCAGACTTTTGAGAAGCAGTTGTTGACCACTTCTTGTTGCGTATCAGACCTGAATATCCAGGAAATGTGCAGGACACAGTGACCCCAAAGATTACTCATCTTCTTTTCTGAGGTTTCCTCAGCTTAAGAAGAGCAGTCTGAACAAGGAAAAAGGTCCTATGATAAATTCTACTTGTATTTCAGAGTTGAGGCAGAAGAGCAGGAAATTTTGGCATGAAACTGAGTGAATTATAGAAAGGGACAAGAAATTAAGAGGTAGCTGGCAGAGTTAATGAGAAGGCAAATATCGTTTAAGACCACATTCCATCTGAGTTCCTGATCTCCTTCTGCCTCTATTCATTCCTTTTTGGCAGACCTTGAAGCTTCTGTGTCAGTGGAAAGCTCATTTCTGAGGAAGTTCTGTTGAGAGCATCTCTGGCTGTAGGAATTAAGTTTCCTCAAATCCTTTTCTGTTCCCTGGAAACCCCAAATTACTCCACCACAACACCCAAGATTCTTAACCTTCCTCTCAGAGGAAGTGTGTTGATTTAGCTGCTGCTGTATATAGGTTCAAAGCATAGTCCTTTTTTCTTAATTTAAACTTACCATGTTGAAGTTTTCTGTTTGTAAGTCTATGAAAACATTTTAAATTTTATCCCCTCACCCAAGGCATTACTCCTAGTAAAACTAATGTATAACTAAAATATGTTTTAATAGTCTCTATATAAACATTGACCTGTCCAACTTAGTTTGTTCATTCAAATTGTCTGGGTAAAATTAAAAATTAATGAAAGTACACAACTGACACAAGAAACCTGGCAAGTAACAATAAACCTCATCAACTTAACATGCAATCATCCTGGTTAAAACCAATAAGCATGCCAAACAGGCAAGACAGGTTGTGTTGAGAATGATTCTAGATTATCTTGTTGTAATGCACTAAAGCTGTAGTTTGACCAGTTTTATTTTAAAACCAATATTACCACAGAAAGGAGGAGTCCCATGCTTATGAACTTGGTTTCTACTCAGTGCTGGTTTCTATATCCTTCTCCACCCCCTTTCTCTGCTCCTGGTTGCACAGGGATTACTGGGTGACTGTGGGTGAGGCATCTGAGCTCGTGTACATAAGCAGGGGGAAGCAGGAGGAAAAGCATCTGAGGGCTATTTTTCTACTCAGTGCCTCGATGTTGCTTACCACACTCACCTGTGATGTTTCCAGTGCTACCCTATACTTGAAACTAGGACGGGAAGAGGCAACTTACAAGCGTTAAACTAGACACACACCTGAAACATGACACCCTTTCCTCCCAGTACATCCCTGTGCTGAATTCGTGGGCTTTGTGTCTAGATGAGAATGTTTAGCTGAAATATGCCCCTTGTTCTTGCAGGTAGTGGTGTGCAAATAAAACTTGAAAATGGGTATCCCCTGCTGCCTCAGAGCTACCAGGAAGCCTTACCTTCAAAACCCATACCCTATTTTCTTCTTGCATCTACTCATCATGGATTCAGTTGTTCTTTCTGTAATTAACATATCACAGCTAAAGGAGCCTCTTGCTGGAAAAGATGAACAGTCTTCTGGAATAAAAGCAGACAGGCTGCTGTTGTTTAAAATATAAGTAGTTTGTATGTACCTATGTCATAATGTGGATTTCAGTTTTAAATTAGAAAGCTGATGAGTCTGAATTCCTGGAACACAGACTTTCCTAAGATAATTTCCATAAACATGAATTAATTTGCCATGGGGGTAATTCAGTGTTTTGAGAAGTACATGTTTTCTATTCATGAGCTGCAGGTACTGATGTAGGAAGAAAATGGGAACATAATTTCCATGAATACTACCAGTATGTGTGTGGGAATGTCCAACTGCAAGGCAATTCAAAGGATTGGCAAGCCTTACACTATTGTGACAGCTCCTTTCTAATAGTAGCACACATCTATGTAACACTTGACAGATGGGCTAGTTTGAGAACCAAGTTAAAAATGGCCACAGTCCTGCATTTCTGACCAGGGAGAGTCACTGAACGAGGTGCTGGTGCTGTGCAGTTGCCAGAGAAATCCTCTTTTTCCTGCTGATGCTCTACAGCCACTACTGACACGCTGGGTGAAGTGATCCCCTGTGCAGGAGCTTCTCTGCTTTGCAGCAGGGGTTGGCAGGAGCACTTTCAGTCCCCTGGATGTGGAAGCTGGATCATAGTCTATTTTCAGAAGTAAACACTGAGTACCTCTAAAATCTGCCCCGTAGCTGTAAGCAACAGGCCCTCATATAACACGTTCTGTGTACAATGACAGCAACCACTGCAGGGGGAAAAATGGGTGTGGGTGGAAGAAAGATAAGTTTCATAGGTCTTGGAGTGGGAAACTTTTTCTCTGTGGACAAACGGCTTCCTTCTCTTGTATTAAGAGGCTGATAGTTGGTTTTTTTTCAACTTCTCAAGCTTTCTGTCATCATGAGTTGCAGGAGAAGAGCAAAATGCCATTTCACATTTGCATAGTATGCTTATAGAAAGTCATCTCTGTGATAAAGATTATAGAAATTGGTGTATAGATCGCTTCTGTCAGGAAGGATCTCTGCATTGCACTATAACAAAACTGGTTCTTCAGTCTTGTGTTTCATATCCTTATCATTTTTTGCTTCTATTCAACAGGTAAGGCACAGAACTTCAGACCAGGTAATGGCTTTGAAGATGAACACACTGAACAGCAACAGAGCAAACATGCTGAAAGAGGTTCAACTTATGAATAGACTCTCACATCCGAACATCTTAAGGTACACTGACTTTTTTCTGAATCATATAGAGATAAGTTGTCTTTAGTACAACTCTCTTCTTTCCAATTTTTATTTGTTTATTTTTTGTTGTAGATTTATCTGTTGTGAATGTATTAGGATCAGTTGCCAATTTGATAGGTGAATGGGAGGAAGAAGAAAAGACTTAGGAGAAAAAAACCTAAATGTGGACATGATTTTGGTATCCGGAGTTTGCCAGTAATGAGTAACTTATGTCAGAGAAAAACAGGTGTTCACATTTTACATTTCTGATGAATCAATAAAGTAATATGAAGAGTAAAATTAGGCTTCTTTTTGTGAATTGAAATTATTGCAAATTTAGCACTATTCAACTAACTTATGGTTACTGATCTTCAAACTAAACAATGCAAAGTGCCATAGCTATTTCTTATTCTTAGATCCGCTTCATAGTTTTTAGCATTTTCTTATTGCAGTTTTGCAAGGTGGGATAAGAAGGACTGAAGAAAAGAAGCTAGAGTTGAACTAATTGAATTTATATGCTCCTGGAAGGAATGGGGTAGTTCTTGCTTTGCGTTAGATTACTGCATGCAAATCCAAAATAGTCCAATGTGTATCTTGTTATTTCTTGCACCATTTTAGTCTTGGTTTCTCTTCTATGGTGATGTGACAAGCAATTAACATAATTAGCTGAAGCCATAACATTATGAACATAACATTATGAAATTGAAAGATGTGATGACAGTGCACCAAATGACCAGTTCTAAGCTGCTGTTGCACACCTGGGACCCATTTCTGATCTCAGCTCTTTTTGAAAAGTTTTGGAGAGGCAATGAACTCTTGTTACTTTATTTCCTTTTCTTTGCCATTCTGTTACATAGTACAGACATAATACTGATTCCTGAAATCCTTTTTAACCTATTTTTCTGATCCTTCTCATATCTCCTATCTCAGTCTTCATCAACTGATTTTTAACAATGTCGTCCTGTGTGTCTCCTTCAGTGTTTGAGGACACGTATCAAAAGCATTTGAAATATCTGTAGGGAGCATTCCATTAATTCATATCTGTTTTCTATTATTCTTTTTCTTAAAACTTCAAAAACCTGTGAACTTAAAGAATTCTTACTCATAGTGAACTGTTGTTTTTTTTCCCAATATATTCATTCAAGTATTGTAGTAATCTGTCCCTAATTACAATTTTTAGTCTGTTTTCTCTGCTCCAAGGTGAAGTGCATTCCAAGCAACTCCTTCTGTTTGTTCTTTTTTTTTTTTTTTAATTTAAATTATATAATCTATCTGGTTATTTAGATTTCAGGATCATTAATTGTTTCTTATATTTATCCCCCTCATGTTTTTCCTCATTTTCTTTTTTCTGAATCCTTTGATAAGCAGTATATGACCCTGGGGACAGATAAATCTGCTTTGTTAGGAAGGTTTGTAGAAAGAGTAACTTTCCAAATTAAGATTGGCATTGTCAGAATCATCAACTCAGTACATTTCATGGGTTTCTTTATCAACTTTGTGTGGTTGGTAAATCTAATTTAACAAAAAAATCCAGCTCTACAGCTCTGTTCAAAATCAAGAATTTAATTTGGGTTGGGATGAGGGAAAGTAGGAAAGGGATATCTTGACAGGCCAAAAGCATTCAGTTGCACTGAAATGTAACCCTGCCCCCTCCTGAATGGAATTACAGAGGTGTTGCTGAGAACAAAAATTATTGTGCTCAGTTCTGAGTAATTGCTGAAATTTAGGTGTCTTGTGATGTAAAAGAGATCATTTTTGTGATGTACTAGTCCCCTCTGGCCCTAGAGCCTATGAATAATTTGAAGTCAGTGTCGTTATACAGATGGTCCTGAAGGAAGAACAATAATGTCTTGATTTATGTATGGAGCAGAAAAGGAATTTCATTTGTACTTCCAGTTATTACCCAGGATTGACAAAGAAATCTTCTTCTTTGTGTGCTCAAATAAGCAGTTATGAGTGAATACATCAGAAATAAATTACTTAAATAGAAATGGTCTATCGTTGCACAGTTTGTTTAGAAGAATAAATTACATATGATTTATGAATTGCCTGATTTGAGACTGCTTAAAAAAAAGTAGGCTCTTTGGTTAAAAAATGCTGCCTTGTTCTTATCTGTTAGGTAAGTCCCCTTGCAACAGGGAGCTAAGATATTCTTACAGGAAATGTAAACAAGAAAACAGTATTTAGTTTTAGTTGGTTTTTTATTGAATTATAATACACAGTAAAAGCTACTACTTTTCTGTGTAGCAGATAACTTGATGGTTTTGTGTGTTAGTTATGTGTCATTTAAAGTTTTTGTTTAAATTTTACTGCAGTGTTTCCAATCCCTTTATGTCTGGGAGAAGATTTTGCTCCTCTGAAATGTTACCTGCCTATGTGTCTGTATGTACCTGTACATTAACACACATATGTAAACCTCTCTGTTTAGGTTTCGTAAATGTAGAAATCATTGGTACTTCTACTAGTCTTGTGGAACAACCTGTTTCCCACTTTAGAAACACATTAAAAATAATAATTAATAGCACTTTGCACATGAAGTGGTGAGAGGTTGTGTTGCTTGTTTGACACATCCTGCTGTCAGATAAGAGCAGCTGGAGTTGAATTGCTGAGAGGTTTTTAGGAAAATGTTCTACAGTAAAGTGTTCCCACTAAAACATTTTCTGGGATGATTTTTGGACATTCTAAGCTTGTATTAGTATTTAAAGGGAACATCCTCTTCCAAGAAGTTCTAATATATAACTTTTCCAGGGGCTATGAGCTATCTCAGTTTGCTGTTAAATACTTTCTTCCCTTTATTTCTTTCCTTTGAAGTTCTTCTGTATTACTGGATAAGGTGTTTTGTCACTAGCATCACGTTCACTTCTCTGTTGATTAGTCACTGGCTCTCTTCCACATGCCTTGAAGGTGTCCTCTGATTTTTATGTAGTGTATCTCTGAGCTTCTTCATCTTCTCTGAGCTCTGGGACTACCTACTGTTAACTTACACTGTAAACGAGTTTCTTTCCTTCCTGTTGTTAGCCAGTACGCATAGTAATGTGTTCTTAGGCTGAAATGTTGAGATCATGTTTTGCAGTGGTTATTGAAGGAGGTGAGGGCTGTGAGGTGCTCTGCTATCAAATGGCTTGTAAAATTATGAAACTGGATAGATAGTGGCTTTACAGCCTCCAAAATCTGCTCTCAAACCATTTCAATGTGTGCAGCATAGCAAGTTAATATTTTAGAAAGCGAATGTCAGATTCAGCAATGAGGAATTTATTTTAGTGCACTAAAACCTTCCTTAAGCTGGGGGTGTGGTTGTGTTTTTGAACATCCTGATGTTCAAAATAATAATACCTCAAATTTGTCATTGAATCAGTGTTTTTTTCCAAGAGCTCTTCTGTAGTTCATATAGTTAAGTGTTATGGAAGGGAGAAGAGGTTCCTCTTCCTCATAGTGCATTTTATAGTCCAGGATCATCATTATCCTTTGGCTAATTAAAAAACCCATCCCTTTGCCAGTGCTCTAAAATATATAGCAACTTTTTACAAGCTTTCAGTTCCAATGTGCCCACAGTTAACTTCAAGATATTATTGCAAAGATTTTGGTGTTTTTGCCATTGATTGCACTAATGTGACTAATAAATACTGCTGGCTATTTGAAACTGCTTTTGCTTCTGTGCTGTCCACGTCAACCCCTTTTCAGAGTTACAGATGCCTTTTGAAGTTTTTATCCAAAGTCTGGTCACTATTCTGGAGTGTGAGTTTGTCAGTAGTTGCTGACTTGCTTCCATTCCTCAGCTTGGTAGAGATTATCTAAAGGTGGGTCTTGTTTTTACTGACCCTTTTGTACATCTTGAGGAGATGGAATTGGGTCAAGGTGTTTCTGTTTCTCTTTGTGAGTTTCAGTTTTACTTGGTGAAGTACTGATCTGGCTATTTAGGCTTTAAAAAGCAACATGCTTTATTCACCATGAAGTGGAAGGTTAGCTTTAAATCTCCACATTCATTTCAGTATTTCTGCACTCAGATTCTGCTCTTGGCCAGCTGTATAGATCCATCTTGATTAGAAGACAGATGTAAGTGAAGAGCTTAGTTTTCAGTTACCAAGTCCCCAGTAAGTCTACCGTCCCCATGGTAGGATCATAAAGATTCCAGTGGCCAAATATATGTGTATTTAAAAGTTTCTAATGTATTTTCCATTAAGAAAATGAGAGACTGCCCTCTATTAGAGGATTTATTTTGGCAAAAATGGAACTTCTTTTTCAGTCTGTTAGGGATATTTTAGAATACAAGACTCCAGCTCTTGCTGCTACACAGGCATGATGGTAAAAAATAAGGGGATTTGGGAGTTTTTTTTGTCTTCCTTCCTCTTGTTTCCTATTTCAGCTGGCAGATGTGATTCTAGAGGCAGAGTAGGTGTTAACTACAATGTAGTAACTTTTTGTTCAGTCACTGTCTGGTGTTTATAATAAACTATGTATGAGAGCTGCTTATGTTTTTGGTTTGCTGGCTTTTCCCCAGCGTCCAGGTTAGAGGCATTTTAGGAGTGGACAGGGCAGAAGCAGACAAATGGTGTTCGAGGACTGTTTTATTCTGTTTCTACCATCAACCTCATCTCCTGTCTCCATCTCACTTCTGCATACAAGTTAAACATGGAGAATTGAAATGCTTTTCTACCTCTGATCTACATTTCTTCCTGTCTTGGATGTGGGATGTGCTGGTTTTATCGCATCTTCCCTCAGACAGATGGTGAGAGGAGGTGTGGAAAAGTGAGCTGAGGTTGGGGTTTGTACCATGTGATGTTTACTATAGCTACTTTAATACAGGTGAGCTGGGACATGGCAAGACTGTAATTGCTGGCGTTAGGGAAAACGGGGGTTTGGAGCATTTCTCCACTTCCTTATTAGGTTGTGTCCTATTTAAAGTGCAGAGCTGTTTAAGGGTTGGGTTAGATCAAGTACCATGCTTATGAAAGGTCTGGTGTATGCTTGTAGAGGTGTTTCACCATTTTGCTACTTCTCTGAATGCTGATGTGCTGCTGTAGTCATGAGTTTTTACTCAAATCAAAGTAAGAAAATAGAACTGGAAAGCACTCAAAAAATCTCCATCCTTGTGTCCTGAGCTTGAGAGCCTTTAGGCTGCAGCCTGAGAGACCTGAGAGCTTTTATTTTTTTTTNCTTACAGGTGTGTTTTTCTCATACAAATGAAGTGGTGTGCTACCAAAGATTCTCCATCTCTTGTGCAGTCTCTTAAATTAGTGTCTTCAATTCTGAGGTAGAATTTCAGTCTTTAATATTGCTATTGTTTGCATGAAAATGTATTTGATCTGTACCTTGGGGACTTAATTTAAAACATTCTGTACACAGAAAGTCTTAGCTCATGTCTTAAGTGTTCTCGTGGGAGCACTTGAGGTATTGCTGCGTGTTTGGCTGTGAGCGTGCAGGCAGATTGACTCATTGATTAAATCCACCTTCTTGTGTGTGCAGGCACACAAATAAGCACACTGTGTGCATATTACATGAACTCCTTTCAAGGGGAATTTTATTTCTTCTCCTTTGAGACAAATCTATCATCCTGGGAACACAATACTGGGATTTTTTTTCTGTGTGTAGTTTTATCCTTTCAAACCTTCCTTTTTGTGAAATTGCTTGTGATGGACTTCGTTACAATAGCCAGGAGGATGGATTTAGTCTTTTTATACCCTTTGTCCTGTACTGAACAGTGCTTTAACAGGAAAGAAAATTGTTTTTGCTTCTCTTTGTATAATGTGGTTATCAAAAGGGAGTATTTTAGAAATACAGTGTACAAGGCAGCAGTAGAGAGGCTGTATGTGTTGTGTATAATATATTAAAGAAATGATAGATTAAATGCCTTACCTCTGTCTAGAATCAAAATGCAAGTGTAGAAAACTTAAAATACATTTTTAATCTAGCATGGTGCCTAAACCATTAAGGAAGGCCTTAATAGTAACTTAATATTTTTATTCACTCTCTTCCTTCTCCAACAGTCAGTGCAACGAAATGGGCACATGACTTCTGACCTTCTGTCTTGGCTACTGAGCTTGTACTAGGGGCTTTTGTATTGGTGTGTTTGGTTTGTTTCTTTTGTTTCATGTTATCAAAGTGCTGAATTTTCTCATACAAGCAGTAAATTTTGGAGGGCATCAATTTCTTTTGTTGAACTATAGCTGCCCCAGGTTTATCCACAGAACAGGAATGTGTCCCAGTGAAGTTCTTTTAACTGGAAGCATGTGTTCAGTGTCTGGATATCCACAGAGGCTGTATGATCTGGATATTAGTTTTGCTTGATAAATTAAGGCAAAGATTGCAGACTAAGGCTACAGTATTTAGTCTCATTCTTTTCTGTCCAGGTTTTTCTCCTTTGCCATCTGACTGAACAGAAAGTAGCTTCTGTAACCACTGTGAAGGACTAAGAAATACTCAGATTTCTCTTGGTTTTGTTTTAGGAGGACAGGTTTTCCAGATTGTTTATAAAACAAGATTTCCAACATCTGTATAGATTGCTGACATTTGTTAGAAAGCATTTGGTGGTGGAAATGTGCTGCACTGTATTTAGTTTGGTGGACTCAAGTATCATCCTTTCTAGTTGCAGCTTCTAGGAAAACCTTTTCAACCAGATTATGGAAGTGTCATAAGGCCAGATAGACTGTCTTGAAAAGGAACTTCCTTAAATCTGCAAATGGTCTCCTGTTTTGTGGATGACTGGCTTATTGGAGCTCCTTCCAACTAGAAATGCTTATAGGAAGTGTAACCTTTGGCTGACAAGACATGCTGCTGAAGTTCACCTACAAGCACATTTTGGCTCAGGAGACAGTATGTCTAGCCAACAGGAATAATCTCAACTGTGGCTGGAGCAGCATGTCAGCTTCCTATCCACAGAACTTGGATTCTCATCTGGGGCAATCTCATAAATTGAAACCATGTTACATCTTGCTTGCTAATTGTATTTTCCAGTAGCAGCTGGGTATATTATCTTTTAGTGAAAATCCTTTCCAACAATCTTTTGTAGCAGTTCTTGGCTTAACCAAGTGGCTTATTATTGCTTGATAAAACAGCTAAGCAGTTTTCCAGGAATTTAGATTGCTATGGGTCTGTTCTATCAATCTATTTTCCAGAGCCTGAAAACTGAGATTCATTCACACGAAATTTAAATGGCTTCAGTATGTTGCTTGTGAGCTCATTAATTCTGTCTTTATCAGTATATCTGGTTTCTCTTTTCCTGGGTAATAGTTTCTAAATATGGGGGGTTTATAAATGTATCTTTAGGTCCAGTTTTTTTTTCCCATGAGATCATGATATGGAGCTTTGTTTTTTGACTTTTGATTCTTAGTAGAAATCCTAAGCATTTGAGAATTTTTAAACTCTTACTCTTGGTAACTTGATTCAATGTGTCTTTGCTGCCTTAGGCATAGGTTCACAAAGGTAATGAATATGTTTCCATTGAGACTTCCCTTAACCGAAACAGGTTGGCAGAAAACATTACATTCTACCAGTCTTTAAGTGGCACTGATGTTTTTCCTGTTTGATAAAGATGAGATAAGAAATTAAATTTTTCCAAAATTTTGACAAATTCTTAAATGCATTTATATTTTGGAATGAAGTCAAATACAATGAATTCTTAATTTGTAAGTAATGTGATACACCTTTGCAAAGGAAGAGTTGATCTATAGATGAAAACATTATTTTTGATTACTTAATCTCAGTTTTTGTTGAATGAAAACTCTGCCATAACAGGTTAACTTTGTGTTAATTTTGTGTAATTGACAGAGAGTTAATATATTGGATTGGTGTGCTTTCCATTTTTGCTTGTGAATAAAGCCATTATCACAATGCCTGATAGCTCTGGAGATTTTCAGAATGCACTAAGAAATAGATTTCTGCTCTGTAGAAGTCTGGGTTTCTTCATCTCAGGCAGCTTAATTTGTCAACTTCTTTGCAAAATTGTTTATAACTTCAAAATTGTTCACTTCATTCATTGCTGTATGAAGTAAAGCTCAGAACCAGCAATGTTTTGAGTTGATGGTATATCTAAAAGAAGCTTCTTCCCTTTCCCTGGAGTACCTGATCATGCCCTACGATTCTACATTAAAGAAGAGGAATTGGATTTTCAGTGTCTCCCAAATGAAAATTCCCATATTCAGGGAATATTGCTTGAGGTGAGAGCAGGCAGTAGATGTTCTAACACAAGTCCTGCTGCTTCTTTGGTTATGAAAATAGATTTCCACAGCTCAGCTTATGCAAAGGACCTTGCCTATATTATTTTTCTTTGGTTCTTTGTAATTTACCAGTCAGCTGTTAGACAAGAGAACAGTGAGGATCATTCATTTCTTCAAAAGCAGCTTAGCTGAACTAGCACTACATGTCTTGCATCATTTTGTTTTTAATTTCGGAAGTGTTTCAGGATATAAAAGGTCCTTTTCCTTTGAGTTGTTGTCCACAAGATTCCTGTCACATTTAATGAGATCATACATGTCTACCTCTTATTTGCACAATGGAAATTTCTGAACATTGTGGAAATGACAACTTGTTTTTGCTTGCTGAGACAAAGATCTAAATGCTAAAACTGAGAATGAGTTAATTTATAAAGAATGAACACTTGAACTGTGCAAGGAAGGCTCTAAAGTGTTTAAAATTTCGTCTCAACTGAACTTTCTCATGGGAGGTGTTTACTAGTCGTAGCAATTTGCATTTTGTCACTTTTAAGTTCAGCTTGTGTGGTGATAAAAATGAGCTTTCAGTTGTTTATGGCACATTCTGTTGCTTTCCAGACAAACCAAGGGTGGCAATCATTGCTATTAACAGCAGGAGTCTGAAAATCATGCAGTGTAGGTAACACTTGTGGAATATGTCTATACTGGATACTATTGAAACTTGCTTCCATCCAAGTGTTGGAAAGAGGAGTTTGGGGAGGGGAAGCATACATTGCATAAGTGCCCTCATGTTCCTGAGTGGTTAAGAATGGGATAGGAAGAAACATATTTATGCTTGAACAGCAAAATACAAAGGGAAGTAATTTTCTGTTTATGCAGACCAGCAATGGATTACTTGGCTTAAACTTCCTTAAAATAGGACTCTGAGACTGTTCCTTTCTGCATAAATCATCACATGCTGGCCTTTGCTTATAGTCAAGTTAGTAACTTTCCATTTTGAGATTGAGCTGTCTCCTGTGCTTTCTTGGAACTAAGAGAAACTAATTCAAATTATATTGTAGTGTAGATATATGATATTGCTTTGTGCTGAGATGTTTAAATAATCTGTGGTGAGGTATGCAGTGTCTGTGAGGCTGAATTCTTTCTCTTTCCTCCTTTTTTTATGTATCCTATATTAGTTTCTTTAAAGAACAAAAAAGAGGGGGGGAAAAAAGCCCAAACCACTTTTCTTTTCTTGTTTCTTGTAGGTTTATGGGTGTCTGTGTGCATAAAGGACAGCTGCACGCTCTTACTGAGGTAAGACTCTTTCATAATATACATACTGAATATAAAATATGCAGTTCTCAGGACAGATTCTGCAATTGCCATTCACCTTGAGTGAAGTTTCTTTTATGGTGACTGGTGAGTTAATCACTCACTATTTGCTATGCTAAGGGAAGAGTGCAGAATCAGTCCTCAGAACTCCACTCACAGCCATTGTATGTGTTTTCTCCTCAGAAACACTTATTGGGGTGAAAAACATCACAGTAAAAACAAAAAATTCACTGATAATGTTCTAAACGAGAGATGTGCATTACTATTGAGCTGCCCTAAATATTATTTGTTTCAGTGACATTGCATTGTATTTAAGTCTTATTTATATTCCAGTTGTACATTTTCCAAGTGAATCAATAACATTTCAGCTGGGTCATGTTATTGTATTCAGTCCCTACCTCTTTCATATTACAGCTTAAACTGGGTCCTATAAAAAGGAATTATTCCATTGCCCATGTACCCAGGCCATGATCTAGGTATCAAATGTGAAGCTGAAGTTTCCGTTCAATTGAGTTCCCACCCTGCTTTACTGGGTTATTTGTTTAATCCCCCTGTAAACTGCTCAGGAAAAACAAGAAGAGAGTATTTTCTTGTTAGGAATAGTGTTACGTGTTTTCAGTCAAAATCAATAAAATGCTCTGCCTGTTGTATTAGTTTGAGTACAGACTGAAAGGAAACTCATGGTTTGTAAAGTGAATGTTTCTAATTTACTTCTGTTTTGTAGGAACTGCTCAATTAAAAGATATTAACCCTTTCCCACCCTCCCAAAGAAAAGTCTGTTATTAATTAGCAATTTAAGCAGGTTCCTGGTATGGTGTGCTTGCCAAGAACTGCAGTAAAATGAGAAGACCGGGGAGCTGTATGCCAGTTAGCAGGATATGTGTCACCATCACTTTTTGTAACTTACATATGCAACTCTGAGGCAAAGATCTACGTATGTGGGCAGTGCATTTCTTCACCTTCTGGGGTGACAGTTTTGCAGTTCTCATTCTAGCTGCTATTGGAGTGCTGCATTCTGGTTCAGTGTCTGTATTTCTAGTGAAGCAAAGGTAAAGACACTTCCAGAAATGTCAAGCTACGGCATGTGTGAGCACTTTGCTATGAGAGGGACAATTTATTTGATTTTTTTTTTTCTGTTCCCCCCGCCTTGTGCTCAGTAGAGGAAACATTTCTAAGAAGGCTGATCAAGTTCTTCAGGCAGGATTTGCTAACATTACTGCTGATTTCTTTTGGATATCTGATCAATTAAAGCTGGGTGGTTTTGGGCCATTCCACTCACTAAACTTTATCATAGAAGACGGGGAGCCTCATAATGCTTTATTGTACTAAAACTTGGAAGATTTTGCTCAATGTGAGTTTTTTTATTTGGTTTTTTTCCCCTTCTTTCTCAGCAGTTGCTTACCATTTAAATAACCCTCCCCACCCAAAAAGCCAAGAAAATGAAAGCAGCGCAGATGCTTCCTCATAGTGAGCTAACTTTGTAGCTGCTGCTTTGTTCATCTATTTTTGAGTTCTTGGCAAGCAAATAAATCTAAGAAAGACTTCAAAGAATAACTTTTTATAGTTATAATTCAGAATACCAGAAGAGATTCCTGAAGCATCTTGAGACCAAAAAGGAAAAGTTTTAGACTGAAGAAGTTTGCTGCAACATTTTGAGAAACAGAATCGCTTTAGTGACATATTAGAAAAGTATAATTAGTGATTACTGCTTTTCTTCTGTCAATGAAGGTGGGCATTTAATGCTTCAATAGGAAAATCCATTACAGAGATTGTTGTTGTAGGGAATCCAACACAATTGTGCCTAGTACCATAGCTATTCTTTGATTTTAGAGAGCTTTTAAAAGTTAAAAACCTATATATGTTCCAAGTGGTGGAATAGTCTTTTCTAGCAACAGTAGTGACATTTTTCATCTTCAGGTGTGTATAGAGTAATAATTGAATTCTGAAGACTTCTGGAGGTTGGAGAAGGGGGCTGAAACGAGGAGCTGAAGGAGTTATTAGTAAGGCAGACAGGATGAATCACCAATTCAAATATAGCCCAGGAGGATAAACAAATCAGCCACTGTCTCGTGGCTTTTTTCAGCTTGTGGTCCAGAAAGGTGGTCTCCTTGCCTCCAGTGCTCAGCATAATTGGCACCAGCCTGGTGCTGCAAGTGCTCAGAACTTCTGCCAGGCTTTCACTTCTCTGGAGATGAAACTGTTGATTCAGAGGCCCATTGGTCAATAGGTGTCTGAGTCACTGCAGGGGAGAATCCTCTCGAGCTCGCCTGTGCTGGACCTGTTCTGTGAGCTTAATTATCCCCTCTTGTGTTTTGAGAATGCAGTTGATGATATGCCTGTGTAAGAGGAATACAGCACCACTTAGAGCTTGTGTCTGAGGGCAGCATGATGGAAAATCATGTTTATTTTATATATGTATATGTTTCCACAACCGAAGAAGTTGAGAACTTGTGCCAAATGTTCAGTGACTGGATTTAGACAACTTGTACTATTAACAGGCAGGGCAACCACAAATGGTATTAGAGGAGCCTTGAGGATTTTGTAAGCCTGTTAAGGGGTGACATTAGGAATATGCAGCACTTTGTTATTGGAAGGCAGAGTTCGAAGTATTACAGATTTCTTTTCTTGCATGTTTACAGACACAGGAGGCTTAAACACAGGAGTGGATCATGCAGAGCAGGTTTTTTGCTTGACGAAGGTGTTGATCCTATGTATGCCTTGGGATTTTCCCTTTTGGCAGCATTTTATGTTGTTTTAAATTTCCTCTCTCAAGTGGCTTTTGTTTTTAAAACTCTTGAGCAAGAGGCAGTTTCTGTTTGTTTTGGTTTGTTTTTTTCAAAATAAGAATGGAATTGTTTAATTATAGACCGCACTAGGACTTTGGCCTTGTTCTGGATCCACAGTCTTATCAGTTTTGATAATCCAATATTGTTTTTGAAGTTCTCAAGCCAGAAGCTATGGCATATGCCTCTTCTGAAGTAATTCAATATCCTTAGATTGACAGAACAGTTTAGGCTGCCAAGGACCTCTATCCCTGCAAGCACTAAGTTAAGAAACATTTAAGAAAAGCAAAGTAAACACTTTAAGAGGTGTATCACCCATAGGAGATGGCAGGCATTAGACTACCTCATTAATGTTGAGCTCATGAGCACAGCTATGCCATGCTTGTTTTCTCTAAAACCAGACACTGGGTATTCCTTTCTCAGCATTCAGCTCTAATCTGAAGCTGCTGGTTTGTTTCTTTAGCTACAGGAATCTGCAGTGTTTCCTGCTATACTCACATGCCTCTCCAAACTAATTTTGGCCTTTCCCTCAAGCCTCTCTGTGTTTTCCAGCCACTTGCTGAATCTGACAACTCTCTTCATTTCCTGGCACACAGCAGTATCCCAAGTCTTGGAGAAACTTGCATAGTAGTAGAGTCTCTGGTGTTATCCTGAGATGCTGCTGAGCATTGAGAGGCCAGATGGGAGTTGCTGCCAGGTGAGCAGGCAGACAGGGTGTGCTCAGAGGACATGGAGCCTGAGCCAGTGGGGAACAGCCAAGGCTCAACAGCAGTTGTGTATGATTTTATCCCATACACATTTACCATGGAATGGCTGCGTGAGCAAACATCCATTTTAGATGGGAGGCAAACAAATCTATTTGTGTGTTGTAGGTTTTATGGGCCTGAGCTATTATACTGAAGCAGATAACATAGCAGCATAAAGTCCAATATATAAAAGCCACTTCATACCTTCTTGCAGATCTTGAATTGTTTGTTGAGCTCAGTTAAACAGGTTTATCTGAATTTCTAAGAGACGGGTCAGGCTAAAATCCTGTTATAATTAGATGTATATTTATATATGCACATAATGAGTCATACAGCTTGATAATTCCTTCTTGAAGGAAATGAAAGCCTTGGCAGTTGTGTTTATAGAAGATGAGGAATGGAAAGTTATTATGTGTTGATTGGGATATCTTGAAATTGCAGTGCTTCGGGGACAATAGTTATTGTTGCAACAGAAGTTTTATGGCTATTAATTCATCCTGGATGATAGTAAAAATGTATGCAAATGCTCTGCTGCCACAGTCTGATTGCTCAGTGTGGGATCTGACATACACTGGAGCTTTCTCAGGCAGAGAGCAGGTCTGTTGCAGTGTGATAGGAGCACGGGCTAGGTGATGGAGAGGTAGGACAGTGTTATTTCAGCCAGCAGCTGGATCTGCTGTCTGCTTGACATGCTCTCCTGAAGTCTTTCAGATTTGTTCCTTGCTGGTTTCCTGTGGAGTCAGACTCATGGGACACCTGATACCACACCAGAGACTTGGGGTGGAATCAGGACTAAGTGTAGTTGGGCAGCTGCGGTTTTCAGGTGCTGTCACATGTGGCAGTGGGACAAATGCTAAAGCTCATTGTAAGGAAAATTCGTAAGGTCCTTTGAAGAGAGAGGAGTTTTTTCAGTAAGTTCTTTGGTGAGAACTGAAAACTTCCCTTCTCTGCTTTCCCTTCCAACAGCAATAATTTAAGTAAACTATAAATGCCATTAGTGGAGTTTCAGGTTTTTGGAGACCTGCCTTTTTTAGCATTTTTTCTTTTTTACTTTTGGAGATAGCTTTTCTGAATAGAAAGAAAAGATATTAAAAGTTCAAAAATCTCAGAATTGTTTCAATTGTGCTGAGTTGCCCTTTTAAAAGGATTAGAAAGTAAGTTCTTAAAGTGAGAAGATTCTTCTGATATACAGTTTTCACAAGCATCATTATCATTAAAAGTATTTCATTCTTCTTTCTTTTTTCCTCCCCTCAGTTCTTGGTTATCTTTCTGTGCTGAGCCTTTGACCCTAGAATGGAGAAAACCAGACAGACATGACTTAGGTCTCCTCTTCAGAAGCTTTATGCTACAAGTAAAATTGTAGTCATACGTTGCCTTCCAGATGGCAATTGCAAGTTTGTGAGAATTTTAAAAAGGCCTGAAATACCATTCCTTCCCTGCTCTCTCCTTTCCTCTTCTCCTGTAAGACTCTCTAATCCCTACTTTTGTTTCACCAGTGTGATTCGTATTGTTTGAATAACTTCAGTTTTTCTCATGTAGCACTGCAAATATTTACCTCAGCTTTGGCGATGGCAGTAGGCTGTCAGCTCTGGAGAACTTACTGTCTTTAGAACTGTACTTCCTATTATCAGTCATTCTGCAAATATTTCATGCAGCAAAAGAATTGTTCCTGCTCTAGGTATTACCTGTTTACCAGCTGACATTTAGTTCCTGGATAAGTTGGTTCCAGTGGTTGTTTCTCAGAAAAAAAAAAAAAAAGAATAGCTGTGGTGTGAAGTTGATAAGCCTGAGCTTGGAGACAACTGAAGAGAAAATTAAAGTTGTGTTTTAGGTAGCACCAAGTAGAAAATGAAAAGAAATTAAAAGACTGTCATTTTTGCCCTGTTAGAAAATATTACTTGGATACTAAGTAATACAATATTACTTATTGGATACTGCTGTTCAATTTCCAGCAAAAACCCCAGCAATTCAGAGAATTATTAGGGAAGTCCTTGAATTCATGTAAGATAGGTACTACCTAATGAGTTCAGTGAAGCCATACTGAGTAGAGGCTCCCAGATCAGTTTGTATTCCTTAATACCTTGTACTTATCTAATGCCTGTGCATTACCTCCCCTTGCTCATTGTAATTTTTCTTAGACACTTTATGTAGTCCTTCTGACTGAAGTATTGAAAAAAGAAAACTCAGAAGGAGGAGGAAAAAAGCAGAGGGGTGAGAGAACTCTAAAGGTAATTTTGTCCTTCATCTCTCCTCAGATTTGGGACCTAATTCTGCTTCAATTTGGTCTCATCTGCATACATAAAGCATCTTCCTTGAATATGTTTAGGTTTGGGCAGTATGTAAAATTATTTGGTTTCTGATTGTGGGGCACTGGTCACTACTTTGACTTTCTGGAAGAATGACATGAGCAATGGTGAAAACTTTCTCTTGGATGTTTCTGTTGACAGCTCTGAAGATACAGAATATACCTGTTAATTCTAAATGTCTTTGCTTTAGGGGAATGAGTCTTGATACAAAATAGTGTAAAAAAAGAGGCCATTTACTTTGGAGTAACTTTAAAAAAATTACCATGCAGTGATGAAAAAGGATCTTTTGGATGATTTTCAACAATTGACAGCCAGAATTTTTAAATGCCTTCTGGCTGTAGGGTGCAGTAGAAGGACTGTTGTTTAAACTTCATAAGAACTCTAAGTATGCCTAAAATTCTGCAGATTAAATTGATCCCTGTGATCTCACAGCCAATGAATAACATGACCTGTGGATTAATACTGTAATCAACCTCTACTTGCAGGCTCTATCCTTTTTATCCATGGTTCAGGTACTTCTTGTAGCATTAATTGAAGCTGCAGCTTCACTTAATGAAAGAAGAGTTCTTTCAATGATACTGTACTACTGCTGGAAAGTGACACACAGAGGCAATCTGGGCCTTCACAGGTATAAAACTGAAGCACCAGAAGATTAAGTTTAGCCCTAGTGAAAGTATGTCAGATGGGTTGAGTCCTTTGCCAAACTATGGTGTCTTTACTGGAATGGACTTGAGTTTTAGATCTGGATATATTTGGTTCCACGCATATATGCTCTGATGACAAGAATGGTTATGTGGTATAAAACTAGAAGCATCTGTTGCTATTATTTTCTTGCCTTTTTTGCTGCTTTTGTCATAAGACTGGAAGTCCAGCCAGCACATACACATGTTATTTCCCCTGTTAATTTGGTTGTTTGGGTTGTTTAGGTTTTCCCTTACAGGAGTCATTAAGAGTTAGACCTTGCATGTACTTGCCTCAGGGTCAACAGAAAACTATTCACTCAGAGCCCAGGGATTTGACCTCTAGAGAATGAGTAATGGTAACCTTGTCTGACTTGACCTATAGAGAAGAGTAATGGTAGAGTAATGGTAAGCTTGTCTGATGCAGCAGTAGCTCCACTCCCTATTAATGACTGTGTGAGGATTCACTGTTGGACCTGAGAAGAACAAGGTCATGGCAGCAGAAGTAGGATTTAAAAAAAGAGTGGGGAAATAGCTCAGGTATTAGGAAAATGAGGCTAGTCTGTAATGTAAAATGTGAGAAATCATTCCATTTCATTGGCACTGTTTTTTCCAGCACTAAATTATACTGAATGGATCATGAGATGTCTCTTAGGGCTGTTTGCTGTCTTTATAGTGCTTTTTTCACAGAATCACAGAATGGTTGAGGCTGGAGGAGGCCTCTGGAGGTCACCTGATCCAACCCCCCTGCTCAAGCAGGCCAGCTGGGACTGGTTGCCAAGGACCTTGTCATAGATTCACAGAATGGTTTGGGTTGAAAGGCACCTTTGAAGAGCATCTGGTTCAAACTCCCCTGCCATGGACATGGACACCTGTCAACAGACCAGGTTGCTCAAAGCCCCATCCGACCTGACCTTAAACACTTCCAGGGATGGGGCATCCACAGCTTCTCGGAACAACCTGTGCCAGTGTCTCACCACCCTCACAGCAAAGAATTTCTTTCAAAGATCTAAATCTAAACCTTCTCTCAGTTTAAAAACATTCTTCCTTGGCCTTCTTGAAGATCTCTCTCTGTATTTCTTGTCAGTTCCCTTCAAGTACTGAAGCACTGGAAGGCTGCAATTAGGTCACCCTGAAGCCTTCTCTTCTCCAGCCTGAGCAATCCCAATTCTCTCAGCCTTCCCTTATAGGAGAGGTGCTTCATTCTTCTAATCATCTTGCTGGCCCTTTATGTTTCTGCTCCTGAGAAAAATCACTTATCTCACCACAGAAAAATGGTTGCAAGTTAGTAGGTGCTTTGAAATACATGGTTAATTCTATCATCCTTTATTAAAATAATAAAAACTACGGCAAATAGGTATAAGGTAAACCTACAAGATGCAAAAAGCTGTTGCTGTGTGCCTGCTTACTGGCACATATGAATATTGACTTAATCTTTACTGCTTAAAAATACCCAACCAACTAAACTTGTACAGAAAGACAAGTCTATTGCCTGTGCTTTCTGCTTCATTGCACATGAACACCAGGACTCTGTTAGGAAGAACTCAAAGTTTTGTCACCTTTGTTGTTGCATGCAGCAGCTACCTGCTGAAAGGAGAAAGGCATAGGCAATAGGCACTTTTCTTACAGCTGAAAAATTAGGAAGCTTCTGTTCATATTCCAAGATGAATGTGTTTATAAAATGACAAACCAAGTCTCTAGCAATATCTTTTTGAAATGATGAAAATCCTGATTCTTTAAAGGGAAAAGCTTTGGGATGTTCTTCAAATTTCTTATACCAAAATATAATTTTCATCTTTTGCTTAAATTATTGTGAGAAAAAAAGAGATATAAATAAATTTGAATATTAAGTACACGTATGTGTGTATGTATCTGACAAGTTGTTTGGTGCTATGTGCAGACCTTAGGCTTACTTGTTTCTGTGTCACTTGAAAAATGATTTCTGTTACATCTTTGATCATTTTGAAATGCAGTTGTAATTCTTTTTATAAACTTCATTTCGTGTTGACACTTCCCTTCATCTCTTGATTGTTCATAATAGAATTTTAAAAATACTTGTCAACACTTGAGCCATATTTGGTCTTATTTTTGCACTCTTCACAGCATATGGACTGTCAGTTTCAGTTTTGCTGGAACAGTTCACTTAGGTTCTCAGTTTAATTTATAAAAAGTGGCTGAATGCACTCTCAGCAAATGTAGTTTGTGGCTTGACAGCCAGCTCTACCTCATCCTTTCGCTGTGCTATGCAAGGCCTTGTATTGCTTCATCTTCCTTTTCCCTCTGGTTTTATTCTCTTCAGAGGAGTACAGCATGTCTCTCTGCAACCTGAGAGAACCCCATATGAAAGGCACATACCAGCTTGTAAAACTGAAGAGACCCATTCCTGTGCCCTTGATCCTGTCAAGAAGCACAGGTACCTCTAGAAGCTGCTGTGCTCTGATTAACTGGAGAGTGCTAGACTAAACCAGCTGTACTGGCTTAGTGGGGGGGGGGGTCTACCCTAACTATGTTTTTTGAAAGGGTGCATGAGAAAACAACAAAAACTAAAATTCTGTTTTCAGTGGTGATTCAATATAGGTTATCAACTCTGAGAAAGCTGAGTGAGGGTCAAAAGAATGTGAGCACCCTGCTCTGTTTTATCAGCTAAAGATGTCTCATTTTTGTTGAAACAATTCTGTTGTACTGAGCTTGAGTTGCAGACTCTGGTGCCCACGAGTACCTTGTGTGAGATCTAAGTCAGGCTTACTAAAGGTAGGTGTTAACCTGACATCTGTATGCACCACTGGATGCAAAATCAAATCTAAACATGGTACATGTAATAAGTAAATGAGATGGTTCAAAGTAAGTGGAGTTTAAAAAGCTTGTAGAAAAGGGAGGGGGGTGTGGTGATTTTTACAAAATGTCACATTGTTTAAACCTTATTTTGTAACTTTAAGGCTTCATGTAGTCTTTTGTAACAAAAAAAGCCATATGTCTGAGTGAAGGTATTTCACAGAAGTTTAGACAAAGTACATATTCTTTACTTTTATATGATTTTCCTGGGGAACGCAATATTTTTGTGATTTTTTAAAGAAAAAATACTTCAGTCCCAAACACAGCTTGATGTGCTGCACATACCAAAAAAATCCATTTAAAATCACACAAGGGGGCCTGGCTTTCAATGACAGGAGGCAGGAAATTTAGTGTTCTGGCTGAAATTCCATCTCCAGTTCATACTCTTGCAGCTTCATGTTGTGGCATATGTGGTGGGCTTGACCCTTTGGTTCTTTCTCCAGCAAAAATGATACAGGTCTCCACAGGAGTTTCAGCTAAGTCTCTCTGATTTGTAACTTTGCAGTTTTGAGTGCTTAAATATCCAAAGTCAGGGATTTTGGAAAGCATGTAAAAGACCTTAAAGTTAGATGATATTTCACATTTTTTCCCCTACATCTGATGCTTACTTTTTTTTTTTTAATAAATGAAACTAACCGTCTTGTCTGATTCCAGTGATCAAAGACCTGAATTTCCAGAAAAACACTTAACAGAGCGTTTTTTTGAAACCTGTTTGGGTAGGTTGTACCTGGCCACACAGTATGCAGGGGTCTTCATTTTGAAAGGAAATTCATGCTGCTCTACCTGGTCATGACACTTATTCTGAAGATAGAAAGATGGAATTGCTTCTCAAAAAGCTCAGTTACGGAAAGCAAAAAGCTGACAAAAATACTGGCTTCTGGAGGACACAAGCTGGCATTACAGGCACTCTTTGAGGAGGGAAGCTGGCAGGTCAGTTAAAGGAAAACCCTGCTGTGGGCTGGTGGTGAGCAGGTAAATTAAACACACAGGGGACAACTCTCCAGACGAAGTCTGTGCTTTTACCAAAAGCAGATAAGCAGTGAAGGCTGTGTGAGCTCTGCATTGTTCTGGAGGCAGTGGGAAGCTGCTTAGATCTATCTGCACCGTGTGGTTAGGCCAGAAGGGTGGGTTCTCACAAAAACAAAGTGCAGATGTAAAAAGAACTATAATCAAAGACACTAAAGAAGTCCTCATGTAAAGGCAGAAGCCAAGGCTTTGAAAGTAAGAGTCTAACTTGAGGTGCACAGTCTATATTATGTATGCAGGTGCTAGATCAGAAGTGATGTTCAACCAGTTATTTCAGTGAGAACTTCAGTGCAAGCTCTGCAATTCTAGTCTTTCTTAAAGAAAAGAAACATCTTTCTTAAAGAAAGACTTGGTGCTTGTGTCTGACTTTAAGAGCTCATAGTTAAACCTCCTTTTTTTCCCTCCCTCCTCCCCTCTATTTTTTAAAATTAAATCTTGGTTCTGCAGGCTCTACCTTGGCTTTAATTATTTTCCCCTCCTCTGTCACAGGAAGATAATTGACTTGTTTTATCACTTCAGAGCCTGTAATAGTGCATAAGCAACTTAAATTCATTATTTTATTTGAGATAGGTACATCTAAATATGTTGGGTTCTGAGGAAGGCTTGCTAAATATCTTGCTGGTGCTAACCTCTTCCTCCTTTTTTGGAACGTCTCAAGGATAGAAGAAAGATAAGAGGCAGATAAATGTTCAACTGCAAACAGCAAGATCCGTTGTCTCATTCCTTGTCTCCCTTCCCCCCATGTGTGAGGCACACACATGCAAGTGGGTGCTCTGTGTGTGGGTTGTGTGGGTTTTTCTGGTAAAACGTTTTTAATATCTCTGCTCTAACATTCACTGCAAGCCTACTGGACTATTTTGCCTCAAGCAAAAAAGAAAAACATTTTTGAATTTTAATCTCTGAATTCTTTTGTTGGTGGCTAGGTTAACAAGAGTGAGAAGATGTTAACTTCTCAGCTATCACAGTATGAGGGGGAGAGAGGGGAGGAGAACTGAATACTGTCTTGAGCACTGGATTTTCCTATTATTTTTGTATATGAAGAGAGGCAGTCCAGATAGATACTGTGATGCTGGCCACTTAACTTTTTGTCTTGGAGTTTTTTTCTTGCACATTTTCAGTAAATTCAGTTTGGATGTACTGCTTTCTCTTCTTTCCTCACTCTTCAGCCTGGATCCCAGGAAACATACTTTAGAATTAACAAGTGTTCTGTAGTTTCACTTCCTCATTTTGCTTTACTCATCAGCCATCCAAAACATTCAGAAACTGAGTTGTACAATAAAATTCCTTGAATATTTGCTTTTGCACACCACTATTAATAGGGAATCTTGATGCCTTCTATAATTGCCAATGAAGTGTTTGAGCACGCTCAAATATAAGAGGACGTGTTGAGTGGATGTGGGAGTGTTGAGGCTTGGAGAAGTACTCTGAAACAGCTCAAAAAGAGTATTCCTTGTGCAGAATTTAAACAGTTTGTACTATGAGAGGTGTTCGTATGCTGTAAGTTTTGCTCTCAGTAGATCCTTGTAGCTGTTTCACAGACTTCAAAAAGTGAAGCAAAGGGGTTATTTTTCTGCCATCTTGAAGGGATATAATCTGTGGGCTGCTGCTGCTGGTATTTTTGTGGGTAAGGTGAGAAAGACCTTATTTAAATGAGAGGCTCCTTGTCAGGGATTGCAGCTTCTCGGCAGAACAGAGTGTAGTATGTTTGAAATGCTGTCAGTGTGGATAGAGCCTTCTGCTCTTAACAGAAGTGTTATTGTAGAGATGCTGTTTCTCTTGCCTGTGTCAGCTACAAGGTACTTTCTCTTCTATGCCTCTGCGCTAATTTATGCCATATCCCAGATTCTTATCTGCACTGAGACTGGGCTCCACTTAGAATCCAGGTGGTTGTGACTTCAGATTATAAATTCAGGGTTTTTTGTTAGGCCTTCTTTGCTTTCTGTTTTTTTCTACTAAGATAATTACAGGAAAAATGGTTATCAAGGTCGGTTTGTATAGATATACTGGGAGTGTTTTCCGGTTCCAACAAAATAAGCTTATTTCCTGAAGTGTTTCAGACCTGAGTATGAGTGGGCTTCCATAAAACTTCCTTCATCCATATGGGTTGCAGCAATGCATTGTTGCTATGTGCCTCAGCTGAAGCCTTACCAACAAGAATCTGTTTGTAGCAGCAGGCAGCCAAGTAACATTACATTTTGATTGAATGAAATGACAGAAAAGGGCTAAATTCAGCATACTGACCCTAAAAGTTGTTGGAATTAGAGAATGAAAGGAAGAAAAATCTTGCTGTGTTCTTTCCATGCCAACGCTTGAATGTTTGGAATGCAACAAATGGTTTTCATTGCAGCTCCTTCCTGAATTAGTGCATGCTAATACTTGTTTGCCCTTATAAAAGAAGCCATGCCTGTACATGCCTTTTCAGAAGGAGGAGCCAATGAATTAATCAATGCCACAACTGACACAGAAGAAGAAACAGAGGTAGATCTGTTGCATTTCTTGGCTTTTGGTTCTGAGTTCTGATGAGTAACTAGTCTATGACAGTTGACAAAGCTGACCCTCTCCTCTGTGAATAGCTGGCACTTTTAAAGTTTATTTTAATCCCGTAATGATTAACACCTTTAAAAAATACGTGATTTTTTATTAAAGAACAGGATTGTTTGTATTGGTGCAAAAGCAGAAGAGAAATTGATTTTAGGTTACAGATTGTTTTCCTTTGGTTTTCAGGAACTGGGGAGCAGGAAAGTAAAGGGGCCTTCAGATGAAGACTTTAAGCTTTGCTTCTGTTCTTTCATTCAAGCTGGTTTTCCAAGCCACTTGTGCCCTTCTGATACCTCATGAAAATGTTTGAACTTTGTTCTGAAATGTGTTTGCTTCACCTGTGTTCTCTTTCAGTACTTGTGTGTTTCTCCCTGGTGGCATTAGTTGACCTGCTGACCAAAAGTATACTCACACAGCCCAAATTCAGTATCCAATTTGTTCTGTTTCAATGATTCATTTATTCTGTTTGATGCAATCAATGCATTAGATATTTAATGTAAATGGAAGGTAACACCTCAGAGGTACTTGGGTCGGATGGTTTTGTAGATTTTTAAATTGTGGGATTTTTAACAAGTGGAGGTCTATGAACCAACTTCGAGTTTTAAAAAAATGCTAATATAAGCTCATACTCAATCTCGGTGTATCAACTTGTAGTATCTCATATTGTAGTCTTGAACAGAATGATACTGTCTTTCTTTTCCAGTTCTGCACAACTGAAGCTAGTGAAAACAGTTTGGGGAAATAAAAGAACTTCCAGTCCTTCCACTGTAACTAATTATGCCAGTTGTGACAGAAGGATACATTGGCTTGTACAGAAGCCAGAAGTCTTCAGTCACTTGGAGACTGCAGAGTGTGGCAGATGACTGTTAAACATATGAGAACTGAAGATGAGGTTGTGTCTTCCTTTAGCCAGGTGGTTTTAAAACTTCTGCAGAAAGCTTAGTGAAAAGTTCTCAACTTCTTTTATTGGGCATGAGAGTTACCTTCTTACTTCCAGCATTAGAAATGATACAAATGTGCAAGTTCTATCTGTTTTGACGCTCTTCAATGCATTTGTCAAGTGTCTCCAATACTTTATTTTGCTTTCCAGGTGTCCCTTCAGAGTACAACTACCTATTCTGGGTTTTGCTCTGCATCTCTCTTGCTTCTCCATGCTGAAGGTGCTACTGCCACAATAGTAGTTTCTCTTTTCTCCTGCATCTCTACCTGTTTCTTCAATGGGCTTTTGCAGTATATTCATTTGTTGCTATCTCACTGTTTGTCTTGTACTGTTCTGGGTCCCTGGAGCTCTTACTCTTTACTTGCCTCATTTGGTTTGTCACCTTAAATGCACTCTCCACACCTACTTTTCTTAATCACTTAAAGCCTTTTCTTCGGCAACATTTGGCCAACAGTACAGGCGTGTCTTGTGGTTATTCGTTGCTTTTTAAATGGCAGGCAGTGACATTTAAAGTCATCTAAATAGCAGGCCAACATTTTTTTTTCTGGCTTTCCTGTGCAGTATCTGTTGGCTTATTTATATCAGACCTACACAGTGAAACAGCATTGGTTTTCAAAATAGCATTGAAAACTCTTTGCAGTTCCCATCAGTCTTCCCCCTCAGACTTGGCAACATTTGGAGTCTTTGTTTTTGAGAAATAACTGTGAGAATTATGTGAATCTGATGTGCCTTTTTAAAAAAACTTGCTAGTTCTCATATTAGTATTTAAACTTCTATTTTGAAGCTAAAATCTGACAGCTGAAGTTGGGTATTATCAGACAGCTGAAGTTCATTATTGGTCTCTTGAAATGAAGCATGTAATGCTGTGCTTAAGTACCGTTATATGCTGAATTTCTATCCATTCTTCATTTCATATGCTTGAGTCTGATAATGTGACTGCAATTGTGTTACAAGACAGCAGTTCTATTATGTTGATTTTAGGGTAATGTGGCATGATTCCCTATCCCCTGACTGTTGTATTTGGATAAATTATATACCACTGCTTCTGCATTTCATAGCAGTAAACTATAACATGAGAAACTACAAGGTTCTTTGATCCAGGAATCATCTGTGCTTGGCTGAGCTTCTGAGTAACTTGTCCTTCAAAGAAGTTACTGCCCTCTTTCTTCATAAGGTTTGGGAGAAGTACCAGAAATGCAGTTTAGCTGAACTTTTGTTTCCACAACAAAAAGGTATGAGCTCTTATCTTGGATTTTTTTTAAGAAAGGATATTTTTGTGGACTAAGATGCCAAGGTCTTCTAAACCAGCGTTCAACTTGCTGTGTTAAGTTGTAGTAAATGCAAAAATAAACAACCTATAGCTGTTGCTTTCAGATTGGCAACTAGATAAGCTGGATGTTGGTGTCCACTTACATGACAGAAAGGTAGCATGAGGAATAATGGGTAGCAGTTTCACTGCAACCTGATGATACAGGGTTTGAAAATGTCTGAACACTGCTCCATTTAGCTATGATGTCTCTAAGAAATGTAGTGCCCTTTGCTTTCATTGTCATAGCCCAGTCAGATCTCTGTTCCAAATGCTTGTACACTTATGTGATGGCTGTTGTTGTTGTTGTTGTAGTGGAATAATGCTTTGAGATAATGTGTGTTCTGTAGCCTTACTGTACCAGTACTGTGTCAGGGACAAAATAAAATCCAGTGTTCCCTTTGGGAGAGGTGCATTTTCTTTCCTTCGGGGTATTCTTACCACACAGAGCTGGTTTGTGCCAGTAAGAGATTGAGAACAAGTGTTTTTCTCTTTCAGTTGCACTGGCAATTAGGAAGTAATGTACATAGTTTTGTGTCTGTCCTGAAAAGGCATTGTTGAAGTGCTCTGAAAAAAATAGGCCATCAGGCTGGCTGTTTGCATTATCAGCCTGAATGACTGGAAGAATTGGATTACTTACATGACACTGAGGGAGCACTGTGCAGTGCTTGCCTTAGGAACAATTCGAGTCTCTGCATGCAAATATTACCTGCTGGCCAGCTAAAACCTGAGATCAACTAAAGCCTTAAAGATGTCTAGGAAAATCTTAGTTCAGTTGTTCACTTGATGATTAGCCTCGTGTGCTTCATAGGCATACATTACAAATGAAAGCCAAAGCCAGAACTCATGTCTCTGATAAACAAGGGCTGTGCACTTGCTGGGTGGCAGTTTTGGAAAGGAGGCCTGGTAGGTTTTGTAGATGTGCTGGAAACAGGTTTGATTCTTGCTTTTGTAGCTTGTGGATGCTGTGTCCGAGGTTTGTGTCAGCTGTCGCCCAGCTTGTGCTAGAATCTAGTCCTTGCAGTTAAGATGGGTGAATGACCCTGCAAGCCAGTTTGACGGGCAGAGTGCTGCAGGAATGGATATATTGGATGCACTTAACTAATATGGCAACAATGGATCAAATCAGTAGGCTGCTGTATTGAAAAGGAAAGCAAGAGCATGCTCGCTATAGTAGCCAGCTATTGTCCCATTTCATTGTGTGTGTCAATACTCTTAGGGGCTGTTTGTTTATTAGCATTTCTGGAGCAATTTGTGTCATGGCATGGCACAGTTCAGAGAACAGGAAATGGAAGCTGGGTCAAATATCCTCTCTGCCCTTGCATTGTCTTTGCAATGAATTCAAGTATGGTGGTGCTTTAGGGATGGTTTGTTCCTGGCCTGTCAGAAAGGTGAAATGGTTTGGGATAATTGCTAAGTGTCATTTTATAATTGGGTTATTCAGCCAGGTGCTTCGATGTTTTCTGTTCCAAGTTGGTCAGTATTGTTCTGATTTCAACATAACTGGATGAGAAGTGCTGTTTGCACTGTTTCGAGGAGGCTGGGAATATAGAAGATATTACTTAGTCACCATTTTTTCCTTAAGCATGATAGCAATTTATGATTTAAAAAAAGATCTAATTTTGTTAAGCATTTTTTTTCCTTGCATGCTCTATAAGGTCATCTAGCTCCCTTAGGGGTTCAGATAAAAGAAATGAGAAAGATCAAAGCTGGAAAAGCTCAAAGCAGCATTGTTTCCAACATTTGAACCAGGCTGGCTGCAGCTCTAGTTGGTGTTGATAATCTCCAAGGATGGAGATTGCATAGCCTCAGAGTGACCTGTTGCAGAGCTGTTCTGCTTTCCTGGCACACGAATTGCTAGCATAAGGAACAGGTTGTTTCGGAGAGAGAAGGGTCATGCCCTGGACTGCCGGTGAAATGCGCTGCTGTGCATGGGCTGGGATGAGCCCCCTTCCCGAGGGATGCGCCCTGGAGCCCCCGGCTGCTTTGTGGCGCCCCCTCCCGGTGGGCTTTGTGCCTCCTCTGACCCGACGATTTTGCCTCCTTAAGTAGTTACCTGTGGAACCTGCTAAAACGGTTTGCAAAATTGACTGGTGAGATCAGCAATGGGTGGGCCCGAGCTGTGAGGACGAAGTTGTTTCTTGTAGACTGTTCAGGAGGTGACCTGTGACCCCAAGAATTACCAGTAGAACCCATCTTGTGTGTGTTCTTTCCTTGCTGTAGCAGAGTGTCAGGAGATCAGCTACATCCCCCCACACTGCAGGGTGTACGGCTCATGTTTGCCTCGTGTCCCAGGCTTCAAGACACAAAGAAGAGCAACAGAATACAAGCAGGTTCCGAGTTTCTGAAACAACAAGAGCTGCAATTAAGATTTTTGTTTTAATGTGATAATGGTGCCGCGTGTTTTGTCCGAGTGAACGACACAGGAAAGTCATTTGAGAGAGAGTTGGAGACCTGTGTGGCACAGAGAAGTGAAGCTGGTGCAGAATGATGCAGGGATACATTCATGGGCCAGGCTTGGGAGTAAATTGTCCTGTCTGCTTCACTTGTGTTTCCTTGACACTGGAAAGTCATTGCATTGCTGCCAGGTTTTCCTTCTGGAGTGAGCTACTCTCTTTGCCGGGTTGCTGTTGGGGGACTGGGGCTGGGAGTGAAACAAGAAGCTGCTCAAACACTACATAGCTGCTGGTGAGGTATAAAGGGTCGATACAGCTGCGCTGCTGTAATGATTATTCAAGTGCTGGAGTTGCCATGTCTTAACCTGGCTTATATTACTTAGTATCATTTAGGTGCTGCTTTGTTTCACTGTCTCTTGTAGCATTTATCTTTTACTTAATGTGCTTTCCTTTTTATGAGGGCTACCATTTGAGGGGGTTGATATAGAACTGAACACTGGGAATCAGATTGCTGATTAGAACTCGTAGATACAGCAGTGAAAAAATAGAACTTACAGCAACACATTGTAATATTTTTCTTTGATGCTGTTTCAGTTTAAGGAAACCAGGAACTTGATCAGGGTCCATGACCTACACTTGGATACTTAGCTCTCCCTTTGTTGATTAATTCTATATGAAAGCCAACTCTTTATTTTTGCCCTAATTTTCCCAAACTTAATATGATATTGTAGGTGTTCCTGAAGGGTCTGGTTAATACCATGGAGTTAATACAGTGGTGGCTGTTGCATCTTTAACATAAGGGCATTGGTACAGGTGGTGAAGGGAAACATTTTCAGCCTCTCTTGATCTGCAGACTTTGTGCCTGCCAGGCCCATGTGAAAAAAAGGTTTTAATGTGGAACTGAGCTGAAGTCACTTGTTGTAATGATGCATCTTATATTCCTGACAAAATATTAAGTTAAATAATTAATTACAAATGTTGCTTTGTCTTTTCAGTACATCAATTGTGGTAACCTGGAACAGCTACTAGATGGCAACCAGCATCTGCCCTGGACAGTGAGGGTGAAACTGGCATATGACATTGCTATGGGAATCAGTTATCTTCACTATAAAGGCATTTTCCACCGAGACCTTACATCCAAGGTACTATTTATAAAATTAAAGGAACTTCTTAATGAAGGTACTCTAAACTGATTGTTCGGTTTTCTCTCTTCCTCCATTCCATGCAGAGAATTGCTGTTATATAAGGTGTGATCTAAGATATTTTGAGAAACAAATTGAAATGCAGTTTATAGAATTAAAACTTTCCTCAAAACATGTTCACAGTTTGTATGGGAACTAGAGAAACTATTATCGTGAAGGAAGGTCATCCATTAAATGAGTTCAGATTAGGATTTCTCATAAAGTAGCTGCAGAGCTTTTAGTTCTGAATTGTGGTTCAGTAAAGTATTTAAATCTCTGATAATTAAGCACAACAATCTAACATTTGGAATGGGTCAATCATATAAAGAACCCAAATTGAGGAGATTATTACAAACACACTCTAAAATCTCCTTGTTGTTTTTGTTTCCCTGTGTATTTCACAAATCTTCTGTAGGTAGAGTGACCTTTCATTACTAAATCTGTATTAAGTGTTATGTACAATCCTGGTTTACGTTTCTTTCATTTTTAAAGTCAGTAAGATCAAAATAGCTTGCATAAATTTTTCAAATTTTGGGATTTCTTCCAGAATAATATATCAGTGGCAGAGTTTTCAATGGACATAGATTTGTTTTTTCTAGTTGCTTTGGTGACAAATTCCATTAATTTAGTTGGCTGAAGTAACTGGATAATTCAAGCTCTGCTAGAAATATTGACAGAGGAGCACAAAGCTGTGTGAGCAGATTGTCCCAGTATTCACACTGGCTTTTACCACCCATTGCAGCCTGTGCTGAGGGCTTTGCTGTCCTGTCTGTCCTGTTGGCTGGTGCTAATGAGCTGGTTTAAACTCACTGGGGACCTGCAACATCAAAGTCCTTCAAAACTCTTCTTGAGAAGGCTTCATCATGTCACTTCAATCAGAAGCATCCAGAAGAATGTTATCTTACTCTAAAATGATTTATTTTTTACTATTAGAAACAGTTTTTAAAAATAAAACCACAACAGAGTGTGTTTGCCAATGAGGCTACTAGTCCTTCATCCAGTTTTGGGGTTTTTTTAAAGCTTCCTTAGTGCAGTGTTAAACAGACATAGAATGTGCATTTAGTCAAGGTGAAAAAAAAAGTTCAGCTGGTAGATGAAACAGGTATTTCAGTGAAATCATAAAATACTTGCGGGCTGTTCCTTAAAGTGAAAGGTGCTGAATTCTGTGAGGAAGAATATCAAATTTATGAAAAATGCCCAGACTTGGAGTCACGTCACTCTGACATGATACACTCAGAAAGCTCCATTTCAGTCACCTTGGAGTGTGCAGATAAGAGATGCATAAAAATATCTGAAAAGACAGCTTGGTGTTCCCCTTTCTTTTTCAGTTCAGGATGTATTTTAGTGCATTTAAAAGTAGAATAACTGCAAGGAACCAAAGTAACTAAGGAGAACTCAAGGCCTGCAGCATTTATTGTAACACATTCTGTGTTGGCCAGTCATAGGAAAATCCATTTCCTGGGATCCCTGTGAATGCCTTTGTTCCAAGCTTTACATAACTGTATGTCATTCTCTGGAGCTGCCCTGCCAGTGCTGCAGTGTTATCTATTGTTGAATGCCAATTGTTTAGAAAGCTGCACCCTCTGGGGGGGTTCGGGATGTCCCGGCAAGAGCAAACTCATCAGAGGCCATGGGAAGTAGTTAAGGTTATTCAAAAACAAATGAACAAATCAAACCCTAAGAATTTACTAGCAGTTATGCTATGTTTGGATGGTTCTTAGCACTGAAGTTATACTATCTGTGTGGGTCACATCGGGAGCTGTCAGCTTTAAGAATAATACAGAATTTAATTGGTGACAACTATAGTCCGTATTTTTTCATTTCTTGGGGATTTTTGGGTAGGCTTTGTTTTGTTTATTTTTTAAGTTTAATTATTTTTTTTTTTACATGATGCATGCACTTAGTTTGTTCTATTTGGGAAGGAAGTAGATGAAACATTCAAATGAAGGCAAAGAGAAGGGTTTAGACATCTGCAAAAGTCAGAACAGACTCTGACTTTGCAAGGTGGAAGAGTGGAGCGTTTTTCTATGAAACTTGCTGGCCTTGACTAAAGTATGAACAGAATGAAATTGAGACTTTCTATTCAGGAATGTCTCCATGCTTTACATGTTACACTTAGGATAGCCCACTGCAAACTGTCCCTTTATTATGAATTTTAATAATTTTAATTAATTTAGACCCATACTTCTGCCTTTCTGTTTCTGGCAAATCTCTGTTTCCTGCAGCTTCTTGGAGTGGATGGTGTGATACATAAATTTTACTGTCAGCTATGGCAGCAGAGTTGTCTTGCTCTTCCCATTATATGTGTCAATGTATTTGATGCCTAACAATTTAAAGAAAGAAAAGTTCCTGTCCCCTGCCATTTTAAGATTGGAAAATAAGTGGGTTGGGCCATTAGTATACAGCAGGGTGATCTCTCTTCCTAATTGCACCATGTGGAGAGGAGCAAGCCAGCATTGATACTGCAGGAGGCCAGAGGGAAGAACGGTAGAGAAGAGTAGATGTAGGTCATTGTAGTCAATGTGACAGCCCACGGGAATGTCAGCCCTCATATCCCACTGGTGCCCTTCCTGATGTCCTTCTGTCACAAAGAGAGGCAGTGCTTGTTAGAAGGGGTGTGCTGCCCTGACAGCCGGTGCTTCCCCACGTCATGAGCAGCTCAGTGCCTGGGCTCTGCGCTTGGGCTGCTGCAGCTGATCAGGCTGAGCTGCCCTGGTTGATAGCAACAGCCTGGCTTCAATCTGTCACAAGGTATGAGTGATCAGACTGGCCATTTGCAGCCTGCACAGTGTAGGGGTGTGGGCAGGGTGTCTTGGACTTTTTATAGGCCAAGAAATGTGGTGTGTGCACTTTTGGCTTGTCACAGAAAGATTTAAGTGGAAATGAAGCTGTAGATGGGTTCTGGCAGCCAGCCTCGTTGGTTTATTCCCTGTCCCCTATCTTTATCACCACAAGCCCCATGAATTGTTTTTCATTGGGGCCTCATTGAGTGAGCAGAAGAAGGATTTGCATCCTGGAATCATAGGAATTTTCTTCATCTTTCAGTGTTGGTCAAGGAGCTCTGGTTATGAATTTTAACTCTGAAAATCTTAGTCATAGAAGGTGCAATCATTAAAACAGAAATCATACTGTCAAAGTGTTGTAATAGAAGCAACTGAATTGTGATATATTTTTTCTCAATCTGACTTGGTTTTACAACATTCTAGCTGTTGTAACTTACAATTAAAACAGACACGTTTGGGAAAGCATAGGAAAGAAGTGTCCAGCCTGCAAAAAGAATATAGCAAAATCCCTTTGTACCTCACCCCTCAAAACCAATGTCTCACTGCTACACAGAGTTTCTTCAACACCTTTTTTTACACTGGGTTTGCACTGCATTCAAACCCTGCTCTGGAAACACTGTTGTTTTCTTTGTCAGCTTACGCCAATGACTGCCCTAATACCAGTAAAATTATTCTTACAGTATTTCTGAGATGAGGAAGATGAATAAACTCATCCTTATTATAACAGATTACAAGCAAGAATATTGGTGAATATTGGGTATGTGCTTTAAGACTTTGGAGTATTTGCATTTTACATGTTTAAGTTCAAAGCAATGTGTTTGCTGACCTCGGAGGCAGTTGGAAGCATTTACATCACTTATAAAATAGTCAGTTTTGACCCCTGGAGGCACAGAAAGCACAAGATTAGTAACAATCTGTGAAAGATTTTGCTAAAGTAGCTTCCTTGTTACAGAATCCTTCTGTTATGCTGGGGAAGGCCAGAATCCAGATCCCAGGGCAACACTGCAGTAGTCTTAACCACAAGACAGAGGAGTTTCATTTGCAGTCCAGGCTTTCTTTTTCATCTCTTCCTAGCCTTTCTGTCACCCTACTGTTTCTGTGGGAAGAGTGGTCAGAGTCCTGAAAATAGTGGTCCAAGTGTTTTATGTACAGCCCCATTCACCATCAGCATGAATCCATTGTGTGTGCACTAACACACATGGATGCCAGTTGGAAAACTGATCATGTAATTAAAGATATTACCTTAATATATATGCATAAGGGGAAAAAGAAAAATTGTTGCAGGAGTTTTACTTCCCATCTTTTGTGCAATATTATTTTTTGATGTAGTGTTTGTTGTATACAACTTCATACCAGGTTTGGAAAAAATGGCATTATGCACTTCCTTTTAGAGCTGGAAGCTTGAAATTCATGGTAAAGGGTGTCCGCTGCTTTGGTTACTACAGTAACTAATACATGAGGTATTTTGAATTTGTATTTGTTGCTACTGTTAATTAGCATTGCAAAAACACATTGCATTTTTTTGCTATGGAGGAGGAATGGGGAGGGAAACAAGAGAGACTCCTTGGCAGTGAGAAGTGCACATCCAGGAGTCTGCCCATTTTTCCAAGACTTATCACACCTACTCTGTTACTACCCAATCCTTTCTGCTAGTGTACAATGCAAGTCTCTGGTCAGGCATTTCATCCTTGTTCATGGGTTTTTTTTCCTCTTCTTTTTGTTCCCCATTCCTCCCCCCCCAACCTTATTGATCAAATTCCTTGTCTGGCTGACTTCATTTACTCTCTTCCTATTGCTCCCACTCGATGTTTTATCCAGTCTACCTTTGTGTTTTGGTCTTTAGTATGTTTAGCCATTTCTAGCTCTCCCCATGTTCTGCTGCTCCAGGTTAGCTCTGATCCCTGTCACCACCACGTATTTGTGGTACTTGCAGGTCTTCTGTCCTTGTAATAGTATTTTTTTTTTCCCTGGCTCTGGACTCTGGTCTTGGTCCCTGCCAGTCCCTGGTTTGGGCTTATCCTCTGTCTTGTCACCTTAGTCATGCTCTCAAATTCCTCACACAGCATATACTGTTCTACTTTATCCCAGTCTACTCTTTGTGGAGGTGGCAACAGAAGCATCTTGTACAGAGGTCTCACCACGTTTCAAGTTGAGAACATGCCAAATTTGGTATGATATCATAGGCTGGTATTTTGATGGTTTACACACCCCCCCTAAAAATTCACTACCAAAACTCTTGATTAAAAACAAACAGGCAAACCTCCAAACAAATGCCCTTTAGTTTTGCAGAATTTTGTAAAATTGAAAACAAGGTTTTATAATCAATAGGAGGTTGTATGCAGTTTTAGGGAACATTGTGAGCTCCATTGATGATAAAAATCTATGGAGAAATTGTAATCTCTAGGCACATATATATAAACACATGTGTATGTGTGTGTATTCCTGCCAACATCTGCTTTTGCTTCACAGTGTGTAATGGCTCAGCCTTCTCTCATTGAGGGAGGAACAGTCTCAGTTACTGTGGCACAGAATCATGCATGTAAGCAATTACTGTGGGTTATCTGACGTAGCATAAATTCATGGCCTTTGGGCTTGAAAGTGACATGCCCTGACTTCCTACCTTGTATGCTGTTTGGTTCTTTAAAACAAAATAAACCCCAGGCCGTGTACAGCACCTTTGTCTGATGAGTCTCATAGCTGGTGCTGCAGTTGTAAGGTCCCCTTTGTGCTGGAATAAGCTCTTGTCTGGATATGTTGCACTGCAGGGGAGTGCTTGCACTGAAAAAGTTAGCTATTTCTAACGATAGTCTCAGTACTAAACTGCTACTGGTACTTTGGGAACCAAATGGAACCTCTCCCTTAAGCATGATAGTTTCAAAAGTGTATCTAGTGCTGTAAACTTCCTGTTACACTTTCAATTCTCGGTGGGGTTTCTCCTAGGGGACAGCACTTTTTAAGCAGCTGATACATCTCAATTGGCCTTAAAGTGTTTTAATTCGGTAACCGTCATCAGAAGGTTGCAAATGACACTGCAGTGGCCTTTCTGTGTTTTCTGAAGTGCAGAAAAATGTCTGAGGAGTTTAGCTTGTATCTAATATCATAAAATAAAACTATGATGTTTCTTCTAAGCAACTTATTTTTAACTCTGAAACTCTTGGGTCTATTTTCATTTTTGTTTATGTAAAGGGGAGAGTAGAATATTGCATTTGTCTTAGTAGGATTATGCTGTGCAAAGCAGATGTTAAGCTCCTGTAACACACAAAGGGGGCTTTATGTTCTTTCACATCTGTCTGCATAAACAGCTCTGTTAACTCTTTAGAACTCATGGGCAGAGCTCCTTGCTTCTATTAAGAGACTGCCCCAGGAAGGACTGATGAATTCCCTATTTTTGAGGGGAAAAACAACCTCAAAAACTCAACTGAAGTCAAATACTGCCCTCTTAGACTGTACGAGCTGCCAAAGGAAAGAACATCCCTGTCTGTAGAGGTCCAAAAAGAAAGCCTGAAAAGGTCACCAAGTTTTATTGCCCTGTAGCTTATACAAATAGAGCAATAGTAAGTTGAAAGTGCTTTCTCAAAGCTCATGTTGTGAAGCTGCTTGGCATTTCATTTCATAGGCAGTTGTTGAGAGGCTCTTTGCACTAGTGAGGATTTGAACTCTTGCTCCTCTGAGCCAAAATCCATTAATGAAACTTCTTCACATCATGCTGATATACTTATTTTTTTCTTTTAATAGAAATTGAGACATATCACTTTGTTAGAAGAAATAGTGCAGTTTGTACTATTGTACTTTTCCTACTAAGGTACCACCTCTAGATTAAATTCAAAAGCTCGTCTCAACCTTTTAGTCTCTGTCAAAGCTTTGTTCCTTTTTGATCTTGATTTGTCTTGTTGGTAGAATGTGAATTCTTTCTGTATTTCACTGAGTGCACATGAACCACAGTGGGCTGTGTTATGTCACCTATTTACGAATATCTTCAATCTGGTAACTCCATTATGTGTGCTGTGGGTTTGGCACAGTGCTGTGTAATGGCATTACTAGGGTGGGAGGTGTGGAGAAGGAGTATGGTGGTGCTGAGGGTTAGCTTTGACTGCTTGGAGAATCTCAGCACAGAATGCAGCTTTACCATCTGCACAACCTTGCCCTGAATGAGCAGCACAGGCTGGAAAAGTGACATCTGACCATGCTAGTATATGTAGAAAGGGTTCACTACTGATTTTGCTAGGAATGGGCTTTTATTCTTTCTGGGTTCCAGGAAATTGATGCTTAGCTATGTAAAAATTTGCCCCAGATGAATTCAATCAGTTTAGTTTCACTACAGTGAGCATTTGTAGTGACGCTGGAATTTTATTGTATGGTGCATGTCACCTGCCTATGGTTGATTTAAGTATGAATAAAAAAGTCACTCTTGTACTGGAATACGTATCCTAATGAATTTAAATTCACACTCAGCACTTCATGTGCAAACAGAAGACAAGAGTCCACTAATGAGAGAGAGCAATTTGTGCAGCCCACCACAGCAGAACAGCTCATCAGTGCTCTACAGCAAGAATGCTGCTCAAGGCTTTCCCCCAGTGCCTTCTCCTGGTACCGTGGCCTCTCCTGCAGGACCTGTGGACCCCACAGCAGTGGGGTGTCTATGCTGTTGGGTCTCTCCAAACACTTGCACGGAAAGGGAGCCTGGCTCTGCTGCGGGCAAATCCTGCTCATTGGGGAAGGGGCTCAGAGCTGTCAGGCAGCGTTGGTTTAATGTATGATTGATCTAGGAATAACCTACTTGTATAATAATTCAGTGCTGCACCTGAAAGCTGAAACTGCCTGGGGCTTGGTGAGGATAGGATTGTTCAGCTTTAGTTGGTGATGTATCACTGTCTAATGGGATGCGATTAGATACTGGTAAGAAGCTGAAGGAATATTTGCTGTCAGGATGATGTTTCATTTAAGCTTCCTTTTGGTATCAAAGTAACCTTGTAAGTCATTGTGGATCTTAAGTTCAGTAGACAGATTTTTAGTTATGTTGAAAATAGTGCTTAGTCTGAATGTAAATGTTTCCCTGAAATGTTGGACATCAGGGATTGTTGGAGAGTAATAATAATCCAAAAAACCCAGAAGGTAAAACTACAGTCTTGCTTCTCAAAATGAATAAAATTTAAATAATCAAAAGTATAATGCAAGAAGGAAATCTTCATTTCAAAGCTAGTGTTTATGAATTATAGAGGTTTTTAAAAAAATATTGAATTATGAATCATCTTTAGTGGCTGAGAAATCTATGGCTGAAAAGTAACCTGATTTTTTTTCTGCATAAAATAGTATCAGACTTCTTGAACACTGCAAAATCTTTGGTGTCCTCATGGACTTGTTTCTGTGTGGTACGCAATGAAATTCCAATTGTCTGAATCATTTGAGAAAGATTTTTCAGTAAAGTTTTATTCTTCTCAGTTTTAAGTCCACTTACAGTGACCAAACGCTTAAAGAGAGGCGAGCTGAATGAATGCACTCTTTGATAAAAGATAACAAAGCCCGCAACTGAGAAACTTTGCTGCTCTTTGGGCAAACACAGTTGATTTAACTTAGTACGTGTTTATGAATCCCCAAACTAACTGTAGTTATTATACTTGAGTCATGCTAAACAAATAAAGCTTTGCGTCTCAGGAGCCTGGCATGTGTTTCAAGAGGCTGGCATGCATTTTCTTTACATGATCGCAGGAGTGGCTCGCTTAACCTTTTAATTGGCAGGAAGAAAACTCACTTCATGGCCTGAGCCACAATCGTCTCTGAATAATGTAAACAGTGATGACCTGAACTTGATCTTTTAGACAAGGGACTCACTTTTCTTGGTAGTTGCATTATACAGACAAGCTAATGCTCTGGGGTCAGCGAGGGGCTTTTGTATATCCAAGCACAATAAAGCCAGAAAGTGTTTCCTGCTGTTTAGCTAATTAATGCAGGGTACCACTCGGTAGGAGTCGGCAGTGGGTTTGCTGCCTGTCACTGCTATTGTACTGCCCACAGAAGGATACAGAACAAGGCATGTGGGAAAGGAATGAATTCTCTGTCTTATTCCACCTATTGCAGGACAGAACAAAATGCAGGGAATCAGCTATTGATTCATTTAGTGAAATGGGAAAGGATGTGGTACTGGAATGGTCCAAGCATATTTCTCAGAGTTGTAAATAAATGACCAAAAGAAATCAATAATTCCCTGTGTGTGATGTGATGCTCTTAGAGCACAATTATCTGTGTATGTCCTTAAGTTGCCCTCCATCCTGACACTGGAGGGCACATCTGAAAGGAAAAGACTGACAGCATTTCCCTATTAGACTTTTCTCTTAAATCATATCTTATGATGTACTGCAAAATAAAAAATTTTGGGACTCTAAATGCATGTATAACTTGGTCACATCTTATATTTTCTGATGTAAGTTTACCGCAAAGCAGCAAGTTCCTTTTCAGTAGTTAATGTAGCAAAATTTATAAAGGCAATTTAAGTCTACTGTGATCTTGTATTCTGGTCAGGTACAGGCAAATTGTAAAGAGAAAATGTAAGGTGTCATAGTGAACAGCATGTATTGCATATTTGAGCATAAGGGAGCTAAATCATCTTAAATCTTGTTAAAACCTAGCAGGGTATGTGCTGGCTGTGGCTGCCTGCCTTCTCAGCAAGTTTTTAAGTGGATTATTAGCTAAGTGGAAGGCTGTTTGCGGCGTCTTAAGTTTGACAGACGTGATTGTGCAGGGGGAGGGTGGGGGAAAAAAGGGCTGCTGCTCTCAGACTAAAGCTTCTCATAGATGAGTATCTTCCAAACTATATTTTGTAGTCTTATCTATTTTTAATCTGGAATGTTATAGAGGTTTCATGCCCAGACAATAACTCTTCTGTTTGGTTTTTTTGTTTTGTTTGTCCAGAACTGCTTAATAAAACACGATGAGAATGGATACTCAGCAATAGTTGGAGACTTTGGTTTAGCAGAGAAAATTCCTGATCATAGGTATGTGAGGTGATCTAAACAGACTGAGAGTTGCACTACAGCTGCAGGTCAGAAGCTCTAGTGAGCCAGATCCCTGAGGCTGTTATCACACTCTGCTACAGAGTTTTCAGAAAACACCCTCAGGTCTTCAGTCTGGAACTGCAGGCTGGATAGCCAAAATGTTCCAGGCTTAATTATTGTCCATTTTGGTATTTAGTGGTGACATTTATTCTTCAAAAATGTTCGAATCACTCAAGGATTTGCTCAAGCTTTTCAGTAGATCTTTTAAGCTGGTACTTGGGAATTTTGGCTTTAAAAAACCGTGAAATACAAAGCAAACACAAAAATACTGTCCAGCATTCTCGATTGGGATGATTTTGTAATAAATGTCATTTGTTGATTTCAAGCTACTTTAGCTTCAGTTCACTTTCATAAACAATATTCAGTGGCATTCCAGCATTATTCTTATTTAATCTCTGGGTTAGTTTTTAAGATCTAGGATTGTAACAGAGCAAAATAAAACTATTGTCTAACAGTAGCTCACCATTTTATTTTCCCTAGGATGAAATTATAATGTTAACTCCTTTGAGGAATGCACAGGGGACTGTCACAAGCTATTGTCACAATTGAAAATAGTCCGTTTGTCATCCCTCCATTAGAGAGATCAAGGACAAGGATTTCATTGTCCTCTGTTTATTGACTTGTGTATTTCAGAGTATTCTGACTGTGAAATGTGCAGTGAGATTTTCTCCAGTGTGTGCTTCTGCGTAACATAAATAAAAGCCTTCCAACACTTCTGACTGCAAAGAAAACAATAAAAGTTGATCTCAGCTATGCAGTTTTGAAACTGCACATACCCAAAATGGTATCTTTAGAGGTCTGAAGGCTTGCATTAATATTGGATCTAAAAGCTTAACAAAGTGAACATCTTCATTTCCAAACTACTGATAAGTACAGCCCATGTGTGTCTGGTAGCTGCTGTGGAGCACCCTGTGAGGTGCTGAAGGTTCAGCTGTATTCAGATGAACCCATCACAAAATCAGGAAAGCACTACAGGTGCCTTAAGGTGTCCCTAAAGCTAGCTTTGAGATGCCCTGAAAATTGAGATTACAGTTAAGGTAGCTTTAGAATAAACCAAGCAATGTAATAGAATTGCTACATTAGCCACTATTTTGTTTTTATCTAGTTTTACCTCTATTTTCAAATGCAGCTTTGTTCTTTCCAGTTTGCTGGTAACAAGCCATGCTACTTTGAGGCCTTTTCTTTTTTAAATAGGTATTCCCTCAAGCTTAGCTGGGTGACAGGCTGGAGCCTTTCTTAAGGTCCCAGTATTCAGCTTTATGGAATCTGCAAATTTTTCAAATTGGGTCTATTCTGATTACTTTTAATTTTTCCACATTAAAGGATTCATCTGGTCAACCTCGGGTTTTATTTTTTTAAATACAGTTTGGAAATCTTTTTTATTTTAATAGTAAGTTTGACCTCATTCAGAGCTGCATATACATGTAGGGATGGATACCTGCATGTCTCTGCTGCATGAATGGAGAACGAGAACTTGGCATCTAGGCCAAAACTGATGTCCACAAACCTTCTTATGTATAGATGAAGGAGCCAACTCTGCCAAGAGTTAGGCACTAAAAACTATTGAACAGCTGTGACCTTAAAATAAAAAATTCTTTTAAAGTGGCTGGTCACTTAAAAACTAGGAAAAAAATATGAGTAATTGATTGGGAAAGTTAGTAGCAATGTTGGAGCATTTAATTAACGGTTCTTCCTTCTCTCCCACCACCTCCCATCCGTCTCTCCCACATCTATATAGTGAGAAGTTACCAGTTGTGGGTTCACCCTTCTGGATGGCACCAGAAGTTCTCAGAGATGAGCCCTACAATGAAAAGGTAGGTACATGATATAAATGCAGTTAATTGTCAAGTGTTTCTCTTCTGTAGCGGCTTGCAAGATTTAGAATTTCCATAATATTAAAACTATAGTTATTTTCACTTGTGATGTTTCTGTACTCAGTATATCATTCAGACTAATGGAGAGTGAGAGTTAAATAGCTAATATTTTTAAATCATGGTGTGCAATCTTATATGGAAATGGAAGTGGCTTTAGGATTGTTCTCTGTTATGCTAGTTCCATTCTGAAACACCTCACATACTGAAATTATAGTAATGTTTTGTTCACCTAACACAATTTAATTTAACCAAATCTCAGGAGAAATGTAGCAAAGTTGCTTCCCTGACTGTACACCAGTGAAATCTGGGTAGAAGTAAAAGGTCTGTATGCAAACTTGCACAATTCTCTGTATGTGTGTGTGTATATATGTATGTCTGTATGTATATGTATGTGTGTATAAATAAAAAAAATAAAGCAGCATATCTTAAGGTAAGATACCTTGATAAGACAAAATGTTCTCCAAAGGTATTTCTAAGTTTTCCTGTTTGTATCATGTGGAAATTTTTCTTTCAGAGGAGGATCGGATCATGCTGGGTTTTAGAAAAGGTGTTTTCAATTAATCTCTTCTTTACACAAGATTTTTCTCTCCATTGCTTCAGCCCTGCCAATTCAGCTTTTCTGTGATAAAGCCCACAACCCGTATCTCTCTATATCTAGTGGTCAATGATCTGTTTAATTGGTGGTACTTTTAACTTGCAGGAAAGCAGTAACTACCTCAGTAATGGATGTAATAATAACCATTTCAAAGCTTTTAAAAGAGTTTAATTGACCTAAATTAATAATAAAGTACCCAAATCTATGGTGCCACATTCTTCATTGACCCAGCCATGGAGAGGACTAAAGAGGAAGCAGATTTCCTACCTCATCAGCATGAAAGGTGACATATAAGCCATCCTGATGCATAAGGGATGAGGGATTCACACTTCTGCCCTGTAGACTTGTATTCCATGTTTTCCTAAATTTTATTACCTGAAAAATTCAGATGGGTGGAAATCTTTCCACCCTCTCTCTCTGGAAACAGCTCCAGAGGTAGTCAGATAAGTGGTTACTAACTGTCATGGAAATTGAGCCTGATATACAGTGCTGCTAGATATCTCAAGCTTTGGGAAGTCAGTTTTCTCCAGAGGTACTGACCTGAGAAGAGGAAAAGGTAATTTTTCTTAAAAACAGTATTAATATTCTGGCTAGGCTGTGATCATGTGTATTCTAAACCTGTTTTTCTAACCACAGTGATATATGGGCATGTCATGTTTTGGCTATGTTTTTAATTATTCCCATGTGTAGGACGTCAAATGGAACTTCACTATTCTTTGTGCAAGGAAGGATTTTTTTTTTTAATTTTTACATTGCTGAATTAAGAGTGGTTTGGTGGATTTTTTTCTTTTTTTCTTTGAAAGAATTTTCAAGTTATCATTGCTATTTATGCATCAAGAATGCTTTCTGTGAGCATGTGTTTCTTCCCATGGAAAATGTTAGCTCTAATGCAGTTGCTCAGTGTTGTAAGGCTGTGGTGTTGTTTAGTTGTTTCATTATAGCCATTTGGGGTAAGGAGAAACTCAGTGGCAGATAAGAACGCTGAGTATTCGTAGCTGAACCATGTGTCTATTAACTTTTTTCTCTCTCTCAGGCAGATGTGTTCTCCTATGGCATAATTCTGTGTGAGATTATAGCAAGAATACAGGCAGACCCAGATTATCTCCCTCGCACAGAGGTAAGTGGTTGTGTTTATAACATTGGTGGGAGGTGCTGTCTGCCACGATAATGGCTCAGCCTTTAGAACTTCTGCCACTGCTGTCAAAGATAGGATGAATAGGTGTGACATTAAAAATAGCCTGTAAAAGGTTTTTGCTCTTTATGCTGTCATTATAGGAAGCTCCACTGAAGACACTTTCTCAGAGACCTTGCCCAGCTACAATCCTCATGGGAATTCTTTCTGCCCCTAACTGGCAGGACATTGAGAGCATTGCAATGCAAACTCTTCCTTTTGTGGAGTGATAGCTCATGTAGACTTCTTGCCAGGTTCACAACAAGGCACTTCTGGCACACTGCATGCGCTGAGCAGCCCCCCTTGTGAAAGGGGCAGGAGCTGTGTATACAGCAGCTAAAATAAATTCACCCTTATTTTTGTGTGGACTCTGCTTAGCATTGTGGATCTGAGCTATAATTGACTAATTAAAGATACTTTTTCTTTATTTGTCCCATCTGCAGGGCAGCTTTTGACCCTCTGTTGTGGGGATTATTCCAAATTGGCTATCCCTCTCCATATCTGAAAAAGGAAAATTGCTTAGATCTTGAACTGCAATAAATAAGCTATTCTTTTTTAGTCTGCCCTTCAGATTTTATAGACACGCACTTAAGGAACTGGATAATTTTGTATTACCAGTCTACCATCCACTGATACATTTTAACTGATACATTTCCATCATAGCAAAGCCTCTGGTTTTAGAGTAGGCTGTTAATTTGCACTATGAAAATCACTATAGTGAAACATCATAGTGTAAGGTATTGTTTCCAAATCCACACAGGCAACATTTCACATCCGATGGATTACATTTTAATCCAGGAAGAAGGATGGGCTTTGATGTCAGCCCATTGTCTTACAGCTATCCTGTATCAGTAATACCCACTGGGAACGCTGCAGTTTGGAGTGTGCATGAAGTTTTCTCAAACTCCTATTATGTGGTTGCTGAGAAAGGTGTTCATGCTTATTCCTGAAAACTTCACATAGGGACCCCCTAAAAAGATATGCTTTGAGCTAGATAGAAGACCTTATTTATTTCTTTATGCTTTGTTGTCATTTGTACAGAATTTTGGATTAGATTATGATTCCTTCCAGCACATGGTGGGAGACTGTCCTCCTGACTTCCTCCAGCTGGCCTTCAACTGCTGTAACGTGAGTATCTTAGTTGAAGGGGAGAGGCCTAAACTGGAGTTCTCTCAATACCTCTGGCTTTTGAAGATAAAGCTTAAAGCATTTACAGTAGAGACAGAAGGAGCCTACCTATAGAAGCAACGTACCATCTGCCAACCCAGAAAGTTCCTTTCAGTTTTTATAATCCTTTCCCTTGCTAAAAGGTCTGTCTTGTTTTTGCAATCCTGTGTTCTGTCATGCCAAACAAAACAGGTCTGGCACACTGAACAGCTTCTTGCAGGCTGCTCAGACTGATCATAACCAGTTGGATGCCATTGACACCGGCTAACCCTTGGGCTGACAAAATCCAGCTGTTGTTGTGTGCAGACCTACTGAGCTATGAAGGAAGGACTGAGTTGCTGTTACAAACAGAGGAGACAAACAAATCAAGAGCAGGCATTAAACTACTCTAAAGTGTCCATATGATCCTTTTGGAAAAGGGGTTTGATATCCAAATCCTTAGCCTGTGTCATAAAATCCAAACTTGGTCTGAAATGATTTAGTACCTGTAAGGCTATAGGCCATGTGCTGTATGGAGAAAATTTTCTGGCAATTATTCAAGTAAAATTGTGATAGTGCTGGATACCTTCCTGGCTTCTTATTGTGAAAACTCCAGGGCAGTAGATCTCTTCTGCTGGTTATCCTGTAACAGTTACCAGTACCAATGCATAGTGAAACCAGTTTATATAAAGTAAGAGAACCTGAGCTTCCACCACATTCAGCTGAAGTTGGGATTGTCCAGTTTGTTCAACTCAAGTAGAGGCAACTTTTAAAAATTTTACTGCACAAAACTTGGCCCTGGATTCACCACCAGGCGACGCTGGAACTGATGCCAGCATTGTGTCCAAGTGAGTGCTTTTAAGAAGTCTGATCTTTGTGCTTTTGGTGGTTACTTTTGACCCCACCTCTCTTTACTTTGTATTAGTACAAAAGCCGATGCTCAAGGAGAGAGTGGTATAAAGGTGAGAATGGGGGCTGTGACTGACTTCTGCTCTTGACACCACATAGCATAATTTAATTTTAAAAGTGTGTGTGTACTAAGGATGAGCTACTTAACTCCTCTTATTTCACCTTAGTACAGCAGAGCTTGCTTCACCTGGACAGGGGTACATCTGACTTGTGTTTATGAAGTGCTTTGATTACATGAGCACTAAAGGGTTTGGTTAGAGGTAGGATTTGACTTTGGAAATCTCTGCTCCCAGCTGCAGATTCCAGAAATGGTGCTGCATCCAAACACATGGTGCATGATTCAAAGCAATTTTTTAGCTCAGAAATTCAGAGTAAAACTGCTCATGAAGGAAGGGACAGTGACCTTATTTTCTCACGTAAGAATTTGTTGTGCTCAGAGAAAAAGGGTTTTCTCCTACTCATTATTGTCAAATGCAGCTTCCTGAATAATAAATGTCCCTTTGCTGAATTGAAATGGAAATTACTGTCTTGTGATCCAGCCATTAATATGCTGATTTCAGCGTGGGGCATGCTGGAATTCACATACCACTCACCTAGGAGAAGGAAAACAGAGTAAACAGATAAAGCCTTCTTATATCTTCCTAAGCATGCTGTGCTTCAGTAAGAAGTGATTGGTGTGGTAATTTGCTCTGAAACATGGGCATTTATATAGCTTTTTATTATTTAATAGGTCAATAAGGTGTGAACTGTATAGCCCAGCTGAACTAATGTGCAAAGCCCTGGCATTTTCTACAGCCAGGAAATGTATTTTAAGGCACCCTAAGAAAACCAGTAAAAACTGACATGTATGAGTAGTGGATTAAAATTTAATTTACTGTTATAAAGTGTGGGGGGTTGTAAATAAACATCTCTAAGGAAGGCTCCCCAATAATTATAAGCCTACTTGTGAGAATATTTAATAAACATAATCATAAATGATCATGCAAGAAGCTTACCAGGATGAGCTAAGCTGTTGGCAACTGCTGCTTTGAGAAGGAACTTGCTCTTCCATTTGAGCAGAATCTGGACTGCTCAGGGATGGAAGAGGCAAATACAGCTCTGAGTAACTTTTCCATTGCAGCTCCTGTCTTGGATCTTACCTAGCACAAATTAAAATAGCCAGAGAGCTCTTTTTACTTCCTCTAACTTCCTGTAGCTTACAACAGCTCCCTAAGATTCCCAAATTAGTAAGTTTGTCAGAGTACAGTGTGTGCTTCAGTGTTGCCCCTGCCCTACTCTTTCAGTGAAATAGGGAATGCAGAAAAATATGTTTTCCAATGCCAGGAAATTCCAGCTGCTGCTTTAGAACAATTTTCTTGCTGCTCTTGAGCTCTTCAAGTGTGGTTTCTTTGTTTGGTTTTTATTACTGCACATATGAATTTTGAGCCCTTTACCCCTTGTTGCTAGAAGGTGTTCTGGCATTGCTGATCATAGCAGTTCTCTTCTGAAAGATCCATCTCAAATAACCTGTAGGGCAGTATCAGGGAAGTCTTTGGGGTTTGTTGTGTACAAAGCACTACTGTTCTCATTGCAGAGGTGAGATCTGTCTGGGCTTGTCCACTCTGAAAAAGCCTTTAGAAGGCTGGAAACAGCAATCAGGTCAAGCAGAATTGTTTTTATTACTGGAATGAAGGTAACTTTTGAATGCTAAATTAGATGTTGCTACCTACAGTAGTGAAGCCTGTGACATGTATACAGAGTCAATGCTCAAAATGATGAAATGCCTTCAGAGTTACTGTTTGAAGGAAGCTGCTTGCCTTGTGGTACAATTTTAGAGCTGGACTTTGTTTAGAGATCTATGTCTGCTAGAGTGAATAAATAAATACATACTGAGAAATACAGGGTAATACATATGGATGAGCAGGGAAAGATGGATTTTTCTTTTTCCTAATTTATAACTTAGTCAAATTATGTAACCACTCTTGCTTCCTTACAAGATAGACCAGTACACTGAATACTATGGGTGATTAACAGATGGAAAAATACAACATTTTCGGCTTTAAAATCAGCAGTGCCATTTAGTTGTGTTTTAATTAAAGCCACAAGGAGATGATGGAACAATTACAATCTTTTAAAGACTGACAAGCCGTGTTGTTCTGTGTAATCCTTTTGAAATACCATTGGTTCTTAATCTCTCTCTGATAACCAGAGTCCAGAAAGAAATCTTGAACTATGCAAGCTATTTCAAGCAAACAAACCAACCTCCCTCACAAGCCATGAATCTGACCGTTTCCCACCTTTTCAATTTAAAATTTTTCCTCTTCATAGGTTATTTACAAATTGATAATTAAATGTGAGAGGTGTAATAGAATACTGCTTTTCCCCTTCTTTACGTAGGTATTTTTGCAATGACAACACACTTAAAACCATTTTGAATTTCCTCAGATTGTCCCTCTCTCTGTCCACTGTGTAAGCAGAATAGCATGGATAAACCCACATGGGCTTATTTGATTTGTGTGCATTCCCAGATGGATCCAAAGTTGCGTCCTTCATTTGCTGATATTGTCAAAACACTGGAGGAAATATTAAACCGCCTGAGAAATGAGGACTTGGAGAGAGATAGAAAGTTCTTGAACCTTGACAACAGTGAAAGAAAACCAAAAGGTAAGTGTCTGTATTGTATAAACATTGCTGCATGCTCACAGCAAGAGGAGAAAAAGTTTCATATTTTGAAAACTGGTATTTTGGTTATATATGGTGTTATTAACTGTTTATGAATGATTTTACACAAACCCTGAAAATTGTTCTGGAGCAATGCTCTATACTTGGCCTTGCAGAATGTCCTGTGGTGAAAAAAACAGCTAACTGTTTCTTCAAGTGCCTGATAAGATTCTTGTCCTCAAGCTCTTGAGAGGAAACTTACAGTTCATTTGGGAATGGGTTTGTAAGTTGCTAATAGTATATGAAAACCCATCAATTTTTTTTTTTATCGCTGCCATACTTAGTATGTATACATAATTTCTTTGGTGTATGTTACATGTAACATTTAGAGGCTTCTTAAATTCCTTCAGGAGGAAGAGCACAGAAGATGCAAGAGTATTATAAAGTACCTAGAAATACTCTGAAAGACGAGAAAAGATGAGTCCCAGGTCTGCTTGGGAATGTTGGTCTTGAAAGGTTCAGGTTCTCTGTAAAGCTGTCTGGTGCCACCTGGTGTGGGGAGCAAACTCTTGTAGCCTGGGCCGTATTCTGACTTGGGTGTTTTATGTTAATACACATCTGGCTTTAGAAACTTTGGAGTACATTAAAAATAGTTTCTCATATTATGTGAATATACAAATATGCAACATATGGATATACCTATCAATCTGTAATATGGTTGTAGATTGAAATAATTATTCTCTACTTCAAACCATATAGAGTTAATGCATGTGGTAGTTCTCCCACACCTGGAAAGCATCTAAAAGAGGTGTGAGTTAAAAAGGAAATTTGTTTGTTTGTTTAGGGTTTTTTGTTTGGGTTGGATTTTTTGTTTTGGTGTTTGGTGATTTTTTTCCTCTTCATTTTTCTGGCATTCTGCCTTTGGAGTACATGTACAAAACAAGTACTTCTCAAAGAAGTGTTACATGCTGTTCTTTGACTTGCATAGTCTTTCCTACATGGAATGGCTGTAGTCTAAACCATGGCAGTATTTAAAGGGAAAAGTGAAAGTCCATATGTGCTTATTCTGGAAATGGTAATCAAAAGGAGGTATCACTTCTTTATACCCATTTGTTATTGCTCTAATGGGGCTTTTCAGAGGCACCTTGAGAGCCTGTGATAGATGCAAGTTCCAAACACTTGAGGAGTTAATATCTACCAGTTCCTCATCGTATTCTACTGATAACAGCTTTTATTTATAAATGTGTGTGTGTAATCGGTGCAAATACACAGGCATATGTACAACTTTTAAACTCCTTTTTATTAGGGTCAGACTCTCATGTATCCCCAGTTTTGTATTGGATAATGCACTGAAAAAAGGCTGGGATGGAATGATTTTAAATCTGCATGGTACAAGGAGGGACATTTATTTTGGTCTTAGACATTTCCCATCCAGGTGAAGAAGTCCCAGTTTCTTTGGGAACTATGTTTTGTACTGGTTCTCTTTTGTGGTCAGTAGCACCAACAAACCTTGGGCAACCTCTGCTGGAAGTCAGGACGATAAATCTAGAAACATTGTTCTTCTCCAATACCACCTTGTGCCATCTCTGCTGTGGCAGTGTACTGGCAGCAAGGAGGTTTGCAGGGGCTCCAAAGTAGACTGAGGAGAAGAGAATGGTGTACTTGTGTTTGTGCAAGAACTTAAAAGGAAGGAGCAGACATGTGCTTATGGAACATAGTTTGGAATATCAGAAATGCAGCTTCTTTTCTTCACAGTTGTCATGAAGGCTCTGTGAGTGAGCAGACGTGCAGCTGTATAGAGCTTCTTTAAGCTAAGAGTATTTCTCTTTTTCTACTCAGGATCAATTGACAAAGGACCAGGAGTAAAACGTTTGAGTTCCTTGGATGATAAGATCCCACCCAAATCACCCCGTCCACGCCGGAATATCTGGTTGTCCCGCAGCCAGTCAGATATCTTCTCCCGCAAGCCTTCCAGGAAGATAAATGTGCAGGACCCCTACTACACACCAAGCAAAGGCTTAGGCCGGAAAGTTAATCCCTTCAGTGCCCGGGAGGACCTCAAGGGGGGAAAGATCAAATTCTTTGACATGCCAAGCAAGTCTGTGATTTCCCTCGTGTTTGACTTACATTCTCCGGAGGCAGGTGGAGGCCTGAAAGCCAGCCAGTCCCAGATCCGGCAGGCATATAGCTCAGACTGGCAAGAACTTTCCCTTCTTCCTGGGAGGAGATGCAGATCGCTTCCAGTGTCTCCTGAATTACCACACAAGGAATATGGCCTGTTTGGGGGACTGTCTTCAACTGTTGGCAGGTGTGACCCAGCCCAGTTGGGTGCAGAGGTTCGGCAAAAACTCTTGAGTAGCACTAAATATGGTGTGTCAGAGATTCCCCCCTTTCATGCTAAGCCTCACAGACCAGAGTTTCTTCTTGCACCAGGACAAGAAGAGGATATGGACTGTTCAGATGGGCCAGTGGCCCAGGAGGAAAATGGGTTTTGCCCTGTTGAGAACACATGTGGAGATCCAGTGTGTGATCAACCATTAGTGCTGGCCCAGTCTGGGCCACTATCTTACAAAAAGCTCCCAGCTGAGAATTCAGTGAACTCTGAGAGACATGGGTCCCCACAAGTGTGTGCAGGTTGTCTCCCTTCTGAAGAGATGGAGGTAGAAGATGATCTACTGAAAATTACTCTCTTAGAGTCTACAAAGCCTCTTTTCAGTGTTAGTCCTTCCACTGAGCTGAAGAGAGAAGCATGGCCCTTCAGGGAGCAGGATGGGGACAGTCCTGCCCTGTTGTCTCACACCTCCTCCAACATCTCAGCAAGTGGCAGCACAAAGTCAACTTGTGACATATGAAGAGAGGGCTCAAACTGAATGTGTCCTTGAGGGAACAGTTGTTCCCAGTTGCTTAAACTCTGGTTTTCTGCAGTGCTGGGCTTCATATTTGAAAGAGACTCAACGGATGGTGGAAGCTGGCTGTCAGACAGATAGCTGCAGACAGTGTCTGAAGAGACTGATTATTTTATAAAACTTTATTTCAAATCATGCTTATTCCCTTTCCTGATTTGCATTAGGAGGGGGAACTACTCCAGCCAGAATGGCCATGTGGGTCCCACAGTCCTTCCAAGAGGCAGCAGCCAGAGCAGGCACCATGTAAACAGTTTGACGTGGATTTCCAGCAGGGGGCATTTTAAGGTCTTAAGCTCCATGTAGAGTAGAAAGAATGATCCTTATATTTTTCCCTCTTCCTCTGAACTGAACAGCTGCTGTAAACCACTGCAGATTTTTCATTAACATTCTGCATCAGTGCACGTGAGTTGGAGCCTCTGTTTCAGAAACAGGCACAGAAGTCTTTCCGAGCTATGTTGAGCAGATAGGAATGCTCTCTGGTCCCAGAGCTGCTTTGAATGCTGTTGTAGCATTAAACAAGCTCTTCTTTCAAAAGCAGCAAAAACAAAACCCCTCATGCTGGTCACAATCTGCAGGCTGAGTCATGTGACAAGTACTTTGCAATTAACAAGAAGAATCTGTTCCCTGGTGTTTCATTTTCCCTTGGGATTTAGTCATGATGTTTAATACATTTGTGCAGGGAAGCTTTCTTCCTGGTACAGCTCTTTATGTACCTCAGCCCAAATGTGGAGGTAGATTTGCCCAGGGCACAGAGAGGCATATTCCAGGCATTGCCATTTCTGGGCTTCTGAAGAAACTGCTCCTGAAAGTACCAGCTGTACTGAGCTTTTGGCAGGGGGTAGGCTCTTATCTCTGAAGAGCTGAGTGGACATCATGATCTGTTTCTGTAGAATAGTTAAATACAGTAGCTACATTACAATCGACTATTATCACTAAGCTGGAAGGGTCACATTCACCTCCCTCTCTGGTAAAACATCCCCTCTCACTGATTTCACTGCAGTAATGATGGCTCCTCACCACCCTGCTTGACAGAGGACAAGGGATCTCCTGCTCAGGGGAAGTTGCCAGCAGTGTTGTAGCCCCAAAAGTGCTCTTGGAGAGGAAAACTCACAGGGGGGCTTTGAATTGTCAAACTGAAGAAAATTAGCCTGTCCCAAATTGACTTTTTGTTTCCTCTACAGAAAGAAGCTGCTGTCTTAATTGGTTTGTCCTGTCTCTGAATAGGATTTTTTTTTTTTTTTACTTCCCTCCACTAGTGGGAACCTGTGAAAGAAGCAGCAACATGAGCTTTAATGCTGTCTGCTGGAACCAGCGTCAGTGATCCCTGCTCTGAGATGCAATGTATGGGAAAGCTTGTTGTGTGACACTTGTGCAACATCCTGCCCTTTTTCACTATCATCATCCCAAAAAACATGGGATTTTAAAAATTTTATTTTATGGGGTTTTTTTAACCTGTATTATCATTCCTAAGTGAGGTAAACATTGCACACCTGCTGAACAGATGGTGATGCAGCAGAGTCCAGGATTTCATCCAGGTAGCCTGTTACACTCTTCCTGCTCTCTTGTAAGGCTGGATACAGTAAGCTAGTCTCTGATGGAAGTCAGACTATTTCTACTCTTCTCCCATCTCAAAGAAAGGATGGAGAAAGCCTTAGTTCTTTCTTGGCTGGGGTGTGTATCTTTCCAGAGGTGTAGGTAGCTATTCTATGAGTTACAGCTGTGATTTCCTCTAGTGAAGTGTGTGTTAACCTGAGCAGCAGGTCTCCCTTTGCAGTGGCTGCCATGAATGAAATGAGAAACCCGGTGCTGCTGAGTTATTTAATACAGTCCCTGCCAGATTAGGCAGCTGTTGGCAGCTGGAAAGAGAAAATGCCTGTGGTCACTAAGATCACCCCTTTTGGCCCACACCTCTCTGCCTTTGAAGATGCTGATCTGTAGAGTAGTCTCTGTCTTCTGTAGTGTCTGCAGAGTGCAGAGCAGCTCGTATGGCTGCCACTGTGTGTCTGTAACTTCCTTTGAAGACAGAGAAACACCAGAACTCAGTTGCCAGCGAGTTGCCTGCCTGGTGCCTGCTTGCTTTTGCTATTTTTTTTTAACCTTTTTGTCTTTGCTACAATTGTATCTTTTGGGAGGGAAACCATCAGCACCAGCTTCTGTTGTCACAAGATGGATTTAGGTGTGTGACTTCAGACAAACAAGCAATAATCAGTAGTTTACTTCTGGATCAGCAGGATGAGGGAAGCTGTCCAGCATCCTGACCAGAGAGCACACGCACACCTCTGGCTGCCCTGGGGCTCCCGTGAGCCCTGGCTGTCAGTGCTGACACCTCATCATGAAGCCTGTTGCCCTCTCTGACACTGACTGCAAAGCTTGAGCAGTCAGGCTTGGGGCACCCATTGCAGTGACCTCACTGCTCTCTTACACCTCTGTCTTTACAATGTTTCCCTGCCCTGAACAGCTCTTACAAAGCAGCACAGCTAAAATTTTATTTTCTTAAAACGTCCGCTCTAAGCACAACCAGTTGACATGCACTGGGCACAACTATCAACTTTTCTGGCTTCTTGTACTGAGATGGAGATGTCAGAAATAGAAAGTCAAAGGACTAGCAGCTCAGGCCTTTCCTGGATTGGTCTGCATGGGAAGAGGCACGTATATGAAACTGGAGTAAAAGGTCATTTTAAAAATCGCAAAGTGGTTGCTGAAACCCAGTGTTTCCAAGGGTCTGGATGCAGTTGGAAGTCACTACATCTCATCCCTTTGGTTGTGTAAAGCTGAATCCAGGCTGCACCTGGGAACTCCTAGGTTTTGTGCGCCTACTGAGGTTGCTGTTCTACAGAGGGCCATTTTCTGACAGTTACTGATAGACGTCAATTTGAACATGTGGTCAGCAAACCCCTCATTTTATGGTGATGTGACAAAGTTTTATTGTGATTGGATTTTACCATGATTTTGACTTTACAGGAGCAGTTCTTGCTCTTTTAAATTACTTTCTCCCTGAAGAGATCAAAGATGTTTTTAATTCACTTTAAATCTATGTTGAGTTCATTTAAATGTCTGTTATAAGCTATTTTTGTTGTGGTTGCAGGTTGATAAAATGCAGCCAAGAGAATGCATGTGAATTACTGCCCCTCAAAAGCAGCACAGCCAAGGGGCTGCAGCAGACTTGTACTTGTTGGAGAGGCATTGATGTATTATGTGTAACAGAACATTGGTATTTTTTGCCAGTACAACTAAAGACACTTGAATAATTACTGTTTGCACTTAATGCTATTGTTTATATTGCATGTCACTACATTTCTATGCAAAACAAATAACCTTTTTTTGGGAGGAGGGGCAGCCAGATATTTGATTAAGTATAAAGATCTTTGCGAGATGATCTATTTTCGTATTTATGAAGGAGTTTTACGTCTTAATATTTTGCAGTCTGTAAATAGCTGAACTTGTAATTAAAGGCTTAGGAAGAAGTTTGTAGCCTGTGTATAATAGTAAGTTAACACTGCCAGAAAAAAAATCTTTGCGAAACAACTTTTCTAATATTGCGGATATTTATGAATATGTAAAGAAAGCATGTCTTGTTTTTATGTTGATTGACCTTCTGACTTTTTTGAACTATAGAAATGGTGTATGTTTTATTGGAACTGCAATAAGAAGTAACCAAAGATGAATCCACTTAAATATTTTCATAATTTTTTTCTTGGTCAGGTTTTGTAAACTTTCCCAACTTGCTTTCAAAATAAAAATGAAATCAAGGCCTGAGTCTTGTGATTAAGAGGTCTAAGTCAAAAAAGCTGGCTCAAATGCTTACTTAAGCTACAACTGCCATTAATATCTGGCTTAAGATTGTATTTGCTGTTACTCAGTGTTGAGTTATACCCAAGGAACACTGTCATTCTCAGTGTTATTTCTCTCCTGCATATCACTGAAGAGTTCCACTATTAAATCCAAGAGACTCAAGAATTTTTTTTTCTGTTCTGTGCTACAGAACAGAAGAGCAGGCCATAGCTTGTAACCTACCAGATAGGAAGGCTTTTGACAGCAGCCTGCAAGGTGCTTGCCATGGTGGTTGCTCTGTTCTAGCCCTGAACAGCTTCAGTAGCAAGGAAGCTGTGCAGTTTCTAGGGATCACATATCAGGCTTTCAGCCTCACTGCCTGTCCCTTTGGAACAAGTCTGTAGACCTGCTATGGCTTGGTTCTGCATGCAGTTAGCCTGCACTAGAATCAGCTGGCCCATTTGGGAGGAACTTTCTTCCTCCCTTCTTTCTTGCAGGGGCAAAGGTCTCATCTGTGCATGCTCTAACCAAAGGTGCATTTCACCCCCTTCTTCAGCCTCATCCCTGCCTTCACATCCCAGCATGCCACTGAGGAACACGGCAACGCCAACTGAGAGCAATTTAATCAATCAGATGTTAAAACAGAAACAAGAATATGAAACCTGTTCCCTTTTTAGTGAGCTCTTGATGGAAGAAAGAACTCCAAAACTTGGAGGAGAAAAAGAAAGCCCTGTTTAGTGAGGAGGTCTGTAGCTCTATGCACTGTCCCAGGCCAACTTTATCTTCTCGCTGTGAGCTTTGGAAGATTTAGAAAACAAGCTCTTCACTATTTGCAGTGGCACTGATTTCCCACTGAGGTACAGTTTATTATGGCAGTCTGGCAACCAGGGCCCTGCACCAGCATCTGTGTTTTTCCCTTGCTTTAGCATCCAGACATAAGCCATGATATAGCCAGTCATGAACGCATCAAAGCCAGCTCGGTGCGTGCCCCCCTGCGAAGGAGGGCCATGGGTTTCCTTTTCCTTTCCTGCAGCACCTGCTGCTTCAGTCTCAGGGGTGGCTGGGTAACTGGCTGAGCCCAACCCAGCAGGAGCCTTTGACTTCCTCTCCGCTTGCTCACTGTCAGAGGCATTTCCCTTGGCAGAGGAGCTCAGGCCAGCTGTTCCCTGGTCAGTTCTTTCAGTGCTGCCCAGATTCTCTTCCCATTGTGTGTTGGTGTCTGAGCTGACCTCTGTTTCCATGTCCATGGTGATCTCCTCCAGTGGCCGGCCCTTTCCATTGGGTGTGCTCTCTGCCAGCTCTGTAGCAGCTGCAGGCTCATAGCAGCTCTGCTTCCGCGCTGGTCCCTCCTCCCCATTCTGAGCTTGCTCCATGTTTTCCCCTGAGCTTTCCTGTTGGAATACCGTTACAAGCACTTTCATGTTCTTCCGATGCTTCCATTTGTGCTTCCGTTTCTTTCGCTTCTCCCAAAGCTTGTCGTCCTCGTCAATGATGAGGTCAATGTTATGAGACTGTGGACACTTCACCCCTTTTGGACACCAGCCATAGGCCTGGGGAGAGAAAGAGAGAGATGTCTGTAGCCTCCGTCTTCCTGGTTAGAGCAGCAATCACCATAACGTGGAGTGGAACTAATTAATCCCTTCCACTGAGGGCTCGCGAGGCTGGATCAGGAATAGTGTCCGTTACAGCCCCCCAGCACACAGGAAAAAGGTGCTGACACGCTGCACTGGCTGCAGCACACAGCACACGAGGACAAGTCAAGGAAGGTGGGTTTGTTCTACTTGGAAAAAACAAGGCTAAGAGGAGGGGGATATCTAGTTGGTGTCTGCAGGTACCTGCAGCAGAGGTTATGGACAAGATGGAGCTAAACTCTTATGAGAGCACAGGGAGAGGGGACCTGCTAACAGTCAGGGGAAATTATGACTAGAGATGTAAAAAAGCATTTTTCATATTGGGGTCAAGCACTGAAACAGGGGTCTGAAGTTGTTTTGTAATCTCTGTCCTTACACAATTTCAAAAATTACCAAACAAGGCTCTGAGCAACACTGAGGTGGTGCTTGGATGAGAAACTTCCAGAGATTGCCCCAACCTATGTTCTGTGACAGGATCTGCAACATCTGGAAGAGCTCCTTTCCTCCATGAAGCACCTGAAGCCAGTTATGATCTAATCAGATGAACTCTTTGCTGCTGTAGCTGCACCAGGATGAGCTGCTGTGGATCACCCTGTGCTACAGTGCCAGAAGCTACAAACAGGTAATAATTTTTTATATCTAATGAAGATACAGGTAAGAGTAGAGGTGGCACTTCTTTCTTGTAGGATAAGCCAAACTAATGCAGAACTTGCAGACCCCCCAAGACAGCAAGGGATACTGTAACTCAAACTATCACACTGTTTAGGGCCATAGACTGTTGGAATCTTCCTAGTGAAGCCTGTAGGATTCCCCACCTCCAAGCAGAGCAGGCTATCACCTGTCTGTCACGAAGCCACCTGAAGCTTGAAAACGCTCCTTGTCCTGTGAAGCAGCTGAGGGGAACTTCCCAGGTGCTTTCCTACCACTTCTGGCTCAGGCCACGTGTACCCCTTTCCATGGAGCCAGGAAGGGAGCGGGGATTTGCGATACTTACTGAAAATTTCTCACAGACAGGCACCTTGCTCCCCCCTGCAGCACTGTGGCTTTCCTCCTCCGGAGAGCAGTAGCGGTAGTCGATGTAGCGGGACATGTCAGCAGGGTAATTGCAGAACTCCACCGTGAGGTGCTGCCCGCTGGAGTCCCGCAGCTTGCAGTTCTCTCGCTTGCTGCAACAGGAGGAGCACACAGTTACTGTGGGTTGGGACCAGAGCATGGAGCAAACGCTGCTCTCCACCAGCTCTCAGCTCTGTGAGTTTCCTGCTCTTGAGCTTCCAGCCCCATTTGCTGGAAAGAAATTCAATCCTAGGAGAGCAGGTTTAGTAAGTAGTTGCTTCTGTGCTGATTCAAAGGTTGTTCTTTCTTATGCTGACATACAGGAAGGGAAAGCAGCATCTCTGGTGAAGTTATGGGAGAAGGGGATGCATAGTTTGGTTTTCTAGCTATAGAAGGTGCTAAGATATGTGTTTGTCTTTATATGTTGATGGACGGAAAAAACTCCCCAAAATGAGGTACTGTGCAGACCATCCAGCAGTCACCACCCAGGCAGGTTGAACCTGGGCAATGCAGCCAACAAGGAAAGGGTTTTTCACTTCATGAAAGAAAAATTGATCTCTGTTTTGTCCATGAGCTGGTTAAAAGGTCCAAAACCTAATGAGAATTGTGGGTTAAAATGTTTAAGACGTCAGTTTAAAACTTTCTTTTTTTAATTTTGTCAAAACAAAGCACTCTCATGTTTTGAGAATGGCCATCTTGAAAGTTTTCAGACCTGTCAAAGTGGCATTTCTGGAGACAAAACAGTCACTAAAAATACCATTTCTCCTCAAAACAGAGCATGACTTGAGCTTTATGGAGATCCCAGGGGCTGTGTCACTGCCAGGGGCTTGCTTAGATTGCGTGGGGCCAGGCTGCAAAGCACAGACGTGTGTCCTGAACTAGAGCACAACCCTTGCTTGGAAGTGATGCAGTCAGAGTGGGCCATGGGCATCTCATGTGCAGAACTGGTCAGCGTGAAGGAGTGCAGGGAGCACCCTTTAACTGCAGTATCCCTCACAAAACAGATTTATTATTAGCAAACCCTGCAGGACAGCCCTGCTTTCTTTTCTTTGTGAGTTCCTGCCATGATCCTGTGGCACTGCTGGACCAGAGCCAGGCAGTGACTCAATTAGATCTCAGTTAGATCAGGCCACTGTAGTCAGTCTTCTGCTGGCACCACTTTTGAAGTTGTCTTCCAGCTGCTGCCCACCAAACAGATAAGGCCCATTAAAAAACAAACCCATTCTAAAAACAGAAAAAGCACAGGGCAGAGTCACCTGAAAAGCAGCCTTCCACAGTCAGTGAGACAGTGAAAGGACACAGCCCCCTTGTCTAGAAAAACAAACACACACTGACTTTCCCTTTGCCTTTCCTCCTGTAAGCTCTGAGTCGCAGAGTGCTGCTCACCACTTCTTGTAGGCATACTCCAGGTAGGATGCCACAAAGCGAGTCTCAAACTCCGAGGCGTATTTGGTGTCGTATATTCCTGCTGGGAACATCTCTGAGAGATCGGCGGTGAAGGTACCGAGGCTCTCCGGGAGGTGAGCATAGAAACACTGGTACAGGAACACCAGATCGATCAGGCCGTTGTGGAGAATGAGCGGCTTCTTGGCCCGGATGAGCTCCAGGAACAGCGTCCGGACGCTCAGGCTCTGGCTCTCGTTACCCTGTGTGAGGAAGGAGCAGTCAGTGAGCCTCAGCACCCTGACTTGCTGTCACTCTCAGAGCCTGCGGCAGCAGGATGCTGCCCACAGCTATGTCTTACTCTGAACAGAGACATGAGTATTTGGAAAAACAACTGCAACAAGTGGGTTTAAAGCAGCAGGGAGGTGAAAGGGATAATGCTGCACTCAAGATCCCTGTGTGCACCAACCTTCACGCGGGAGCAGGGGAAGCCAGCACACTCCCGGAAAGCTGGAGCAGGGCAGGTTCAGGTGTCTGAGAGGGAGTGGGTTTGTACCTTGTCGTTGCCCTTGTGGTAAGGGATCCCCTGGGAGTACTGCTTGTTGAAGTCGAAACCGTGCTGCACCAGGAACTGCACTGACTGGGGCTCCACCACGTAATCCTCGGTACAGAGCAGCGTCAGGTTGTAGATCTGGCACAGGTAGGTGTTCTCGGACTGCACAAGGGACACCCATCAGAGGGAGCTGCCGGAACCGCCGCGGCAATTCCGCGGGGGAATTCAATCTCCCAGCGCGTCCCCGTTCCCCGGGACGGACCAAGAGAAAACGCCCGCATCGCGGTTCGTGCACGCACCTTCTCCGGGAGCTGCTTGAAACAGGCGACGCCGAGGGACAGGACAGAGCGTGTCCTGGCGGCGCTGCAAACGGCCTTGTACCGCTCCTCGATGCACCTGGCGGCGGGAGAACGGCCCATGACGGCTCCGGCCTGCCCGCACGCCGGGGCGAGGGCACCGGGCAGCCGGTACCGAGAGACGCACCCCCCCCCACCGCCCCACCGGGCACTCACGGGCTCAGCAGCGACTTCCTGGCGCCGAGGCCGCTCAGCTCCTGCGGGTAGACAGACACCGTCAGTGGCCCCTCGGGCCCGGCCGCGCCCCGCCCCGCCGCCGCCCGCACGCCGGCTCACCGTGTCCACGGCCACGAAGGTGGCGGAGCGCAGCGCCAGCACCATGGACGGCCACAGCTCCGCCAGGTTGTCGCTCTGCACGTCCACCACCGGCACCCGCGCCGGGCCCGCCATGGCCTCGCCCGCACG
>VZTZ01018416.1:3082522-3103034 GCA_013400955.1 Drymodes brunneopygia
GGCTCGGTCGGGCTCTCGCCTCTGCTGCGGTCGAGCCCCGCAGCCCTTCGCGGTCTCCCACCGTGCGCTGACCCCGCGCCGCTCTCCCAGCAGGGGCCCCGGCTGCAGCTCCTGCTCCGCCGCCCGCCCGGCATCTCTTCAGCGACCCGGCGGAGGTCGCGGCCCTGCGCAGGAACCTGCTCGCCTGGTACGACCGATGCAAGCGGGACCTCCCCTGGAGGGAACTGGTAAGGGGAGACTGCGGGAAGCAGGGGTGCGGAACTGCTTACTCTGCCTTAAGGGAGCCTGGCTGAAGTGACCACCAGCTTTACAGCAATGTCTGTCTGAATGGTGGGAACTGCACAGCCCCTCTGTGGGATTTACATCTGCCTCCAATTGCTTCTTGTGCAGGCGGGCTCAGGTATGGGACAGTTCTCTGTGGGATTTTGAACCTCATAAGTAACTCTTCATTCATGGGATTTCATCAGCAAGAAGGTGCTTTGGCTGTCACCTGATTAACCCTCAGAACTTTTGAATGCTTGGGGGAAATATTTTTATTTCAGATTCCATTGCAGTATTCAAAACACACCATGGATTGTTGTATTTTGCACACAGGTCCTCTCTGCAGTGGGATCTTGTGTCACCTTGTTTCTCATGCTTCATCTTCTTCCCCTTCCAGGCAGCGACAGAGCCGGATGCCGACAGACGGGGATATGCAGGTGAGGAGCAGGGACTGGCATTATGGGGTGTGGCTTCGGGTGCCATCCTTGGAATGAGCTGCCTGAAGTGGTCATGAGAGCCACTGATTTCCCTTGCAAGGTGCTGGGAATTGGAGAGTCCACCTTGGGCCTGGGGGAGCTCCTGTGGGGCAGCATGTGGGGAAGGTGAGGGGTGGGAGGGCATCCCATGAGCTGTGCAGGGCTTGTAGCCAGTACTAACGTGGCCACAGTAAGAGGTATGGGTGGCACTGGTGGCTCTGCTGAGCCCTGCCCTGCTCCCTGCAGTGTGGGTGTCTGAGATCATGCTCCAGCAGACACAGGTGGCTACAGTGATCGACTACTACAACCGCTGGATGCAGGTGACTGCTCCTTAGAGAGTCCTGTGCCCACAGGCCGCCCCTTTTGGAGGCCTTGTCCACTGCCTGTGGCAGATCCCCCGTGGCAGAGCACAACTCTGCTTGTTCCTGACTTGTCCCCTCCCCTCTGTCCCACAGAAGTGGCCGACGCTGCAGGCTCTGGCACAGGCGTCCCTGGAGGTGAGCATTGCTGGGACTGGGTGCTTTCCTTGCCCCGTGGCTCTCCATTCACACCGTGCTGTGTCTCTTGGAGCAGGAGGTGAACGAGCTGTGGGCTGGGCTTGGCTACTACTCCAGAGGGAAGCGTCTGCAGGAGGCAGCAAGGAAGGTGCTGGAATGGAGGAGAGAAGGGGCATTTCTAAAGTGGGCTGGTGCTGGCTCAGTCTGCCCTGCCTCGCTGGGGCTGTGCTGCTGGCATGGGGCTGCAGAGGCTGGGATCCCGTCTTCCCATGGGCAAAATGAGTTACCTGCACACACCCACCCCTGAGCTCAGCCCCTTCCCTGCCAGGTGGTGTCCGAGCTGGCTGGCCAGATGCCCAGGACAGCTGAGGACCTGCAGAAGCTGCTGCCAGGTGTGGGCCGATACACAGCAGGAGCCATCGCATCCATCTCATATGGACAGGTGAGAACTGGCAGCAGTGGACACATGTCCCCCTCTGCCACCCAGCCCCACTCCTGGCAGGGTCCTGCTGCTGGGTCTCACAAGCCAAGGGCTCCCCAGGATTGTGCTTGGCTCTCCCCCCACACTGGGGGATGCATCTCACTCCACCCCCAGCTTGGCCTGTGGGTTGGCCTCATGTGTCCCTCTCCATCCTGGGAGCATCCCAACTCCCTTCTTTGTCTGGAGCACATCCCAGCATGGTAACCCCAGCTCCTGGTCCCAGGCTACTGGAGTTGTGGATGGGAATGTGATCCGGGTTCTGTGCCGTCTGCGATGCATCGGTGCCGACTCCAGCAGCCCGGCTGTCATCGACCGGCTCTGGTAAAGGGAATGCTCTGTCTCTGTTCAGAGCTGTGGTGGTCATGGCTAAGGGTGGAATCACTCAGGAGCCTTGGGGAGCTGAGCCTGTGAAGGAAGACAGGCATGGGGTATGGGAACTCTTGGGGAGTTGGTGCTGCTGGGAGCAGTGGTGAAAGGAGCTGTGTTGCTTGTGCCTACCTAGGAGCATCCCCCCTGACAGGCAGGAGGCAGGCAGAGATCCTGGGATGCTCTCCCTGCAGATCCCCGTGCCTCTCACTGCCGTTTCTCCAGGGACATGGCCAATGTCCTGGTGGACAGGAGTCGCCCAGGGGATTTTAACCAAGCCTTGATGGAGCTGGGGGCAACTGTGTGTGTGCCCAAGGCCCCACTGTGCAGGGAGTGCCCAGTGAAGCAGCACTGCCAAGCGTGGCGCAGAGTAAGTGCAGCCCCAGAACATGGCCCTGAGGGTTTGCTATGCCTGAGGACAAGGTGGGCTGGTGGATGAGCCTGTCCTCACTTCTGTCCCCCCTTGCAGGTGGAGAAGGAGCTGGCCTTTGCCTCTCAGAAGCTGTTTGGAAAACAAACAGTGCCTGATGTTGAGGACTGTGGTAAGCATCTGGGGAGATCCCTATTGTAGCTCCAGGTCTGGGCCATGCAGCAACTGTTACATTGTTTGCAGGTGTTGGGGACTGTCCCCTGTGCCCCCCAGCCACAGAGCCGTGGGACAGCAGCCTGGGTGTGACCAACTTTCCCCGGAAAGCAGCCAAGAAGCCGCCACGGGTGATGCGAACGGCCACGTGTGTGCTGGAGCGGAGGGGCTGCCACGGGGCCCCTGAATACCTCATTGTGCAGAGACCCAGCTCGGGTAATGGGGCTGGGCAGCACCACATGGCCACTTCCCACCTGCATGAGGGATAGGAGAGGCACTGGTTGCTGGGGTGGGGAAAGAAGCCCCTTGGGGCTGTGCTGAGGCTCACTGTCCCTGGATGTTTTCCTTGCTGTCTCACATTTCTGTCATGCCTCCTTCCCAGGTCTCCTGGCTGGACTCTGGGAGTTCCCAAGTCTCCCGCTGGTTCAAGATCTGCAGGAGGAGAAGGAAAGGGAGGAGCTTGCTGATCACCTCCAGGCCTGGATGGGGCGGCCCATAGCAGCCAAAGGCCTGCAGTTTATTGGAGAGGTGAGACTGGAGTTGGAGGGATGCAGTGTGAGCCCCCTGTGCTCCACCACAGGGGATGTAACACAGAGGAGAAAGGTCTCCCTTCCCCACTGTCACCCCTCCCAAGCTCTGCCCCACTCCTCAGAGCCCTGACAGACTCAGTGCACTCTGCATCCCCCATTGCCTGCCAGCTGCCCTTCTCGTGTCTTTCCATCCCCTCACAGGTCGTCCATATCTTCTCCCACATCCACCAGACATATGTGGTCTATTCCCTGCACCTAGATGGGGATGTGACCCTGGACCCTGCCTTGTCCCCATCCCGCTGGGTGACAGAGGATGAGTTCCATGCCTCGGCTGTGTCCACGGCCATGAAGAAGGTATGGGGGGCACCTGGGCCTTTTCTCCCTTCCCTCAGTTATCTTGGGAAAACCCCTGGAATCACCATAACTTTTCTGGGCTGTCCCAGCTCCAGAACCTTGCTGCTGTTCAGCTCTGGGCTCTTACTCTTCTTTCAGGTGCTGAAAGCTCGTGAGAAGCAGTGCAGGAAGGAGAGCAGCCCTGTCAAGGTGAGCAGTGCTCCAGGGTGCCTGGGGCCCCAGTGCTGTGGGACAGCTTCTGGAGTGCTGTGCTGAAGCCCCCCTGGGCTTTGGGATCAGGCCAAGGAGCATCCCCAGCTTTTGGCAGGGGAACTTGCCTGACTGGCACTGCCCCTGGGTGTCCCCAGTACCATGGGGGCCCTTGGGGTCTGGCTGAGCCCTTCTGTGTCTCCTGCAGGGCTCCAAGCGGAAGCGGGTGGCAAAAGCGCAGGGAGCAGGCAGCACCTGCCCTGGGACACAGCTCTCCCTCCGTGCCTTTCTCCAGGCACCAACTGCCTCGTGAGGGACCTTCCTCGTGTGAGACACCAGAGCCCCATGCTGGGAGGAGTCCTTCCTGTGGCGTGGCAATGGTGTCCCTGTGCTGCAGCAAGCCCAGGACACAGCACTGTAATGGTCTCCCACTCTTCCCCTGGCTCCCTCATGGGAGTTGTGCCTGGAGGTGGCCACTGGTCCTGGATTAATCCTGGAGCTAGCCTTGCCCATCCTCCTTGGCTGGAGCCCTCCTGGGGCTATTCAGTCCCATACTGGCACCACTTTGGCACCGTGGGCTCAGGGGAGCAGGGGCTTCTCTCCAGCAGTGGCAAGGCTGTGGCCACATTGCTCCCACAGCCCTGTCCCCTGCCTGCATCTCACTCACCAGCCTGTGACTGGGGATGCTGCTGTACCCTCCCTTGTTTTTACTCTGTCTGAAAATAAATCTCAAGTGTGTGGGGTTTTTCAAAGTGACTTTCTGATTCTGTTGCACTGTGCTAAGCTGGGGGTGTTGGGCAGCCTGTGCTGGAATGTGAAGACAGCCAACAGGATCCTTCCATCTGGGCTGGGCAGAGCAGGGATTTCTTCATTGATTGCACCCAAGAGCCCCTTGGCTGAACATTAACTGCTGGTGACCCCAAATAGGAACCCAGAGCCCCCCTCCTGCAAGGGAAGGCATCAGCCCCTGAGGGCTGTGCAGCTCTTGCCCATGGGCTGCTCCTCCCTGGGGCTGAACAACTGCCCCCAGGGCTTTTTGTAGGGTTTCCTCCTCCTTTTGTATTTTTTCTGTTGGGCTGCTCTGTTCATGCTGACTGGGGTGCACCCTTGCAAAGACACAATCCTGGGGGCTGACAGGGTCAGGGGACAGTCCTGGTGCAGTGCAAGGGATAATGATCTCAATTTTGGGAAAAAGCCCACTTTGAGGGATGGAAATGGCCTTTTCATCCTCACCTGGCATTCAGCACATATTAAATAGCAGGATTCAAAACCCAAAGCAGTGCTTTTAAGTTAACTCTTTAATTGAGAGGAGCAAGAGGCCACCACTCGCCCCCCAGAGCTGATACTGCCAGTAAGTGGCCGTATCCATGGCCTCTGGATTATCCATTCCCCTTGGGCAGCTCCTCATCTCTCTATGTCTGGGGGTGTTTCTGTGCCAGCACTGCTCTTGGCCATGCTGCAGGCTCAAACCTCAATAAATTAAGAGTAAACTAAGGCAGAAAGTTCTTCACATGTGGTCAATAAATTACTGGGAACCCAGGGCAGGGGAGAACCACACCCATCCTGGGGCATGCTCAGACCCCCACTGGACTCAGCTCTGAGCAGATTGCTCCCATGCTGAGTTGGCTCTGGATTGACCTAGAGCCATCCCTTGGTCCCTGCCCCCCTGGGCCATGCCAGAGGCCCCCGCTGGGATCTCTATGGTCCTTGTCCCAGGGTTGGACTGGAGGAGGTAGGGAGCTGAGGGAGGAGGGCTGCAGTGTTTCATGACTGCTGCTGGTCCATGTAGACCTGCACAGCTTTCCACAGTGCCCGGATATTGCCCTCCCCGAAGCCCGGCGCTCCCCGACGGTCAATGAGCTCCAGGAAGAAGGTCTCCTCAGAGAAGATGGGATGGGTGAAGATCTGCATCAAATATTCCTGAGAGGGGCTCTCTGTGGCATCAGCACCCGGCTGGCCCTTGTCCCCAGGCACTTTGGTGTCCAGGAGGATGCCAAGCTCTGCCAGTGTGTGGGGGTCCTGCCCAGCTCCTCGGATCTCCTCCGCTTTGTCCCCCTGGCTGTAATACGTGCTGGGGGGTGTGAAGAACCGTGCCCCTTGCTGCTGCAGAGCCCTGGTCGTGCTGACGATGTCGGTGGTGCAGAGGCCGACGTGCTGGATCCCGGCCCCGCCGTGCTGCTCCAGGAACATGTCAACCTGGTTGGTGCCATTCTGGGAGAGGGACTCAGCAAAGACCAGCTTGCAGCCATGTGCTGAGGTGCCCTGGGAGCTCTGCAGTGCGAGGAGCAGCATGCCCACCCCCTGCCCCCCCAGCACGTACCCCTCAGCCGGCCTCTCCTGGGAGTTCAGCAGGAAGCGGTGGAAGCCAAAGCAGCGCTGGTACCAGTCCAGAGCCACCCGAGCCCCGCCCCGGGGGCAGACGTACGTGATATGGTCAAAGTGAGTGATATTGATCCCATCCCGTCCTGCGGCTGAGGGGGCTCCTTGGATGGGCTGAAAGCCAGGCAGGAAGGGTCCCTGGTAACAGGATCGGTCCAAAAGGGTGTGGCTGATGTTGCCCACAACAGAGCTCACCACCCCGTAGGTGACAGAACCACCGTCATCACTCAGCTCAGTGGGGGGCACCAGCAAGGAGCATCCCTGGCTCTGCAGCTGCTTGCAGAGCCCTGGCACATCATCCACCTCAAAGCAGACGTTGGAGGCCGTGCCCAAGGCGGGCTGGGGGTCTATGTCATAGAGGAAATCACGGGGTGAGGTGCTGGCAGGTGCCAGGCGCTCGTTGACGAGGAAGATGGCAGATTCCCGGCGCAAGGCCAGCTGCCGGACACGCGGCGTCTCCCGCACGGCCACTGGCTGGAAGCGAAAGGTGTTGGCCAGGTGCTGGGCCCAGCTCTGCCTGTAGGGCAGGTGCAGGGAGATGAAGCAGGGGCGGCTCAGCGAGGCTGCCATGGCTGGGCAGGCTGCGGGGAGGACGCAGGTGATCAGGGGGGCTGCTGGCCCTGGAGAGAAGCCATTCCCCCACCTTGCACAGAGCCCACCCGTGTTTGCAAGCACAGATGTGAATGTGTGTAAACTCGCACCTTTTAAATGTGTGTATTTTAAACAACTGGGTCTCAGGAGGCAATTTGCACTGTAAAAGGGCACCCACTTTTGGGACCAGACATAAAGAGCTGCCAAGGATGCCAAGCCATCCTGCCAGCCCTCTATTCTGCTGCCCTGCCCCATGCCTGAGGTCCCAGAGCAGGAAAGCCCTGAGCCCTGGATGCAGCCCTGTGGGTCCCCTCTGGAGCCACATGTCCTTTGGGAGTGCCGCAGGGAGGTCAGTGGGGATTCCCAGCGCAGGAGGTGTGCTGCACGTGTAAGCAAGTTTATGGGGACAAGGGTTGTGGTGGGAATGTCCTGTACCAGGAACATGGAGGTTGGACTGGTAAACATGGAGCAACACACTGGTTACAGTTAAAAGGCTCCTGTGCTGCCCCAGCGCCTGCCGGGTGTGTGGAGGGGAGCAGTGGGGTCATGACAGGATGATGTGCCCTTCGCCTCCCCAACAAGGACAGCGTGGAGCCACAAGGCTCTCTGCAACAGCCTGGGAACAATGACCTTGCCCGAGGGGCACAGAGGAGGGACAATTCGGGAAAACGACCTTCCTCCCCACCCATCCAAATATCCGTGATGCTCAAGGGGGAACAAAGATCTGTCCAAAACCCCAGTCGGCATCCCAGAGCTCTCCAGAGCACCCACTGAGGCTTCCTGACCCCAAGGCATGCACGACCCGCCCTGGCCAGACCCCACAGGGTGCAGTGGGCTGGGGGCCACACAGCTGCTGAAATGCTCCCTTTCTCCTGCCCCCTGGAAGGGGCTGTGTGCACCGCACTCCCCCGGCTCCTTCCCACCAGCCCAGGGCGGAGGGACCGCGTGCGGCCCCGCAGAGCACATGGGCAGGGGACGGCGCTCCTTCCCTCCGGCCCCGCTCCCCGCTGCGGCACCAGCGCGATCCCCGCTCCGCTCCCGCCCGCTCCCCGCGCCCGCCCCGCCACCCCCGTGCCCGCGGGGCCCCGCTCGCCCTCGNAGCGCTCCCGCCGGGGGATCGGGGGATCGGCCCGGGCAGGGATGGGGCAGGCACACGGAGAACGCGCCGCCCGCTGCGGGTGCCGCAATTTGTACCGAGCACGGCGGTACCGGGCTGCCTTTGCGGGACCAAAAGCTGCCCAGGCTGGAAACCGCAAGCACCGCGGCTCGGGATGAGACAAGGGAGGAGGGAAGCGCCTGCCAGGCGGTGGCTGGGGCTCCCTGGGACACAGCTCATGTCTGTGCTGGGTCATTCCCTGCCAGCCCGAGTCTCAAGACATGAACAGGGGAAACGTGTCCCTGCTCAGTGCTGGGCACTTCACTGTGTTCGGGGTACCCGGTGGGGACTTGGGGGGAGCAGCGTGCGGGTGGAGGGTGACAGGTCTGCGGAAATTCCGGCGTCAGTCATGAGATGGGACTGCTCACCAATCCAACCCACGGCCCCACATCCTTGCAGATACGTCTGGGCCCCTCCAGCCCTCAGCGGTGATTCCCTCTCCCGCTGCTGTTTTTGCCCCTCTACGTATGCTTGGGATCATGTTCTGCCCCCGCTGTGACTGTGGCTGCTGCCCTTCCCTACCTTATCATGTTTTTGTACAGATCCCAGGTACAATAAACTGCTCAAATATTTGCAGAGATGTCCTTGTGCTGCCAGAGTGGTGAGCTCCTCTTGTTTGATTGGGGGGTGGAATCCAGTGTTGCTGTGATTTCCCAAGGGAGCACCGACACCACTGCAGCTCCGCCAGTGTGGGGCCGGACAGGAGGCATGGGACTGGACACTGGGGGTTGCTTTGGGGCCAAGCTTGGCCTGAGGGTAGCCATGGGCACAAACAGAACAGCGCGGCTTTTGAGGTGACATCCCACAGGGCAGGGAGCTCCAGCAGCCCGGTGTGTGAGGGAGGAACAATCTTTTTGGTTGCAGGGTAGCAAAGACTGCACTGGTGGCTCCTGTGGGACCTTGTGCATGGATGGCGCTGTCCGAGGTCACCCCACAGTCCTGCAGCCCTTTGGAGTAAGCAGTGCCCTTGGCAATGCCCCCAGCCCTCCTGTTCCTGCGAGGTTTGGAGTGGCTGTGCCCGTCTCTTCCCTGCAGCACCGCCTGTCACCCTCCGGCGTCAGCCCGGCACCAGGCACCGCTTTGCCCCAGCACGGCTTGGGCTGGGCTGTGGCAGCAGCACCCCAAGGCCACATGGCACCGACGGGGACAGTGCCTGCCTTGTTGCTGTCTCCTCGAGGCAGGCAGTGGTGGTCGGGGCACAGTCCCGGCTCCAGCCAGGCTCTTCTCCTCCCTCCTGGGCGGGGAGAGTGGACAGAAGATAAAGCGGAGAGCAGGGCCAGCTGGAAGTTGCTGAAAGCTACTGGGGCCCGGAGCGAGGGAGGACGGCAGCGAGGAGAAGTGCGGTATTGAGGGCTCGTTCTCGCGGGGAGAGGGCTGGGGAATGGGGGCACATCCACCCTGACCAGATCCTGCATTTCCCTGCTCCCTCCCCAGATCATCCCCCCCAGACCCACATCCTCCCCCTTGCTCATTAAATGTGCTGGATAGTAGAGGGATGGGGAATATCCTGGAGTGGGCAGGGTTAGGGGGCTGTGAGAGGACGGGGCTTGAGGCAGATGTTGGGACTCCAAGGGCTTTAAAGGCTCGGTGTACCCCCAAAGCAGTTTGTGGGGCATCAAGGACTCTCAAGGTGACCTGAAGGTGAAACCATCTCTGTTCCAGTGACAGCTCACTGGCACCTGAGATGATAAGGGCTGTATCCCTGCTCCCTTCTGGGGCAAACACAGACCTCTGTCTGGGGCTGGGTTTGTTTTGTGGGATCAGAGAAGTGGAGAGGGCCCTTGGCAGGAGGAGCATCTTCATCTCTTGACATGTGGAGTGTGTATTCACTGCCAGGGGAGAATGGGATACTGTGGCACTGAGTGCCCACAAAAGATGGTAGCAAGGAGCTGGGAACTCCAATGCCCCACCTCGTCCCCCCTTTCCTTGCCTCCTGGGGTGGGGGTCCTGGCTCCCAGTGCCAACACTGCCCACTAGTCCTTGTCTGGTGCAGGGAGGTATTTTGGGGTTGCAGTGGATCTGGGAGGAGAGTAACACCCCGTGTCCCCCTGCCAGGGCCGGGGTCCAGGATGGGGCTGCTGGTGCTGGCCCTGGCCACCTGGCTCGGTCTGGCCTCGGCCTCCGAGGAGGCGGCCAACAGCAGCCGGATCTGCCAGGAGGCACCGGCATGGACCATCAATGGCTCGAGCCCCATGGAGGGGGCGGCAGGGCAGGTGACGGTGGTGGCCCTGCTGAAGGCCAGCTGACAATTCTGCCTGAGGCAGGCCCACAGGTGAGCCCCGCTCCCCCTCCCCAGAACAATCCCCGCCGCCTCGGGGGCGCAGGGCAGCCCCTGCCCCGGCAGCCCCTCCCAGCGCCTCCTTGCTGCAGCCTCGGGGGCCTGCGGGAGCGGCTGGCCCGGCAGGGCACGGCCGATGTCCGCTACATGATCGTCAACGAGAAGGCGCCGCTGTCCCGTGCCATGCTCCCGGAGCTGCAGCGCCATGCCCCGCCCGGCGTCCCCGTCCTCCAGCCTGAGCAGGAGGACCCTGACGTCTGGCAGGTCCTGGGGGGTGACAAGGACGACTTTCTTGTTTATGATCGGTGAGTGTCCCCCGACTCGCCTGAGGCTTTTCTGGGTGTTACAGAGCGTTTGGACTTCCAACATCTCCCGTCATGGCCGGTCTGGGGGAGGACTCCAGGCCCCCGTCTTGAGCCAATCCATGGCTTCTCCCCTCAGGTGTGGCCGCCTGGCTTTCCACATCCAGTTACCCTTCAGCTTTCTCCACTTCCCCTACGTGGAGGCAGCCATCCGCTCCAGCCTCGTCAAGGACTTCTGTGGCAACTGCTCCCTCTACCCCAACATTACCCAGGAGGTAAGAGCTGGAATGCTCGCTGGAGCCGGGATCCCTTCTATCCTCCGGCACTGCACATCAGCAAAAACAATCTTATCTCTGTGTTGGGGATCGTCTCTGAGTTGGCAGCTGCCCTCAGATGTGTTTGAGAAGGGAAGGTGATGAAAGGTCTGGAATAAGGGCACTTAAATAGGTCAGAGCTTTCCGGTTGAAAAGGAATTGACTAAAGGGGTCATATCCCATGTCTGGGAATGCTAACTAGGACTGTTCTGATATAAGAAAGGGGCAGGCAGTGGATGCAGAGGTGGCAAGCTCAGAGCAAAGAAAAGAGTATAGCTCTGAGCTTGGCAGGTGATTAGGCACTTCCCAGAAGGAAAATACATCCAGAAATACTAAAATGCAAATCCCTTTTTCTGGACCACAGACAGCTTGAGCCCAGGGATGCAGGTGTAGAGGCTTGTGTGCTCCAGCCTCTCCTGTCCTCCCTGTGCCCTGGGTCAGGGCTGGAGAGCATTTGCTCTGACCCACAGTTCTCTGTATGATGAATGCTGGTCTGCCTTCTTCCCAGCTCACAGCTGTGCTCCCAGGCTTTCTTCAGGGCTCTGTGGGCATTCACATACCACACCAGTCCTTGTGTTACTTCCCTCAGGCTAACAGTACCATGGAGGGCACTGCAGCCCCGAGCTCAGTTCCTGAACACGAGGGGTTGGAGTCAGAGACCCCCATCCACCAGCACAAGCCCTTCCATCCTCACCACCATCACGAGGTCAGCAGCGAGAGAGACACAAACCCAAGTGAGGACCACAAACCTGCTGCCCATGCCCACCACCACCATGGAGACCACGGCCAGCTCCACCACAAGGGGAAGAAGCAGAAAGAGGGGGATGATCGTTAATCCAGGCTGGGCAGCCTTGCAGAACCAGTAGTATGCAGACCACCCCAACTCACTTCACAGAGGCATAGAAGGACTTGCTTTGGGCTGCTGGTCACCAGCAGCGCTGGTTTAACAACTCCCCCCAGCATCTCCCATGTGGGTTGCACTCCTACGCTGTGATAGGGATGGAAATTCCCCTTGGACCCTGCTCAGTGCTGCGTTTTCAGCCCCAGGGCTCAGTTCTGAGCCTTTCTCTGCCACTGCCTGCCTTTCTGTGCTCAATGAAGCCTGCTGTGCAAACCAGGAGGTCCCTGGTCACTGCTGGCTGACACTGCACAGAGCAGCAGGGCGGGGGTGGAGGGGCCCGAGCTGGGATGGGAGCAGCACTGCTGGTATCCTCTGCCCATCCAGACACTCCTGGGTGTCCTGGAATCCCTGGGTTTCCTGGCCAGGGAGCAAGGGGAGGGACAGCGTGTGTCCCGCAGGACGCGGTCCCAGGGGGATGAGGGCACGAGGAGCGGTGGGATGTCGCAGCTCCCCACGGTCCAAACCCTGTACCCCCATAGCTGTGACATCCTGGGCACCCCGCAGACCGTGCACACGGGTATGTGCAGTGGTGGTGGGCTGCCGCAAGATGGTGGCCTTGTCCCCTCTTGGAGACCCAGGGGCTGTATCCAACGGGCACAGCCCGAGGAGGACGGGGTGAGCATACTGAGGTCTTTCCTGGGGGTAAGCGAGGTGGGAGGGCAGTGTGGACATCTGGAGTACGAATAAAACCTCTGTGAAGTGACCACTGCTCAGTCTGGCCTGTGGCGGGCTCAGAGAGGGGGGTTCTTGTTCAACACCACTCTGTGCACAGGGAGGGACACAGGGCTGGATGAAGACCCCATGGTGCAGCAGCCGGTGATGATTTACATCTCCTGAGCAGGAGTTGGAGGTAAAGGGGTTGAAGACCGAAGAGAAGTCTTCAAGAGAAGACCCCATCTCTTCCTATCTTCTGGCTGCCTCCCAGGATGGGAACCCAGGACATTAACACGGCGCTGCTTGGAGGATGTTTGGCTTGGCACCTCCATACCTGGCTTGTAGGTGTGATGTTGGGGAGCCTGCCCCAGGCTGCTGCTTATTCCCACATGCAGTCCAAAGTCACCATGGGCATCTTGTCCCCAGCACCCAGACCAGTCCCCACTGTAGGCACATCATGGGGCTCCCCTGTGGGTGCTGTGTCCCTGGCAGGCAGTCACGCCAACCTGCAACTTAGGGTGCCCCAGGCCTGTCTCTGCCCTTTACTGCAGCTCCATCATCATCCCACACAGTCCCACTCAACACCTCCCCAGACCCCACAGCCTGAGTGGGGAGCAAAGAGATGTTTTTCTGCTCAGTGTTACCTGGTGCCGTGTCCTGCTGCTGAATTTCTGCACCCTGGAGGACGCTCTGCCCAGTGACTGGGGCAAGAACCAGGGTGAAAAGGAGCTGTTCCTCACGGGGATGAGAGCAACAGGATCAGATGTGTCTTTGTCACCAGCCAGGCTCTCCCACGGGGTGCTGGCTGAGACCCTGCTCCCCCTCCTCCATCTCTCCTCCCCCTTCCTCCTCTACCTGCTCCCAGTAGCCTGCAAGGGCACCTCTGTCTGCTGCTCCTGCCATCAATATTGAGGTTATCTTTTTCTTCTGGCAGCTGCTGTAATTGAAACAAAGCAGGCCGGGCCTCACGGGCTCGGCTCCTCTCGCTCATTTTGCCGGTGCTGCTGAGACAACTAATTCATCTTATCGATGCATGGTTGGCCTCTTTTCCACCAGATCCAGGCAGAGTGGTCTCCCTGCCACAGCTGCTAGGAGCAGACTGTGTTCCTGTGTCGTGCTGCTGGGTGCTGCTCTCATCCAGCCTCTGATCCTTGGTTTGCCTCAGCTGGGTGCTGGCCACCTGCAGGAGACGCCAGAGGTGCCAGTCAGGGGAAGAGGTGCAGATTGGACGGATGGTGATGGCTTTTGTCTCTTTCTTTTGCCTTCTGATGCATTTTCAGCACTTGTATTAAATTCCACATCCTTTCCTTGTGCAGCTCCTAAAGGTGTCCCTGCCAAGGAGGTGACAGGTGATGAGTGGGGCATACATGGATTTGCATTCCCTCGCCGATGACCAGTGCTGCAATTAGCCATGGCAGAGAGAGGGATCCCATCTGGTGCTGGGTGTGTAGCCCAGTGCAACAGCTACCATTTGGTTACCTCCCAGCAGACAAATTTCTGGCCCTGAAAGCTTGGGTGCGCATTTTGCTTTGAGTAGAGACATTGAGGTGTGAGAAAGAGCTGTGACATTGTTTGGGTGAAGTGCTACATGACTGAGTAGTGGCAAGGCTTTAGAGTGAAGCAGTGATCCTATTCCATGTATTATTGTCCTGAAGGGTTTGGGGTGCCACGCTTGGGGCCCCTATGACGTGATTCACCCCTGAAAGATGCCAGAAACCTGGAGCTATGCAAATCCTTTGTCAGTGTCTGTACTCCTGTGATGCTGAGGGAGAGCTTTGCTCTGGGTGGGGTGGAGAAGAGGTGTTTTGGGGGAAGAAGCAGGTTCTCTACATCACCCATGTCTTGGAGAGTGATGGTGTAAGTAGAGTCAGAGAGCTCCAAGGAATCCTCACCTGTTGGGGGGTTGGCTCAACTGGGGGGTCAAGGGCCAGAAACAAGGGCTGACTTCAGGTCCTGGCAGTGCTGTTCCTCAGTGGCCTGTTATCTGTGGCTGTGCCACCACCCTGGAGGAGGGTGCACCATGGTACCTGGTACCCCTGTCTGTGCCATCCCCCTGAAGCAGGACAGATGACAGTTTCACATCACATGAAGCCTTGGCCCTGTGTGCTGCTCCTGCCGAGGGCCAGGCAGATCCTCACAGGGAAGGAGGAACAGCCAGTCCTAATGTCAACAGAGGCCTCTTGTGCAGCGATGCTGTGTCAAGAAGAGGAATGGGTCCCTCCTCCTCCGCCCATTCATCTGGCAGCCGGGGTTGGCGTGCTGCCAAGCCAGGCTGCTTTGGAAACATTTCATTGAGGAGGCAGCTGAGCCTAGGAAAACAGAATGAAAATATACAGAGGGATCACTGTTGTTAGGCAAAATAAATGCAAGCGGCTGCATTTCTGTCCCCCAAGTCCAGCCCAGCCAGGCCCCTCTGGCTTCTATGGGGTCTGGGTGGCTGCTGCTGCCTGGGGATGGCAGCCACCTATCTCCATTGTGGGTTAGGAGCTGGGGAATGACGCCTGGAGAGATCATCCGTGGCTTTGGCCAACTTGCTGATGACCCTGGTGAAGAGGCCCAGATTCATCTTGGCGTAGCATTGCCCAAGGAGATGGGACAGAGCAGAGAAACAGCAGCAGGGATGAGCCAGCAGCAGTGACTCGTGGTCCCTGCATGGCCACCAGTGCAGGGGCGTTGATGGAAGTGATGCAGGGGCTGCAGAAGTGAGTCAGATTTTGGCCACATTCATTCCCATCTCCCTCTTCAGCATCAACCATGGGACCAGGCTGGGCAGGAGGCCCCCAGCAGGACAGAGTCCAATCCCTGGGTTTTCAAAGCCCAGTTGCTTGGCATGCTCCATCTTCTGTCTGCTGGCAGTGGGAGAGCAGAGTCATCCCACAGCAGTCCCCAGGGACAGAGGGTGGAGGCGCCTCTCTGACTTCTGAGCAAAGCTGCACACAACAGGTTTGCCTCTCCCATTGTTCCCTCCTATAACCACTCTCCCTCCTCCAAAGGCCTTCAAACCACTCCATGGCCATTTTGTGACCTACAAGAAATGCATCCCAGCTCTTTTCCTCCCTCCTGGTGGGTCCAGAGTCGTTTGGGGGAGGCAGAGTTGGAGCCCCAGCCCCATGGGATACCAAGGCTTTCACCCCTGCATAGCTTTCCTCCTCTCTTTGTCCACCCAGCACAGTCTGGTTCTGTTATTTACAGCTTAGATCAGGGGGTTGAAAGAGCCCAGTGTGAGCAGAAAAAGCCCAACCCACACTCTGGGAGAGACACATCTCATCAGCCCAGCTCATGAGTGGATTTGCAGCACAGGGCAGGTGCTCAGGGCTGAGACTGGATCTTGCCCTGGTCCTTGTGTTCGTAGGAGCTTTGCTAAAATTCAGGCTCCCCTCCTGCCCTCCTGCCAGAAAAGCAGACAGCAAGATAATCCTTTTCTGCCGTGTGAGGGGTGATTTGCTGTGTCTCTCTCCACATGCTCCTCCTGGAAATAGATTGGGCGTGACACTGGGTTCCCAAATTCCACTGCTGAGAGTGGCCTGGGATGATGGCAGATGTGGCAGTGATGGCCCTCATGGCACCTGAGGAACCACAGCTTGTTAGAGCTGCCAAAATGCCTGACTCCAACTTCCCACCCAGCTGGACCCTGAGATCCACTCGAGTTCCAAAGCCAGGGCAGACCCCATACTAAAGGCTAACAGAAGCATTGTTTACCCCTTGCTTTGCCATCATTTATTTATACTCTTGTAGCCTGAAAAAATGATTCCCTGTTTGATTGAGCATCCCTAATAAAGGGGAAGGAACTAGAGTGGCTGAAGCGGGGGGCGTGGCCCAAGAGGGCTGTTTTCCGCTGAGCTCAGCCCCCAGACAGCCAGCCTGGCTGGGATGGACATCTCTACAGTGTGGGACTGAGTGACTTTCTGGAGCACTCTGTGCTTTCAGACTCCGTGCTGAAGAGGTGGCTGCTCCTCCTGGAAGCCAAGGGTGTTCACCCAGCAGCTCCTCTGTGCTTAATTGCTGCCTGGACAGCAAATGCGTTTGCTGGAAGGGTGCTGAAATCTCCGTGGCAAGACAGAGGCTCAGCACTTTGCTAATCTTACAGGGGCTGGGGAAAGGCAGCCCTGGCAAGCCAGAGATGTAATGTCATGTGTGGGGGGAAGAGGGAACAGCAGCTTCTGACAGCCAGAAGTCCCTATCTGGGTACGAGGGGGAGTCTGGGTCTGCATCATCCCAGCCTGAGCAAACACAGGGACACAGGCAAATAGAGCTATTCCTGGATTGATGTGAGAGTGAGAACAGCCATCCCACACCTGATCTTGGAATTCAGCCTGTGCTTGGAGAGGGGAGATGGTACTTCCAGTCCTTGCATTTCTCTTTTGAGTACACCGACAATTGCAGTCACACCTGAAGGAGGTCTTTGAGCTTGTCAGTTCAGGAAAGTTTCATAAAATAACTGGCTGGCTAGCAAAAAGCCACTTTATTAGAGTCCCTGCTGGAAGAGGAGCACAGCAATAACTCAGCGCTAATGAATCAGTGGGGAATCCACGGGGGATTTGAATAGTTTGACAGCAAAAAGCTCCAACTCCAGTCTATACTTTGTCGGAGTCCTTACTAGGCACTGGAAAATCTAAAAATGGTGCTAAACTCCATGGGCAACCAAATGAAGGTGTTCCTCCTCTTGCTTGCAAGGCCAAGTATTTCATAAGACAATGCTGTCTGTCTCTTCCTGGACATTGGATCTATGGGGGTGCTAAGGATTAACTATCCTGGCCAATAGATTCCTCTGCTCCCAAATGCATTAAGGCAGGGGAGCTACAGTTATTCCCTGTGTCCTTTCCCTTCTGCCTCTGCTCTGAACAGAGTCAGCAACATAGGAAAGGCAGAACCAGCCACACTTCCAATGAGTACGGTACAATGGAGGCTGTAGCAGGGAGCTTGGCTGCTGATAAGCCTGGCTTTGGCTGCTTGGGAGCAGCAAATCTTCTGGATGGCTGGAGCAGGAACTTGGTGTCTGCCTGCACTCTACTATCCTGTTCCTTTCCCATCATTAATTGGTCAAAAAGCTTCTGCTGCCCTTGTATATCTTCTTCTTTCACCACAGGACTTCCCTGGTGCTCCCTGGGCCTTGCAAAGTTCTGCTGTCATCTCTAAAGGCTCAGGCAGTGTCACCTGTGTTAGTGAGGGCACTGCATTGACTGTTGGGAGTCAAAGCAATGTCAAAGCAGCATGGGAGCATCCAAGAGAGGGGAAGACGCCCAGAGAAAGGCAGTCTTTCTGCTGAGGATGGGGTTTGGGCACAGTGGGGAGAGAGGAGAGCAGCTACATGAAGGTGTGCAGGTGGGAGCAGCCAAGGAGGTGACATCCCCTTGGGTTCGATGTGGCACCAGCCATCACTTACCTTGATTACCATAAAACAAAGCACAGGTGCCAGGAAGCCCGCAGAGGCATCTCATCAGCACCCTTGCCCTTTCTCCTTTTTATGATCCTTGAATTTAGTTTCCAGGAAGATGAAAGCAGTTTTCTTACTCCACAGCACCTGCACCTTAAAGCTGGACTTCTGACTGAGCTGGCACCCAAAGAATTTCCCAGGATATTGCCTTGCATTGCTGCCTGACTGTGGTCTAGAGACCCTGGGGCTTCAGCCCCTTTGGTCAGTCAATTTTCTAGCCAGGGACTCAAAATAAAATACTTCCTGAAGCCAGCAGGAGAAATCAGCACTTGGTGGATGACACCAGTGGTCAGGCCAGAAGGGATGGAGCTGGTGGATTGCAGCACGGGCAGACCCTGACCAAACAGCCTTGAAAACAGGAGGGGAACCAGGGCTGCCAGTGGTAGAGGCTCAGCAAATGGCCGGGCTCAGGAAAGCGTGCAGTGAATTATTGATGTACCTGGTTCCAGGCTCTGAATGAGCAGCATCAGGGGCTGGGCGGGAGGCTGACATTTTGCATCCTTCCCCAGGGAGAAGAGGTCTATCCACATTCCCAGGGAGGAGGAGAGCTCTCTCCCTTGCAAAATTCAAGGCAGTGATGAAAGAACAGGGAAAGATGGGGAGGAATGGGGAGCAACAAATGTTCAGAATGAAGAGAGAGAGGAAAAATAGATTGGTTTGTCTTTGAAATAACATGCTAACCCCCCAGAGACAGGCTGGCCAGCCGCTGTGCTGACCTTGCTTTGATTTGAGTCTGGATTATATGTTTTATGCAATGAAAAGTCAGCTCATTGGGAATGAATAACATCCCTGCTCGGGCTGAAGTCTAAAATCCTCTTTATTGGCACTGTCTGGGGACGACGTAAGTAAAGACACTCAAGGTTGTCACTAGGTGAGCTCTGCAGCGACTGATGACAGAGGGACCAGACAAGCTGGGGTGCTGTGTCCCAGCTCTCAGGCAGTCTCACCCTCTGCTTGAGCAGCCCTGGCAGCTGCAGGGAGACACGGGTGCCAGCAGAAATTCTGTGACACCAGAACCCACAGCTTCCATCATCAGAAAAGCTGGAGATTGCTGGACTGCTCTCTGCCAGGAAGGTGTGCTCCACCTTGGGCCAGGAGGGTGCTTTGGGATGGCCCTGTGAGGTCCCTCCGTGCAGCCAGGGAGGGGCAGAGGCGGACAAAGCCCTTCTTGTCACCCCAGGACCTGTCACAACAACAGCCAGCAGAGGCGATGGGCAAAATGCCGTGCTTCTGTGGCAAGTGCTTCCTGTTGCAACGAACTCTTACAGAGAGCAAAATGGCCTTCAGGGTTAAAGAAATGGGGACGTGATTCCTGGGGAAAATCTGTGCGTAAACAAATCTGTGAGCAGCTGCTGCCCCAGGCCAGTCCCTGCCACTGCTAGCACTCATTACTTTGAACAAGACCGACGGCAGCAAGGAACACCTCAGCCTTCAAGGAAAACCTCTTTCTGACCTTCATCGATTAGCTTGTGGCTTACTCTCTAAAATGGAGATCTCTCATTGCAGTAGCTCTGCCTGCTCTCACCACCTGCCTGAGACCTGATTCCTTCCCTCCGTGTCCTGTGGAGGAGACCTTGGGCTTGGAGGTATCTCGTGGCAAAGGCGCATAATTATTTCCTGTTCCCTAATTTCATCGCCCTGTTATTCCAGGAAATGTACTCTTGCTCTGTCAGTAAGAATAAATAGGAGATCTCTGCAACAAGGGAGTAACCGGTAATGGTTTAGATGTGACTGAACTGCAGATAGGAAGGAATCGGTCTTGGATTCAAAGCACTGAGAATAATAGTGAGAAAACTGAACTCGGAGACCTGTGAGCTCTTCTCTTCCTTAGAGGTTTGTCACTTAAATTTAGACAGGACACAAAACCAGGAATGTATTTCTGGGGAAAATCTGGGAATGGTGTACTGCTGGACACAGCAGCGAAGTGATGGTGGAGTGTAGAGGCCCAGAGAAGTGGCCTTCAGTTGCTGCAGCCCTTCCCCCATCAGCCCTGCGCTGTGCTGGTCCCAGGGGTGCTGCCATCACCCTCGGCTGAAAGCAGAGGTTGGTGAGGAGACAGCTCCCTGGATTTTGGGGTGCCAACTCAGGCAGGATGTGCTGAATATATTCATATGTCCCTTTAATGTAATCCCACCTGAGAGCATAAGAGAGCTCCTGGAAGCCAGCAGTACCTATGTTTTTAATCTCCTCCCCCAGAGGCCGTCTGTACTAAAGGACCTGGCGGTTCCTGTACCCGAGGACCCTACTATGGTGCGAGGGACGAGCATCTTTACTACAGGGCTTTCAAAGAAAAAGCAAATCCTGATGCCCGTGGAAGAGCAGGGCACTGCTATCTGCTCTGCTACTCGATGTAAAGCCGTAGGTGATTTACGGGTGAGGCTGGATGTTGATCTGTGGGTCAGACTGGGCGCTGGATCCGGGCACCGCCGGGCACGCAGCAGGAGCAGTGGTGATCCCGCCGACTCCCCCAGGGGAGCGCTGCCACCTCCAGCGCCGCCGGACCCCTTTGTCCCGCTGGCTCAGCGCAGGCTCCTGGCGCTCGGATGGCCCCGCCAGCCCCTCACCCACCAGCGCCGTGGGGACCCGCAGCCGCGCGTCTCTCCTCTCCGGACACGGGGGACACAACGTGCCTTGCATGTCCCCCTCCCGCCTGGGGACGCGGCCAGGAGGACACGGGGCGGTGCCCAGGGCCATGTCCTCACCACGGCGGCAGCCGGGCAGGTGCCACAGGCAGCGGTGCCCCGACGGGCGGCGGGGGCGGGCGGG
>VZTZ01018416.1:3103665-3209197 GCA_013400955.1 Drymodes brunneopygia
CGCCTTCCCCGGCCCCTCAGCCGCGGTCCCTCTCACCCCTGAGCACCCCCACCCGCGCTCCCACGGGGGTCCTGTCCTTTCCATCGGGAGATGGACTTATAAACATAAAGCATATCTCCAACAGCTCCGAGCGTTCCTCTTTGTCCTCTCCATCAGGGGCTTTCCCTGCTTGGAACATCTCTGGGGGTGGCATGAACCCCCGCTTTCCTCTTCCCAGTCCCTTCACGGGCACGTCCGGCGGGGCCGGCTCGGGGGGAACGAAGGCGGCGGTGGGGGGTGACAAGTTGGGTGGATCCGCGGGTACCACCGGTGACCTGGCGGGATGCGCGGGTCGGGGACGGATGCGCGCGGCCTTCTCACGCCCGTTCGGTGTCGAAGGGGCCGTGGGAATGATCATGGGAATAATGGCATCGTGTTTTCTCTCCACGGGCAGGTGGCTTTTGTGTGCGCTGGCGGAGGGGGGATTGCCGGAGAGGAAATGTTCCTCTTCCCCTGTCCTTCTAGTCTCTGTCCCCATCTGAAATCCGCATATACTTAAAGAGAAACAAATTGGGGTGTTTTACATAAAATAAGCCGCTCCTCCTTGTTATTGGAAGGGATTGAAATGCGCGTTCCCATTAAAATGACATTAGGCGAGAATTTGTTTTGCAAATGCGAAATGTAAATTCATTTTGTGCCAGGGTATGGCGTGAATGAGTGAAGGGAGGGTGGTTTTTGTTGTAAGGAATGGGTAGTTCGCTCTGTTTATTTAAAGAGCCGTTCTTCCTTTTGGGGAAAAAAAAGCTGCTTAAAAAAATAATAAAAATCCCATTTGGTACAGTTTACATTCAGAAGAGCATTATCAAAACATTTTCCATTTGAGATGTGAGAATAGGAGGCAGCAGAAGAATTCTCCTCCCACCTCTGAGGACATGCAGTGAAAATTCCTGAAGCACAAAAGGTTTTTCTCTGAGGATATGATTATAGCCTTTTTTTTGGCGTGAATTAATATTTTGTAAGGGCTGCGTTAAGATGATTAATTATTCTGTTTAAAATACTGTGAAACTCAAAACCAAATAATTTTTTTAGAAGGAGAGGACTAGCTCTTCAGGAACTTTAAAATTAGGGGGGAGGAAAGATAATAGCTTGCTGAGGGTGATGTTTTAATGACCTGCCCACCAAGGTATGGATGCACTGAGCTGGTGTGGGAGTGGGAGACAGAGGTGACGGTTGCCTAAACCCAGGACTGGTTCAGTACAAAGGATTTTTCTTTTAAAATGAGTTTTTAAATTTTTTTATCTTTGAAACACAGCTTTGATGAGCCTTTATCCAATTCTATGAAGGATCTGGGTGGGCACTGGGGTCAGGTGCGTGCAGGACACGCAGCAGAATGGTCCCATCCCAAAGTGATGTCCAGTGCTGGTATCCAGCATTCCATCTGCCCTATCTCCCTGCGCTTCCTGCTGCTGCTCTGGGCGAGCCAGAGAACAGGGAGGATGGTCCTGGCTCTGGCGTTTCATGTCCCCCCATGACAAGTCTAAACCGTCTCCCTAGCTCTGAAACCAGAGCTCGCGCTCATTGTCCTCCGAGCTGTCAGCTTTTTAGATGAAGCAGCATGTTCTGGAAGCGCTCGCCGCAAAGTCGGTGGGTGATTTATCTCCTGTTTTCACAGCCCGAGAGAGGCGCGCGGGATGCTCGCCATGGGAATTTGCCTTTGGAGCCGGGGGGAGGGAGGTTGGGTTCTTAGCTGTAGCGTGGCTCCTCTTCACACGGCAGTGGGTGGGTGACGTGGGGTCAGACACCTCTGTTTTTGTCCCCAGAGCAGCCACGTCACAGCAGTGCCTTGCAGCCCTGAGCTGGAGGAGGAAAATTTACATCAAACAAAAGGCTGTGAAGGGCTGTGTGTTTATAGACAGGAGGCATAACTGAGATGTCCTCCGCCAACTTTCCACATCCATCCTGCGGATGCCTCTGGAAGGTGAGGTGGAAGAGCTCCAGCCACCAGAGACACAAACACTTTGTGGCTGCTTGTGTATGTTTGCAATTAAGATAGGAACTTGGGAACCATTATGTCTTGGAAAAAAATAAAACCCCAACCCTGGCTTCCTTGATGCTCTCCAGCACTAAATCAAAACTACTGTTCCCCTCTAAGGATCCCTTTGACAGACACCACCGGCTCCCAGCGCCATGACCTGAGGTTTGCACAGTTGAGATTTTCTGTTAATAAAGATCAGATGTTTATACAGTTGTGTTTCTGACTCAGACCTGTGAAAAAATGGGGATGGTACAGATGTGAAATTCCTTCTCTTGTGTGGTTGGAAAAATCCTTTTGAAAAATTGAAAGACAAAATCCAGGAGGAATGACCTTCTGGCAATGGAGGATGGTGTGGAGGGGTGAGGGTTGTGCTCATGGGGACAAAGTGCTTCAGGCTCTGGCTCCTTCGTGCTTACAAAGCTGGCAGGTCTGAAAAAAACATATATGCCACATTATCAACCAATAATTCCTTCATGCTTAGTAAAACTTAAACGAGGCTTAAACCCTGATCTCACTGGAGTCATTAAATTGATTTTTTTTTCCCCTGCTCAAAGAAAGATCTTGGATGTTGAACACAGGCATCTTTGTCTCCTTAAAAACTGCTTTATTATTATGTGTACAGATCCCGTCTTTGTGTGTGTGTGGTGTGTGGGTTTTTTTTCTTTTAATTTTTAGACAAATGACAAAAGCATGCAGGAAAGGAATGCAGAAATGCCAGGCTTAATATAAAGCATGCAACTGCACTGCATGCCGGGAATCCTAAAGGATACAAAACCTTTAACGACAGCGGTTAATTTTTAACAAGTTCACTTGCATAAATATTTATGAACAAAAGTTTTTACGCTATTATCTCTTGGGTTTTTGGAGAGAGAAAAGACCTTTGGTGGATTTTGACAGTAAGCTGTGATCTGGCAGAACAAATTAATGTTTCTCGCCTGTGCTCCCCAGTACGGTATAATACGGTTTGCCTTTGAGTTGTCTCGAATGCTGATGGGTGGGCAAGTGTCCTGGGTGATATTAATGGGGAATTCTCCTTTTTCATTGGTTTTACAATTACTTATGGGAGGAAGCATCGAGCTTTGTGTTGTTCTTTGGGTTGTAACCAGCCGCTTAGGAACCTACCCGGTATGTGCTCCTTACCCACAGATAAGCCTTTGTGCCCCGATGGGAAGGTATGCGGTCCAGCCATAAGTACATAGGCAGAATTTACTTTTGCTGTTAGAATAACAATGAAGCAGGGCTTTAAAATGCCCTGGCTTTGTAAACACTTGGAGGGAGCCTGTTTCTTTCAAACCTGCAATTAATTCTGGATATTTTATCTGATGCTTTGCAGGTCAGTCATGAGTACCTTCCCATGTTTCCTAGTCTGGTATCTGTGCTGGACATGTAGGTGCTGGGGATTTTCTAGCCTTGCTTCAAGAACTTTCTGACTGGGCAGAGGTTAAGCAAGACCTGATACCTGTGAATGATATCTGTAAATGCATCTTCATTAAAGGAGTTCAGATTTGGAAGCTTTTTATTACACTTCAGTTTTCGACTTGTGTTGGTGTATGTTTAGAATGATGCCTGTTAAATGTAGCTTCAGAGGTAAAAATACTGATGAGTTCCAGTGTGGCTGAAACCACTTCTAGCTTTTTTTTCCAAACTATTTTTAGGTTTTAAGCTTCTTTTTTTCTTGTCCCCTGAAAATGCTCACTTTTAGGCAAGCGTTTGGTTTCCTGCCCCTGTGACGTGGTATGGAGCAGAGTCTAAATTTATATCCAGTGGTGTGTTGCTTTATAGAGCTGTTTATTTTGGGGAAAACACTTTGATGGGGCTCTCTAGGGTGAATTGTGGTTGCTTTTGTTTTGTGTAAAGATTGGTCTCCTTCTGGGTCTGGGTTTAAAGCTGTATCCGGCAGGAGCAGGTTTGGAAGGAACGCCATGGGATGTGAAAGGTTTTTTCAGGTTAAATTGTGGTGTCCTGTGTCTGAGTGCTGCTGAGGGAGTTTAATTTTTCTGTATCCTTTTAGTTTTTGTGTGGGATGCTTGTTGTACAACATGTATCCAATTTGCTAATTAATTTTTACTTTGTTTTTCTTTACGGGTAGATTACTCGAGCCTACCCTATGTATTAAAATACTTCAAACCACATAAAAGGAGCTGGCAGAGGTTCATTAGCCCTATCATGATGGAAACTCTTGTACATTTTAAATATACATTAAGCTCTTTAGGTTTCTAATTATCTTTTTTAAAAATATATATAATTAAAAAAAAATATTATTAGGCATTAGAACGTATGATCTGTTTATTGCTGCCTCATAGGTGAGATATTTCTTGAGCCTGTTCTGGGCTGTATTATAGAAGCTGAAATAGAAGATGATGAAAACCACCAGAGTTTCTTGCTAGTAGTGCAGGGAGAGCTGGGATGACAGCTGGAATTTGAACCTTTTATTTTAAGCAGATTTATTTATTGGCTTTTGAGTCTTTTTTGAAGAGTATGAACAGATCCTCTGAGGCTGGGATGTCTTTTGAACTAGGTGGTTAATTAAATGATACTTAGAGGCCAGAGACCTGAAACATAAAGCACAAGAAATAAAATGTTTAGTTTTGGCTTTAAGAATAAATAAGTTTGAAAACATTTTTCAGAATATGAGTCCTAGTTTCTGGCTTGAGCTGGCAATAGGAGTTTGTTCTCAGCTCACCTGTGCTTTATAAAGCTTAGTCCTCAGCTTCCAAGTTGCGTGTCATTCACAGCAGATTTTAATTTTGCTCACATCTAGAGGGAATATTTTAGGAAATATTTAACTGTGCTAAAACTGCAATAACATAAACCACATGTGCCTGCTTGCTTTGTTTTTGAAGCTTTGTGTGAGGGAATGTGCTTTGCTGTTATTTGACGCTCGCTTTGATGTTAGATGTTTTATGATTAGTCCCTCAAACCTCAGATAGGACTTTTGGAAAACTTAAATGAGCTTGTCTATCTGATAGCTCTGTAAAGTCACATTCAGCTGTGAATTGTCTTGTGGTGTGTCAGCTTTTAATTTTCCTTGAAAAGAAAAAAGTTTTAGAAAAAGTAATCTTGATAGTAGGATGGAAGAGTTTGTGGCCTTATGTATTTCCTTGCCATATATTGGAACCTCACCCTGGAGAAGGATGTGGTCCATGGGGGAGATGGAGCCCTTGGTGGTTCTGGGGTTATGTCCTGCTACCCTTTCCCAGCTGGAGACCTGCTCCCCTCTGGGGTTAGCTTACATGAATGGCATGGCCAATCTTGTGCTTGCATTTATTTTTCAGGGGTTTTGCATTTGGGTGACATGAGCAGCTTTGCATTTAGTAGTGATGCTGGTTTTCCCCTGCTGTTCTTGAGGCTGGAGTATCTCATGTGGGTGAGGAGCGGGGCATGGTTTTTTGGGGAAGCAGCAGCATCTCTTCACCCTCTCAAGGCAGCCAAGCCTGGGGATTTTCAGTGTTGGGTCAAGGCTTGTTGCTACATGGTGCTACTTTGTGCTCTAAGCAGGTGAATTTTCTTCTGGGACTGGGGAAGTTGTGCTGTTTCTCCCAGAGTTGTGAGGCTTTGGCTTTGTTCCTCTGTACACTCTCTGAGGAGCCAAACTCGTGTGTAGCATCCTGGGTTAGGTGTTAGGGAAGGAGCCTTTACTTTTCAGGGCTTGTTCCTAGTGGTGGGGCAGTGGAGGACACCTGGGCAGGTGGGTGCTGGGATCACCTCCTGGCTTTGCTCAGCAGGAGTCAGGTGGTGCTTGAACCTGTGCTTCTCCATCAATCTCTCCATCTGTGGCTGGTGCCTGTGACTTTATTTTGCAAGGAGGTGGAGGTGTGGAGTATCTTGAGGGTGTTAAAAATGAGTTTGTGGTATGTTTGATGCTGTCTTGAACAGGTTGTATCATGGAATTGTCGTAGTCCTGGTCTTCTGGGGATGAGAGGAGGGGAGGAAAGTGACTCCTCTGGGTAACTGGTTCCTGCCTCTGCTGAGCCTTGGCTTTCTCTGGCATCAGCATCAATAGAAATTGATCTGTTTTCTGATGAAAACAGAAACTCAAAGACACGAAACCTTGGCTGTGCTAATAAGTGCAATAGGACAAATCTAGCATCTGGAGCCAGGATGTAGGATGGTGGTGGGGAGCTCTCCCTGTCTGCCCACAGAGCTGCCAAGGCCCTGGAGATGCTGTCCTTCATGCTCAGGAGAGAAGTGCTGAGCCCATTTCATTTTTCACCTGTATTCACAAGGGTTTGATATATGGGCTTGACCCAAGTTCTCTGGTGCCTTTGCAATGGGAATTGGGAAAGGTCCTGATAACATCTCACAGAGAGGCACAGGTCTATCAAAACCCCTTCTTGGGGGATGTGGGGAGGAAAGCCTCTTCAGGGTTTTACAATAAAATGTCCCAGAAATAAAATTCAATTTTTCAAGGGCTTTTTTCTTTTCTTTTAATCCTGATGTTTAAATATGAATAGATTCCACTTGATTGGTGCTGTGGGTGTGTTTTATTAAATGCTGAGGATTCACCTGTGCATGACACCATCACATTTCTCTCCAAATGGATTTTCTAGCGCTGTGTTTTAAGAGCATTTGCTTTTTTGTCTCAAGCTTATGGCTTAGGATTTTGTGCAGGATTGAGGTTAGTCCTTGTAAAATGGTGCATTTAAAGTAATGCACAAATTAATAAAACCCTGGGCTTTTACTTGTCGCATTGTAGGTGCGTGTTGCCAGGGATTTTTCTTTTTTCTCTTTTTTTTTTTTTTTTTTCTCATTAAAAACAAAGACACGAATGTGCTTAGGAAGCAGATCTGCTGGGATGCCAGCTTGGAAGGGTTGCATGCAGATATATTGGTCCAGCTTGTTGTCTGCAAATGTCCTGCTGCTGTTGCCCCGGGTTAAAATGGGACAGGGGGGTCTGTGTCACCCTTGCCATGCCCTGCTTGTTGCTGATGCCCATAATGAGCTGCCTGCACCTTTGCCACCCAGCTCATTTGACCGGGGCTGCTAATCATTATTGAGGTTTGCTCAGCAGGATGCAGCGTGGTATCTGCCTGGCTGCTGTCCTTGCACCTGGAGACAGTGCCCGTGTCCCACGGCTGCCGGCGCGGGGGGATTCCCCGTGGGAACGCCGGGGGCTTGGTGTCTGGGACCTTGGTGAGGTCAGGGCAGGCTATGCCCCTGTTCTGGATGCTGACCAGTAGCCTCGACCTCTGTCTGACTGATACCAGCATGTGGCTGACTGCTTTGGGACACCAGTCGTAGGCATTCCTTGTTACTGGTGCTGTATGGTGTTTAAAGGCTGGGGTGGCAGGAGATACTTAGTGCTGTGCCTTGTGTGGCTGCCATGATGAAGATGAGTGCCCTGTCAAAGGAGTGGCAAAGCAACAACTGGTTCCCGAGATAAATAAAATTTCCATTAATGAGCTACAATGGCTTTGGGTGCCAAATTAAAAGAAGTGTGTCTGGAGGATGAAAAATAAATGCATTTTCTGTCTCGCTCACTAGTTCTCATCTCTTTTGATTTTCTTTATCATCAGAAAGACATTTTTAATTTTTTTTAAAGCCAGTTGTGTTTATTTTGGTAACAGTTCATTGGCTGCTCTGTGTACAGAAGCTTTCTCTTGAAAGTACTGAAACTATATTAAAAGTGCTTTTGGCTGTCATCTTTTATTTTGCTTCTCCTTCGTTCTTTTCCCAAAGCTGGGTCGTTGCTATATCAAATGCTCTGAAACTGTCTGGTAGCATTTTCCCTGCAGTGCTCTGTATAAACTGGAAATAAAAAGGGAAGAAATTGCAGGATTTGGATTTCTGCAGCTTTTCCCCCCCCCCGCTCTGTGTGTGTGTAAGTGTGTGTGTGTCCCATTGAAGTCTGAGCAGCTGTCTCCATCCGCACAGCCTGCTGATGGCATGCACAGATCTGTTTCTTGTGATTAAAAGGAGAAATAATACCCCAGTGTTCAGAGAGGGGCTGGGGGGGTGAGTGAGCACCCAGGGAGCAGTGGGTCTTTGCTCCTGCCTGCCCCTGCCTGCTTGCCCTAGTGACCAAGGGAGCTGGAACCCCTGTGCTTGTCCCTGCAGCCTTGTGGCTTTATCCCAGAGAAGGAAGCATCCCATGCCATTGGTGGTGGGCTGTCCTGCTGCAGCATCTCCACCCCGGGGTGGGCTCCTGCATCCTGCACAGGCGACCTGCAGAGGCCCCGTGGTTTTTATTCTATTCTGAGGGTGTCGAAACATTTCGGCGGCACTGCAGCCGCTCGCTACCGGCGTGCTTTGAAAAATACCCAGCAAGTGTCGAGCATCTGTCTGAGAAGGGGGAGGAAATCCCCCCCCGTTATTATTTTCTCTCGATTGTCCTCGCTTGGTGTGGCTTTGGCTATTATGGGTTTGTAAAATAGAACTATATATGACCTTTTATCTTACAAGAAATAGGTTAAGCCATTTTTAAAGAAAGTGGTGGAGTCAGCAGTGCTGCTAAGGAGCTGCTTTCGCATGGTTGATAGGCTGTGAAGCCGCTCAATGGACTTTGGTTTCAGAGACAATATCTGTTTAAATTAATCTTTGTCAGATACATGCCACTGCAGACAATTCAAATTCCATTTGCTTTCTGATCTCATAACAAAAAAGCACCTTACACTGGTTCTTTTATCGGAAAATTAACTTTTGTCTGTGTGTCCTGGAAACAGGGGTGGCATAAAATCTAGTTAAAAGGCTCTGTTATAGGAGGATTCTGTTTCTTTGTACAAGGCAGACTTTTTTTTCCTCCTTCTTTCCCCTGCGTGCATTTAAAAAGAAGACGAGTGTTTGAGATAGATTAAGGAGAATGCCAGCAGATGGACCGATTCTGTTGTTGCTGCTGGCAACCATCTAAGCAGCCATTTTGAACAATGCTGATACCGGGGTACTGATAACACAAAGATGAGGATGGGATAAATATCCAGCTAGTCCCTTTCTCCCCGCCTGCTCCTCCTCCCTCCCTTTCACGCCGCTGCCGCAGCCCTGTTATTAGAGAACCCGATTGTTTCCAGAGAAATGCTTCATCCTCTTAGCTTGGCTGCTGGATGTCTAGCGTTGCTTATCTCCTTGATTTTCCTCATGGTTGGTGGAGACCCTGGCAGATCAGCTTCTCCCAGGAGTGCCCACAGCATTGGTCCTAGGTGGAGTGGGATGTACGTTTGGGTGTTTTGCAGTAGCAATACTCTTTTCCCTGCGCCAGTAAAGCACAGAATGGTTGGTCCTTCCCTTATAAGTGGAGACTGTTTCCTTCCATCCCTGTGTGCATTTTATGTGCTTAATTACAAAGTGGGGGGCATGAGATTGAGATCTCCTTTATGCCAAAGCAATTAGTCCGGGGCAGTGATTGCAAACTGAGAGCATCCCTATTGCCTGGTCTCCCTGTCCCTTTCTCCCACTAGTGTTGTTGTCTGGCTCTTGGGTATCTGGGTCATGTTCATCTCCTGGACCTGCTGCTCTTGAAGTTTCTTAAGGTCAGTATCAGTATCTCTTTGGCCTGCTGGATTTTTGACACTGGAATTGGTGGCCTTCCATCTCTCTGTCTGGTTTCACAGCTCCACAGAAGTAACCTTTTAACTGATGGAGAAAACCCAGCCAAGCTTTATCTTCTCCTAGCAAACAACAAAAAGGCTGGTTTGTGTCTTACAGTTGGGCCAGGATGAGTATGGGGATCTTCTGGGAAACCTATTGGGCTTTGCCCTGAGCTCAGTGTGGTGTAACATGGTCCTGAATGTGGGATCTGGAGAGTAGTCAGGGGATGCTGTGTAGCCTAGAGCTTAAGGTGGGTAGCAACAAGCTGGTGTGTTCCTCTTGCCTTGCACAAGTCTGCAGACCATGGGCTGAAACTTCCATCCATTGACATTGCAGCACCTCTGAGAACTTTGAGTGAACTTTGAGTGAGGCAATGCTCTAACTGCAGCTTTTGGGCCAGTTAGAACTTCTTTGGGTTTAAAAAATATATAGAATAGTCTCAAATCTGTATAGAATAGGATCATGGAACATATATCTAATTATACACAGTGGATGGAACTTTACTGTAAAGCAGCAGATATAAGGATTAAAAAAAGGAGCTGGGCAAGCATTTTATGCTTTCCCTTTTTAATTTGTCCCTTGTGTCTAGTACGTTTGAGGCAAAAGTTCTTTCTTTTTTCTTCCTGTTGGGAAGTATCTTTTCCATATTGAGTCTCCTCTCTTTCAAGCCTGCCGTATTTGATCTGTAAGATGAGAACTTGTCATATTTGAGGTACTTGCTAAAACAAGGGGCATCTGGCCTGAAAGTAGAAAAATCAGGCTGTGAACTCCACGTGGAAATGTTGTCATGGTATGTTGGGAACTTGTTGAGGTCAGCTGAGCTCTCTAAAGACTTGCACTGAGAAACTGAGGGTCTCACTAGGTTGTCTGTCTTTGAGGTTAACTGGCATCACTGACAGATGCTTTTAGAGCACTTACAGGGCTCCAGTGTTGTCCCCAGCCACCTCCTTTTGTGGCCTCTGCCACGTTGCTTCAACTTGATTGGCCTCCTGTTGCATTAGGAGATGACTTCTGGAGACCGGAAAATGGGTGAGGGAAGAAGTGCCTGTTTTAAGCAGATACCTTCTAGGAAAGGTGATGAGTGGGACAATGGAGTGTGCTCTTCTGTCCCTTTGGCTCATGATGAGGTCAGACCTTAAAAGCTCTGGCAGGTTTTGGTGGAGAGGAACTGCAACCAATGTGTGACAAAGCATGGTAGTGAACTTGGGTGGCTTATGGTGTGCTGCTTCTGCTCACTTGCCACATCTGTGGGAAATATTACTCACCAACAACAGGCACAAAGCAAGTGCTTGTGAGGATGACCAAGAACGAGCAGTGGGGTTTACAGTGCTTTTAAGCTATGCCTTCTGAAATAGGGCAGAGGTGGAGCTTAGCTCTGTTCTTTCCCTGAACCCCTGGATGACATGGGAAGGTACGCTGAGCATTTGTAGAGCCATCTTCATCTCTTTCTTCTCTTGAGTTTGACTCAGTCTGCTTTAGCTCCAAGGGGCCCCATCCCATTATGTAATATTCAGATTCTTTGGCTAACCTTCCTCAGGAGTGCTTGATGGCAGCCAGCTTTTTTGAGATTGAGGAGTATGTTCAGTGGTCTGTGAGGCTGCTGATTTCAGCCTGACCACATCGTAGGAGGCATGTGGGAAGAGTGATTATCTTCAGGTGCATCACTGCCCACTTTGAGTCACAGTCCTCATACAGCTCAAGCATCCATTATCTCTAAAATTCATTGCAATGACATGGTTTATAAGGTTCCCTTGCACTGTGTTTTGCTTAACCTGGAAGTTACTTGCCAGTGGCTCACGGTGGGCTGCCTTCCCTGTGGAGTATCTCAGAGGCAGAAGGGAGCTGGAGATGTTTTACAGCTGGTGCTCTACTTGCTGGGAAAGGGTGTAGAGTGAAATTTTGCTCTGTTACTGTTCTGTCTGTGTTGTGATTAAAATTTGCTGTGACTTAGGCTCTGAAAAATCAAAAAAACTTAGTAAAACTAGACAGGGTAAAGATGAATGGTTAGTTGTTTCTAGTCATGGCTCAGCTTCTCAACTTTCCCTATAGAAAAGAGGGATGTGGAAGAATGACTTGATGGGTATCGATGCTTTCCATGAATGATGCATTCCCTGGATCTGAAGGAGGCACAGGGCAGTGGTGAAGTTTTTCCTTGCCTGCCTGCCTGGTTTTTGGCTTGTTTCTGGTGGCTCCCGGCTCAGCCCAGAGCCTGTGGTGCAAACGCTGTTGGGAAGGCCTGATGCCCAGCAGGGTTTTTTCCCCCACCCATTCTCACACCCACACAGAGGTAGGCCACACCAAGGTTTCCTGGACTGTGAGGTTTGATGAACCATTAACCTAAAAATGACCTGAGTAGGAAGAAAATGTTTCCAAGGCCTAAAAATCTTGCAGTGCTTCTGAAGTGGGAATGGGAGCTGTGGTTTGCCTAAGCAACTTTTTGTGCTCCTGGCTCCGCTGTGAGCTGGCTCTGCTTTGTTGGGTGCAAGGGTATGTTTGGGATCTTGCTGAGATGGGAAGGCAGCCCTCCAGGGCTGGGTCAGCCAGAGGGGCTGTCTTCCAAGCAGATGTCCTTTTGGCATGAGGCTCAGCAGGTTTAAGACAGGATGTCCCTATACTCCAGAGAGCTGAAAGTATTGAAATAAGTAACAGGCTGGGAATGTCTGAGTCCGGTTCTGAATTCCTGGGGAAGAGGATTTGGCGATGGCAGGATGTCTTGTGGGCAGGCTCTGCATTGTGGGTGGGGGACGCAGCTCGCCGTCCCATGGGCTCTGGTGGGAGCCCAGCTCTGGCAGGGCAGCTTGGCTGCACGAGCCCCTTCCTCTTCAGGACAGTGCCAGCTCCAGGTCCAGTGCTGAAGGAGACCACAGCCCTCCTTGTCCATTGCTTCTTCTGTTGTTCAATGAGGGGAGAAGCACCTCACTGTAAGGGTGGGGGCTGTGGTGTCAGCCAGCCAAGGCTGTGTGGGGCTGCGGTTGTTCAGCTGTGGCTGTGGTGTGGTGGCACAGTGAAGTGGCGGTGTGGTGGCTCTGGGGGTGGCCCAGAGGATGACCTGGGGGCTGTGGTGTATGTGAAACTGGAAGATGGGGCTGCCCAGGGAGGTGGGCACAGGGACACCCAGGTGGGGGGAGGTTGATTTTATTCCAGAGCTGTGTTAGTGGCTGGGACTCAGAGCCTGTCCGTCATTGAGTCCCAGTGGTCACATTCCTGAAGACTTTCCTAGAGCTGCCTCAACAGCATGGGTGACGCTGCAGCTCAGGAAGGAACTGTGACAGCAGGATCCCGACCCTATTTTCATAAATAGTAACAGCATCTCTAAAGGCTTCGAGGGCTTGGTTGGGAACAGAACGGCTGGGTTCCCCTGTGTCTGGCAGTGGTCAGCAGCAGATGCTTGGGGAGGAGATTAAGAAGCAGGGCTGGAGCAGAGGGATGCTTCCCTGGTGTGAGCAGTCTCTCCAGCCAAAGGGCTGCTCTGGCCCTTGGCTGTGATGTGGATGCAGAAGGAGATGGTTTGTGACAGCAGCCCTGGCCCCACATCTCCTGCAGCACTGGGATTATCCCTGAGTCTCCTCGGAGTGCAGCACCCCTGGTGTGGGTGTCAGGATGGCCCTCCCTGGCAGGGACTGCTGGCACTGGTCTGGGAGGCAGCAGTGATGCAGCACTGGTGGGGCTGAAGGGGCTTCTGGAGAGACCAGCACTTCTTCACTCCACTTTGATGCCATCCTGGATCTGCAGGCTGAGGTTTGGGAGAGGAGGCAAAGCTAATTAAGGGCTGTGGATTTAACAGGGTGTGAGGAATGTGTAGTAAAAAAAGTGCAGTAGCGCCAGACTCTATTTTTTTCCTTTCTCATCACAAGCTTCTTGCTGGTTTGACTTTGCTAAATATTTTAGCACTTGTCTAATTGTAGGGCAAGTTGAATTCCCTATGCTAATATTTGAACAGGGTTAGCGGTCTGGAGGCAGCTGCAACTCTCTGAAGGGCTGCCTCATCTCAGGTGTCTGCTGTGTCTGGTCCTCTCTGAGATGCCCAAGGTTATCCATTGAGGAGTAGTCCCTAGTGTAGGGATATTTGATGGGAAGAAGCAGAGCTCTTCAGCCTCTCCTGGTTGCAGCTTTAATGTGTGGCTTGTTTGCTGTGGGCTGCAGTGGAATTTGTAGCCTACTGTGGAAGATGCATCCAGAGGATGTCCCATGGACTGCTTTGGATGGAAGTGCTGCTGCTTGGTAGCTCCTGACACCAAGATCCCTTTGCCTTGTGGGTTTTGAGCAGCCTTACTGCATGTGGAACATACATCTACTGTCAAGGGGTTGGGTGAAAGGTTTTCCTTGGAGCTCAGGAGAAAGCGTTTATTCTTTAAAAGGGTAACTTCGGGTGAGAGAGGAAGAAGGAGAAACAGGCTAATCTTGCAATTTAAATATATTTAAAGATTCCTTCTGTTAAAGTTTGCTTCCTAGCCTTGATCAGAAGGAAATGCTGTTAGCTACAGAGTGGAATAAATCGAGGGCACCCTTATCTATGCAAGATAAATTACTATTGTTTAGGAAAGACACTCCAGGGATTGAAGAATTTAATTAAATACACAGGGATTATGAATATGCATGTAAATTAGACAATCTAGATATGACATGGCTACAACTGCAGGGAATTGTTCGAACTTAAAAGTGTAATCATTCTTTTTATCGGGATGTGGGGATGGGTAACAAACGAGAAGATTCCCTTTCCCATTTGCCTGTACCTGGGCCGGTCTCAGGTCATTAAGCAGTGGGAATTACCCGTCGCGGATCAGCCCTCCACAAGCCCGCAGAGATGATGCACTGGAGCCTTTCTCCACCCTAATGAGCCGCTGCAGGAGCTGAGGGAGAAATGGGGGTTGTGGTGAGGGGCTGCCACTGCCATGACCCAGATAAGGGGTTTGGGAGGGTGGGGGATGTGGTTTGCCTTCTGCTGAGGCAGGGGAGGAGAGTGCTGTGGGCAGGGTGTGTGCTGCAGGCTTGCTGCTGGCTCTCGTGGTACCTTTGCTGGAAAGAAGGATCCTCTCTGAAGGCGTGGAAAGATACATACTGTGGTTTCAGAGTGTCTTCCTAAAAACCACGGGGCTGGGGAGTGCAGATATTGACTGTTGCCTTTTTCTGGTGGTTTTGCAAGGATGCCCCCTCCAGTGGGATCACTACTGTCTAGAATGTGGTATGGAAATCACAAAATTGTGTTTTAGAGACTAAGATCAGTGTGAACAAGAGAGGCAAGATTGAAATATTTCTTAAAAGACAAAACACCTGAGGAATTTACAATGAAATGTGGGAAAGTGCTCGTGCTGCCCTCCCTGCCAGGTCTGGGCTCTTTGTAGCATCCTGCTGATGTGCTGAGCCAAGGCAGGTTCTTCAAAGGACATTAACTGCAGTATATGGTGCTGCCTTGAATGTGTTTAATTTGCAACTCTTAGAGGTGACATCTAATAACAATGCAGGGAAATATTTTTCTTTTTTTCCCCTGTGTCTCCTTTGTTTGACTTCACTTCCATCCGCTTGGTTTCATTGTTCTGCTAGAATCAGATTTCTCTCTAGTTTGAGTCCAGGACCTGCAGGTGAAGAAATAAATTGCTGCAAGCCCCCCAACCAGTGAATTATTTGTAATTTTTAAAATAGGCAGCGAAATGTGCACATGATCTGACTTTGAACTTGACTTGTCTTTAGAAAGAAATGATAAAGGGGAGGCTGGATCTTGACTAAATGCTTTCCCTCACCTTTCAGTTTTTTGCTTTTCATTTGGCCAGAGCTGGATGAGATGGATCTGTTCTGATGGCAGGTCCCCATTGGTACCCCCACAAGCCAGGGGCAGTAGCAGAGCTGAGCCCCTGGATGGCTTCCCTGGGGAGCTGGGGGTGATCTGTAGGGCCAGACCCATATCTGCCCTGGGTCACCCCTCCATGGGTGGAGCATCAGCTTTTCTCACCTCCTCCACCCCCATCAAATTGAGGGCTTATGGTAATCAGGAGCTCAGTCCTGTTCTGTTTGAGCCACGTGGGAACAATTCCTATTTATCACTTTGAAAAGTGGTTGATTTTCCAACCCTTGGCTCATGGGTTCTGATTAAAACAAGGAAAAAACAAGGAAAAGAAACCCCCCTGCATCTGACAATATGAAATATTTAAAGCCTCCACACTGCACATTTTTTCCAAAACCCTAGAAGACCTGCTTTTTATTTTTGTCAAGGAAAAATATAATAGGAGAATATTTGTATGGGTGCACAAGTGCATGGAGACAGATTTGAACCTTTGTAGTAAAGTATTTCTAATAAAAATTTAATGTCCTCAAGACAGTGTTATGGCAGCTCATTACTACTAAAGGTCATTTGAAGAGTATTGATCCTAAATGTTACAGTCGAATGTAAACTTTGACTGTTACAGTTATTAATGTGTATTTATGATCTATGGGATATGTGTAAAGGGAAAATGAGAATCTAAACGGTATGGTGAGCTCATTTGCTTCAGGATTGCCAAAGGCTGAGTTCATGCAATTTACCTCGGTTTTAAGCATGTCTGTCGTCTTTGTGTTACATAGATTGAACCTTATTTATTTTTATTTTTTTTTAGCTGGAAAAATCCTTTAGTCCTGCCCTAGGAAAGGAATGCGTTCTTGAATTTTTGGTCATGCCCACGACACAGCCTGGGCTCTCTATCTGTGCCTAAATGTATATTGGGGAGCAGTGTTTTGCATTCAGCTTCTGTGCTGCCATAGAAGTACCAAAGGCTGAACTTTGTGTGTGACTGAGTTGCAAGCATAAGTAGGAGCTCTGAGGAGCATGAATCCATTCTGATTGTAGTTAGAAGGTTCTGCCACTGAAAAGCAATAGTGGTTTTTTAAAATTGAATTAATTAAAAATGTTAATGTTGTATACTGAGAGAACAGGAGGTATGATATTTATATTTTTGCTATACTGTAATGCACCTATGTTTGCACATCAGAGGCAGAAAGGCTGTATTCACAGGGAATTTTAAGGCTCTTTGTATTAAAAAAAAGAGAGAAAAATAGACAAGAAACCTGTGGTGGTAGGAGGAAGATAAACGGTGCTTGTGATATTTCAAAGTCACATTAATCTTTTTTCCTCCCTTTTTTTTTTCCTCTTTTTTCTTTTAATGTATGACTTTCTCCAGGGAAATTGTCTCCTCATGACTGCAGCGGATTAATGTGCACAGATCAGCTCCTGCATTATTTTTCTGTTTTGACAGAGTGGTGATTTTTATATGCACGTCCCTTTCTGCCAAGATTACAGCTCATGTTCTTGGAGTTTGGAAGAGTTCCCTGCCAAGAAGTGGCAAGGAATGGGAAGCAGCCGTTCCGATGCACGATGTTAGCAAGGAGCCCTCCGTGGGTGTGGAGGCTGTGGGTTTGGTGGTGAGCATGGGAACCTGCTGGAGGTTGGTCAGGGTGTGAGTGCCCACGGCCAAATCCAGCTGTGCGTGCTGGGACTCGTGGCACAGGGTGCTCTGCCGGGTGCCCTGAGGATGCTGATGTGGTTTGGTGAGGATTCGGTGCTGGTAGCAAGGAGTGGGCATCCAGTAGTACAGAGGAGCCAGTTTTAGATGGGTTTGTGACTGCACTGAGAGTCCTTCAAAAGATCCTGCTGCTCTCCAGGCTTGTTGATGTCAGCTTATTTATTTTAAATCGCAGTTAAATATATGTTTTCTGGTGATCTCTGGTAAAGTTTCGCTTAAACCAAAAAGTGACAACTGAGCCAACTCTGGCAAACCTGTGGGAATGGGACAGGTTTGGCCTTTCTTCTCTCTCTGTGGCTCCCACTGTATCTCTGGGCACTTCTGCAATTGACATTGCATTTCTGGTGATCATTGCATCCTGTTTTTAATGGTTTGTCTAGACAGTGCTGACATAACTATGAAAATACTTTGGTGACCTAGTCTAGAATTAGTGCAGATGAGGAAATCAACCCTCGCTTCTGATGTTTGCAATCAGTTTGACTGTACTGTAGCACAGTTTAAGAGGGAGGCAGAATTGGAGTTGCTCCAAAGAGCAAGTCGTGAGCAAAACACATCCAAACAAACCCATGTGGTAAATATGCATTGTATAGGGAAAATGCCAAAATGCAGGTTAGCCACAGCTTGCCTTGGAGCTGTGTGACAGGTTTATGGAGTCTGGTGTAAGGCTGGAGTTCCCCCAAAGTTTTTCTGGGAAGCCCATAACCCAAACTCTGAACTTGGTCTGTGTGATGTCGTGCCCTGTATTTGGAGAAACTTCGTCAGCATAAAAACAATGTGTTCCTTCCAAACATCAGCTGTGTTGTTGACAATGCCTTGGATTAGGAGATTGTAAACTTTGGGAGCTGTGGTGTGTCCAGTCAGTTAGCTCAGAAATACCTGGCACATCAGTGCTGGTGACTCTCAGCAGTTTAATGGCACTGAACTTCACTGGGCCTGGATTTGAGGCCGGTTTCTGCAGCTCTAACCCCTACAGAGTGTGACCTGCCTTATATTGCTAATCCCAGGTATTTTAAGATAATATAAGCCTCCTGAGCTGTAGGGACTGTGTGGGTATTTTTGCAGACCCTCTCCAACAAAACCCATGTCTGGTCGTTAGCTGATGTAATGAGGGCTTGGACACCCTGAAATAAGGGTGTAATTGGAGATGAGGTCCTTGGCTGTAACACAGCAACAAAGCTGTGGGACAGATTTGGTTTTGGTGGGGGTATGCAGTGCCTTCATTGGGATTGGTTGCCTTTGAGAGCTGGATTGCTGCCCTCAAAGGGACAACAGCACATTCCCCATTCCTGTAGTGTAAACAGGGAAAAAAGGGGCAAAATATGAAATGTTGAGCTCATTTGCAGGGAAGTAAATGACTTGTGAAAGGGAGTCTGACAGAGCAGTACAATGGTTCTCTGCTTCATGCATAGCTAGGTAGCACATGGAGGCACTTCCCAGATGTGGGAAAACTGTCAGCTACCCCCAAGAACTCCCTCTCTGTCGGGGAATGGGAAGAGGTTTCCTGGCAGCATGAATAAAGAAGAAAGAAGAGGACAGGCAGGGTGTGTACTGGGGTTTAGCTTTCTTTGTGGTGGAAGGAGAGGGATGGCAATGCAGGTGGAGCCAGGAGCAGCGCCTTGTGCCAAGGCTCTTTGTGGCCTTGTGGGTTTGTAGGCATTTAGGATGGAGAGGTCCCTTTGCGTGGCAATGCAGTCCATCCTGTCAGCATGAAGTGTTGCTTTGTTTGCCAAGGGCTGTTTTTTTTTTCTTTGGATTGCCATGTGGAAAACATTGGAGCTGCAAGTCTGTTGGCGGAGAGGGGCAAGAGCAGGAGCCCATGAACTGGGCAGTGGCATAGGGTGAGGGCTGGGATATCTGTCTGGTGTTCACTGCAAGGTGTCCCCTCTGGTGTGCTGTAGGATTTATTGGTGCAAATGCCTAAAAATGCTCCTCTTACTTTTCTTTTGCCTGGAGAGGCCCTAGGGCAAGCAGGAATGTAGAAAGATGGCCAGTGAAACCTGTGAATGTGACCTCAGTCTGACACTGAGGAGAGCTGGAAAGGTCTCTCAGGTTGATATCGGCAGGAAAGAGATGTGTGGACTTTATTGAGGAGGGCTGTTAGGGATTTGAACAACTTTCTGACAGTGAGAGACCCCTCCTGCTGCGAGTGGTTGGGGGTTGTGTGCATGGGGCAGCGCCGACCCTGCATTGTGCAGTGTGGTAGGTCCAGGTCCGTCTCCCTGCTGCCCTCCCTGTCTGCACTGGCTTTTCCCTGTGTGGGGACAGCAGCAGGATGGAGGGGACGTGCAGATGTGTGCAAGGGCTTGATGCCTGATGCTGGTGCAGTGACTTTCTGTGCCCTTGAGCCTTTGCAGAAGCCCCATCGCAATAACCAAAGGCAGCCGGTCGTGACATTTCGAGGCCGGTGGGGAGCCTGGCCTGCCTGCCTGCTGCTGTTGGAGGAGGTGTTTCATGACTACCATTAGTTACGTGCTTGAAGAGGGAGGAAACAAACCTTTACTGAATTGGAAACCTTGTGAAAAGGTCACACTTCTGAAAAGCTGCGCATTTTAAGACTGCTCAGCTCTGCAAAGCTGCCTTTGAACTGGAAGAGTGGGAGTTTAACACCCTTTCGACAGCTCTGGGCCTATTAAACCCACAAAGCAGAAGCTGGAACCAGCCATGGAGTTTAACTCTTACCAGGTGCACAGCCTCAGAAGGGGAGAGAAGCCTGTCCCTGGTAGGTCTCCAAGGGGGGAAGCAGCATCAGTGTGAACCCAGACCTTCTACCACACATCAGAGTATCCGCTTGGGAGGGAGATGGTGCAGTTGGGGAAAACTCCTGTTATTACTCAAAATTAGTGGACATGTGAGGATATGGTTCCCCAGAAATTGTGCTTCTCCAGTGCCAGTGGAAATACTCAGGTTTTTAAATTAAAATATAGGGTAAATATATTTCTTTGGGGGGTTTGGTTGCAGTATTGTGTTCATTTCCTTTTGTCTTGGAGACTCCCATTGTAGTAATTTACTTATATGTAATAAAAATGCCTTTTCCCTGGCTCTTTGTCTTGGTCTCTTTGGGTACCTGTTCCTTCCTCATTCCTCTAAAAGCCAACTTCCCAGAGTGCCAGTATCTTTTCTCCTTTGCTGTGGCAAGAAGGAAGTTTGCTCACCCCGATGAACAATGCTAGAGAAATCACTGTTTATCATTCACCCAGCTATTAGCATAGGCAAAATGTTCATTACTGGCTATTAGTTTGAGACTGTAGGTGCTAATGGCCCCATTCCAGAGAGCAGCAGGCACTTGCAAAATCCCGCTGGTGAGCAGAAATTGATTGCTATTGATTGATTAGTCTGGGAGCACCGGTGGGATGTTTGGAAGAGGATTTAATAGTGCTTACAGGGCAGCTGGTCCCTCCTTATCTTTTGGACTCTTTTGAAGCTAACAGATAAGGAGCCCAGGCCCTGTCCCTGCCGAGTCAGGACCCGGTCAGGTGTGCTGGGCATGGGTGCCCTTGCCCTCTCAGCTGGAAGTTGCCCTTCATGCCTGCACTGTGAAGCACAACAGGTACCTTAGCCCAAGGTCAGGGTCTCCTCACCTCACACAGGACTGTGAACATGTCAGCAGATTCATCCTGGATCCTAGTGAGGTGAGTGGGACCTTCCTTAGCCTCTGAATTCCCTGAGTTGTGATTCTTTGCATCCCCAGTGCAAAGTGAACTGGAGAACTGCAGGGAGAGCATTTGCTGCCACGTATGTGGGCCATGGCATTTCTGGAAAATTTGCTCTTTTGTGGTCATGCTCCAGCTGAAACTGGTCACCTGCTCTTCATTGCTCTGTGCAGATGCTTTGGGAATGTGATGTGTGTCCTCCTGACAGATGTTTTCATGCAACCCTCAGTCCATAACTGAGCTAAGGCAGCAGTGAGCCTGCAGATGGTACAGGTTTTCACAGCAGCGGGAGAACCTTCAAATGCTCAACTGGCCATCTGAAAAAAAGTTTCCTCTTGTCTGTGGTCTGCTCAGACTCAGAGGCTGAGTGATCTTGCAAATGTAGCATCCCACCTCCACTGCGGAGCTTTTTTACCTATGGCTGATCCAAGGGAGACTTTGTTGACATTCCCAGTGGGTGTAAAGTATCCCCTGCTGCTGTTCCCTCTGCATTCCTTCTCAGCTGAGACATGCCTCAGGGTCCTGAAAGAGTGGGACAGGATTGAGAGGAACAAGAGATGCTGCAAACAGAATATGCTGCTCACAATGTAGTGTGATGGCTTATCGTGGTGGTGAGGGCTCAGGGCATTGGGAAGAGTACAAGGAAGGGTGTCTGAAGACCTGCTTAAAACCAAGAGGAAAGAAAAGTGAATAGTATGAATGGATGGAGTCCAAGCAAGTTTGACCTCTACTTGTCTCTGCCCAATATCTGAACCACTGGGCACCATGTCCAGTGGGACCTCTGACTCCTGTGTGTGAGCTGACGTAATTTTAATTAAATTGTGCCTACCTGGCTTGATTCCTGCTGGCATAAGGGATTATTTCGAAGAGTCATCTGTGCTGCATAGGCTCTGGTCTCACTGCTCCTTGTATCCAGCACAGGTTTTCCCACAGTACATTTTCGCTTCCCCCCACCATTGGCAGTTGCTCTCTTTTCCTGCATCCCAGCGAACGAGGTGGGAAGGAGGTCTGGGAAAAGGCAGGATGAATGCCTAGCTCTGGGTACCCCAATAAATACTGCTTGTGTCTGTGTGAGGCTGGGACTGTTACTTGAGGGTCAAGCCATGGCAGGTGAACACTTCTTGCGAGTTAATAAATCAATGGTGTGCCTTTCCAGGCCAGGGAAGAATTCTTCACGGCAATGAGTCACCTGTTTGTGGCCCTCTGGCAGAGGGACTGCTGTGCTGCCTCCAGTCTGCAGCCCTCCCTGTTCAGACACCATCGGCTGGAGAAAGTGCTGATGCAGCCTGCAGTGTCTGAAACACGCCGTTGCCATCTGCCTCCTTGATGGAGTTGGAGCGGCTTCTTTTTTTAACCTGAGTTTGCTGAGTCTTGACTAATTAGCTGCCTTTGGAATTTGTAACATAGAAAAATGCCTGCTAAGTTTGGGATGGAGTGGGGGTGCTAGGGCACTGTACAGTCACAGGTTTGTTTTTTTTTTTTTTTAAAAGGAAAGAAGTCTAATTTGAACAAAATTAGATTTGCACAATCTAATTTGATTTGAACAAAACAGATATGCAGTAGTTTGATTGGCTTGATTTCTAAATCTAAACTCCGATGGCTTTGCTGTTTCCAAACTCAGTGAAAGTGGTCATTTCCCTAAACTGTGGCCTTACCTGGTCTAACAGGTCACTGTGTTTCCTTAGGGGAAGGAGGTCATGTCCTCTTGCTGGTTTGTGGGGTGGTGATGAGCTGGAGGAGTCCCCTCAGTGTGGCAGTTTGGAGCAGCTTGTCAGTGTGATGGGAATGGCTGCGAGGTGCACGGGGATGTCCGTGGGATGCTCATGCAGTGTTCCAGGTGAGGCCTGGTTGGAGACTAACTGTGTGTGTGTTCCCTTTGCTGAGGATGAAGATGGGCACTTTAGGAGTGGTCTGACTGGAGAGGGAGGGTCCATGAGCAGTTCGGACAGAGAGTTTTATTGCTTTAGTCCAGAGTAGGACAAGATGAATTCCAACTGTGGTGGCTCAGGGTGGTTGATCTTGCAAGACTTCTGTCTGTATGGTCCACAAGGTTTCAAAGGCCCGTCTCTGCTCCATCTTGTGATCCCTCAGTAGGAGTGATTTGGAGTGTAGTAGGGATGTTTCTAGGTAGGGGAAGAAGTCTACTTGGTGTGGGAAGGAAGCATCTTTCACTGTGGTGTTGGCCCCAGACTCACATAAACAGTGTGCTGAAGCAGCCTTTACTGCTTTGAAAGGAGATCAGCGTGTGAGGTCCATCTGGCACTTTAAAGTATGTTTATTTCAAAGTGAGCAGGCTTTTTTGATATTTGGGGTTGAATGGCCTGTTTGAACCCATAACAACCCTCACTGCTCTGTCCTGTTTCTCTAGATCTGGTGTTGCCAGTGGGCACTTCAGAACAGGAAGGTGATGGAATTAGTTTTCCTTAGTTCTGGGCCTCCTGTCTGTTTTGGGCATGCTGCCAGAAATTCATCCAGTCTTATCTTAACACAGATCTTCAGCTCCTAAACTGGAGTGACAATTAGATGATGCCTGGGCAGCAAATCTAATAAGAGGCCAAGCAGAGCTGATGTTTCACCCTTGCCAGTGGAATAGCAGACTAGCTAGCTGAGACATCCCTTCTCTAAACAGCTTTGGCATCCAGACATTTCACAGCAGCTAAAATAGATAAGCCCTTCTCCATTTTGACCATTGGGAGATGTCTTTGCCATGCTGGGGGAAGTATCCTGGAGCTTGCTTCCCTGGCTGTGAGCTGCTGTTAGGGGCTGATGCAGGTCCCGTCTCCTTTTCTTGCTGCTGCAGCCTGTGGGCAGAGGGAAGGTGCTGTGCCTCACTGAAGGCTTGAGAAGAAGAGGAACACTTAGTCTTCAGAGAACTGCCCTCCTCTGCCTTTCCTAAGGCTTCTCTTTCTCAGTTTTTAGAAGATCTCTTCCTGGATTTCCATGAGTAACTCATTCTTTTTGGGAATGGACTCTTAATGTCTGTCCATGTGTCTTTCTACCTTTAGATATTGGGTTCCCAGCAGAGCCTCCCTCTTGCAATCATGACCCCAAGTTGCAGGAGGATCCGTTTTGATGGCCCTGCTTGCCTGGCATCTCAGGGGAGTGGGAGATCCTGGCCAGTCTCCTGCCCGCAGCATGGTGAAGGATGGACTGGTGGGATCTGTGAAGCTCTGTGTACTGCTCCTCTATGAGAGTGCCCCACTGAAAGTCATGGGGGATATCAGGGCTTGGGGTGCTGTAGAAACTGTGTTCCTTTCTGTTTTAATGCTCACTTGATGTTCTGGTGTGTATTATTAATTGCAGTCACCCAAGAGCTGAGGGGGGTGGACTGTGCCCTTGAAGGTTGGGATGTTTGTGCTGGTGGGATTAGTTTGTGTCCCAGCTGCTTTCTTCCCCGTCAGGTGGCTGAACAGGTTGGAGGAGACAATCCATTCCGCACAGATGAATTTTGCTCTGGACTTCCATTGGACAAAGAAAGGGAGCCTGTACAAATGCAAAGTGAAAACCTTGTCTCCTGCTGGTTTTGAGAACTTGCCTGTAATTATGCATCCCTGCTGTGGCACGTTAGCTTAAACAAAACCTACACCTGGCAGGAATATTCAAAGACAAGAAGTTGCGAATGCCTCCAACATCAACCTTCTGCAGTACCTTTTAGCTTGGCATGTCAGCTGTTGATTGACAGGAGGTGTCAGAGGAACACAAACATGTTTTGCTGATGCTCTTGTGACAGGGATTTAGTATCCTTCCTTCATTCATTTCTATTTTTGTAGTTTAGCTTCTTTTTTCAAATTTTTATTTCTTGCTTCCCCCCTTCTTCCTTTTCCGCCTTTGCCATCTTTGTGTCGTCTGTCCTGTCCCAGTGGCTGTGGTATGAAGGGCTGAAGATTAGAGGATTGCACTAAAGGATCTGCAGATCCAGCCTGTTTTTGGGTGGCTGATGTTCATGCTATGGGAGTGCATCTCCACGGGGAAAACATACAGAGATCTGCAGACATAGAAGGGTTGAAAATGTTGTGCTCCTGTCTCTTTAGCTTTCCATGGAGACCAGTCCATCTGGGCAGTGTTGAAAAATGGGAAGGACATGGGCCACCTGAAGGAGCACCGAGGTTGAAAAGTACCCAGCACATAAGAAATGTAGCAAGGATTTTTTTTTTCCCTGAAATCATTGTGCTTTAACCAAGTACTGGACCAATATGCTCTTTAAGATGGAGAAGCTCAGATGATGGCAAATAGTCCAGGACTGTGTGTGGAGAACCTCTGTGGGTCAGACTGAGGCTCATGATGGCCACTTTGACAAAGCTGGTGGCAAAGACCGTAACAGGAACGAAGTGGAAGATACCAGCTCCTGCTTTCTAAGCATACCAATACCAGGTGGGTCCAGTTCTCCTCAGGGTGCCTGGAGCTTGGCTTTCTGCTTGTGATGGTTAATCCTGCTGTAAAAATCATTCTTGGTCGCTTGGGAATTGTGATGCAGTAGTGTCTCCAAAATAATAAATGGCTTTGAAACTCGGAATGAACAAGTGTTATAGATTACACTTCTCCCCCACTTTCTTCTTTTTGTCTAAACCAAATTCATACTGCAGAACTTTAAAAATATACAGTCTAATCTCCCTGAAACCTAAAACCATTGATCTTTCCTGTAGGGCTTCATGAATGTGTTTTATTTTTGCAGCGTAGCTGTCATCTTGAAGATCAGTGATTAAAGTAAGGCTTTTTTCCCTAAAAACCCATTTTGATCTGCTGGTGAAGCTGTGGTGAAGCATTGAATGGGTTCAAGATTCATAGCAACCCTTGTATCAGGAAGCAGAAATTAATTGTGTTTGTTTGCCACCACATACCTACCTCACTATCAGTGCCCTTGGTAATGTTTATGTTACATGACTGTAATGTTCTGGGAGTGGGGGAAAGAAAGATGCTTTGGGTTGAAAAAAAGCTTGGTTGCATATAATTTTTTTTGTTTGTTTGAAGCCCATCCAAACAAAACCAATTTTTAAGCTATTTTGGGCTGTGAGAAAGTATGCTCTTCTCCTGCAGAGATGTAGATTGAGTGTTAAAATACTCAGCTGATGTCCTCACAAGGACCAAATCACTGGGAAAGAAGACAAAGCAATTAAATGCTGGAATGGAAAGTCCTTGGACTTTGCCTGTGATGTAAAACTACTATAAAATACATAGAGGTACATTGGCAAAGAGGGAAGAATGCCAGTTGAAGAGTGGGTCCATGCCATTTTGCACTGTTAGGATGTCATCACACATGCACAAATCTGCTCATGTCATAAATTGGCCTGTTTGATCCTTTTTCTTTCCAGAAAACTAAACAGAAGCGCGTATCCCAGCTGGGAGCGGAGGAGGTGGATTTTTGCAGAGTTCTTGTTCCAAGCAGGAGAAGAGCTTATGTACAATGGACTGCATCTTAAGTTTGCACATTTGACACTTAGCGTCTGTCCAGCATACAACATGTTGTGTAAGGTGTCCTTCTTAATTACCAGGGGAAAATACACAGTGCTAACACTCATCCTTCCTGTCTCTTGCAGAGGACATGGGATACTTACCCCAGTAACAGGCAAACTCATGTTTGGTGGCTGCAGGGGCTTGTTTTTTGTTGGAGCCTTTGCTTTTAAGAAGAATTTTACTTGCTTGTACCTTCCATTTGTTCCTCAAGTAGATGCCTGAATTCTTTAAGTCTATGAGGATTTTCAGCTCACAGACTAGAGACATGCTAGGCAGGATGGGTAGGACACTGTTTAAATTGATCGTAGTGATCCGTAAATATCACCTTGCCTTCCAGGTATTTACATAAATAGAAATCAGAGTAAATATTTGTGTTAGGATAGACCCTACTGTTATGCCAGCTGATGTACAGACTCAGGAAGAGACAGTCGCCTGCCAGTGTCATCTTGGCAACGTTAAGTGGGTGCAAATGTTCCTATTTACCCTCAAGGTCTTGGGGTAGATTTCTTTTTTAAATGTTGTTGAATCAGTTGAATGTGGGGTGGTTTATTTTTTTTTCCCTTTCAACTTCGAGATCAGAGTTATTTGCCCTCCAGATTAAAACCCAGCTTTAGAAACAAGAATGAATTTATGGAGTGTGGTGCATTTTAATTAGAACATTTAATTAGGAGAGAATTCATGAGAGTGGATCTTGTTTTAAAACGATCAAAGGTGTTAAATGAAAACAAAAGGGAAAAAATTACAGAGAAGCATAAAAGATTTATTTTGGGTATCTTCTCTACCCATCAAAGGAGATCACCTTCTGTCCTGTGCTTTTTGTTCCAAAAATAGCTGAGGTGCTGCCTGATTTCTGCAGGTCGATGTTGATCTCTCTTTGTAATTAACTATGAAAACAAATTGCGCGGTTGGGAGGGGAGGGAAGTGAGTGTCAGCAGGCTGCTGAAAATCGCTCAGGTGTGTGAAATGGCTCCACTGTCTCACTGCTGACTGCCCAGGAAATAACGCTGTGGATTTCTCACTTGTGCTTAATGTCTGTGTTGTCTCCTCAGCTTTGTGCTGACAGTTACTTTCCATGTGTGGCAGATTAATCTCCTGAGACTTCGGCCCATCTCCTCTCTGAGCTGCATTAGCATCTCCTTGCTTTTCGTATCAAACCATGAACAGCCAATGTGGGCATCATATTTTTCTGACGGGCAGTGAAGGAAGCAAGGAGTCAGTTTTGCTCACAAGCCATTTGGTCTTGCTGTGTCCAAGCAGCAAATCACGTTAGGTACTGATGCCAGGGTGAAAGACTAACCTGCAGATCCATCTCAGGGTTTGCTCTCCTGATTCCTGCTCAGGTATGTGCCTTCATAGAGATTTCCAAGGAAGCTTAAAAATCAGCATTCCTTTGCAAACCTAAAATACAAATCTATTTTTAGCATAGAGCAAGATCTGATGTCCTCAGGAAATGAAGTCACTGACTTCACTGCATCACCCGTTTCTGCCATGGAAACAGTTGGTGAATTAATGCAAGTTTTGCACAGGTTTAACAGCCATCCTCCTCTTCAGAGAGAGGGGTGGGAGGAACATTTTCTATTAAACTCAGAATTGTTGTCTTAAGTTATTAATTCCTTGCATCCTAATGTATTTATCTCTGGCTGCAGTGAGAAGTGGAGAGCTTTGAAATCTTCTTAGCTCAAAGGATGCTTTCTGCACCAGGGAACAAAGAAGAAGCATCACTTCAGTAGGACACTACATGGATGTAAAAACTGTTTTACATGCAGTGTGTGACTGTGTACACATACAGAAGACTCCATACACACAGCATGGCAGAACCTTGCTGTGGTTTTGAGGGTGTGCAGGTCCCTGTGTCCCTCAGGACCATATCATGTGTGACATAGGTTCTGTGTAAATAGAGCATACAGCATCTTGAGCTTCATCCAGTTGAGGTCAGGACCACCACTGGCTGTCACCAAGCTGTCCTGGCTGCTTGGGACCAAGATAGAAGGATGAGGAGCCAGGATGGTGGTAGTCGAGGCTATGGACCCTCCACACCAACACACTCTCGTCTCTCTTTCCCAGGTGTTCTAGCAGGAAGAACATTTTGTCTTAAAAATCCAGACTTCAGGACCTGCTTTTACAAGGAACAGGATTAGATTTGGGATATTTTTTACTCCTGAGTGGTTTTTGCATTTGGTTTGATTCTCTGCCAGCTTTGCTGTGTATCTCCCTTGATACCCCATGGCAGGTAGAAGCACATTGCAGGGTGCAGCATCTCAGTGCAAATTACTCACCTGCTCGTGGGGCATGTGGGTGTGAGCTGTAGTGATGGGGTGTTAGTTCAGCCACGTGGCTGTGAACAAGGTCCTCTTTGGGACCCTTTCAGGCTGTGTTGTGTGGTTGGCCACGCTTTCTGAAGTTGTTTCCATCTCTAGTTCCTTGAGCTCACTCTTGGCCAAGAAAACATCAAGTTGCTGAAATTATAAGCCAGGATCAACTATTTATGTTGGAGGAACGGCGCAGTTTACACAGACAGGCTCTTTGCAAAATCAGCTTACGCCGGCTTTTAGCAGTTGAAGTGAACAGCTGTATCAAGTTAGAGATGCTGAAAGGGAGTCCAGCTCAAGAGCAGTGTCCTTGTCCAGCATGGCAGCAGGCTCTTGGGGAGGGGCGGTTGTTTTTAACTGGGTTTTGCCAGGGTTCAGTGCAGGAGTGGTTTGGGATGGGGGTCTGAGTGCCATGTTCCCCATGAGGAGCCAGGATCCTGGGGGCCTGCTGTGTTGTTTACTCCCATCCCAATGGTGAATAACAGATAGGGCCCCCCTGTCTCCATCCAGATTGTGTTGAGCAATGCTGTGGTGCTGGCTTGATGTTTCTGGTCTTGCTGGAGAGCAAATGTCCTTGGCATGGGTTTCTGAGCTCTGCTTTTCTGCTCTCTTTCTTTGTGTCTGAGCCTTGGGCTGCCACCCCAGCCTTGCCCTGCGCCCTGAACACCCTGAACTGGGAGCAAAGATGAGTTAAAGCTCGAAAAATCCTGGGAGTGAGTGGGTCCTGGGGGACTAGTTTGGACATGGTGGGAGAGCTGGAGGAGATCAGGCTCTGCTTTGATCTTGACTCTAATGTGAACAGGTTTTGATACACTGGTTTTATGGCAGGATCTGGAGGGTGTTTGGGACATCTCGGTCTATGTGTGGCATATGTCTGTGTGTGGGAAGGTGATGGATTTTTTTGGACCATGGGACAGCTGGTCCTGTTGGGCAGATGTGTCCTTTTTAAAGTGGCTTGAAGGGTCTGTTGTCCCTTAAAGCAGGGAAGCTGTGTCTAAATGCAGCTACCTCCAGATGTGAATGGTCCCAAAATCTCAAGGAGTTCTTTCAATGTGGGCTCAGGTCTTCAGGACAAGGTCTCTAGAGGAGCACTGGCATTGCTAGAGGAGCCAGCTCCCTGCCACAGATGCTTCCTGTGGCCCAAGGGCTGGAGAAGGCTCTTGCACTCCTTTCCCTTCCAGTCTTGGAGCTACTTTGGACAGGACCGACCCTCCATGTCCTCCTGGTTTCCTGCTGGCATCTTTGCCCAGCATCAGTGAATGTGTTGAGTAAGGGAATACTTTGTCACACCTGGTGGCATGCTTTTGCCACAGAAGCTGTTTCTCTGATGGGCACCATACTTTTCTTTGTAGGGAGCAGGCTGGCCAGGGTCTGGAAATAAGCATTTTTAAGGCAGTGAGGGAAGGAAGATACTACAAATATGATTAATGGCAGTGGGTGTGCATCTTAAAACTTCTTTTACTTGTTATTTGATCTTTCTCCTGCAAACTCAGCAGCTGACTTCTGCAGAAGATAAACACATGGGAGAATAAAGAGGGGCTCTTTGGTCTTCAAAAGCAATTAAGTGTTGAATGTCTGACTTGAGACATCCTGAAGAGGCCCAGACTTCAGCAGGAGGGTGTTCATCCTTTTCTGTAAAGCAGATCTCATTTAAGGGCTCTCAGATGGACAGCAGCAGTTGCAAGTCACTTGGGCAAAGTGTGATTCCTTATGGTGGGGGGTGCATGGAGCTGTGCAGGTCAAAGGCAGCTCACACCGGGGCTACACTCTGTCATATATTCTATATTTAGGTTGTGTTTTACGTTCACCGCTATTGCTTCAAAGTAGTTTAAAATACAGCTGATGTTGATAGAAGTTGATGAGTGTGATTGGAAGTTTGGGTCCTGGTGGCCCTGAGCAGGTGTTCATGGTGCGACAAGGTCTCTGAGAAGGTGGAAGAAATGAGATGAGTCAGTGGGTCGTGTAATTCTGACACGCAGGAAGGCAGATTAGTCTGGCCACCAGTGTTTCTGTAGCACTGAGTTGGCAGCTGTGACCTCCCAAAGGGCAGGGGCTGCTGCTAGTTAGCTGGAAGTGTTCCTGGAGATGCCCCTGGGTGAAATTTGGCATTCCTTTGAAACATGAGGTGGCCACCACATGCTGAAGTAGCTGGCAGGAGGTGAGGGCAGGTCACTAGGTCTCTCTTCTTGACTGCATCCAGTTTTCAGTAGCAGGTTTTGGCTGGAGATGTCAGCTTATATGGGCTGTTTGTCCTTTCTGAATCACAGAATGGTTTGGGTTGGAAGGGACCGTAAAGATCATCTTCTTCCAACCTCCCTGCCATGGGCAGGGACACCTTCCACTGGACCAGGTTGCTCAAAGTCCCATCCAACATAGCCTTTGACACTGCCACGGATCGAGGATCCTCCCATGACCCCATGGTTGGGATCCTCCCATGTCCCATACTGCCCAGCTCTGTGGTGGACCCCTATTGTTTAGCCTGATTTTAAAAAGGACCTGAAAGACTTATTAAAGCACTTACTGAGTCCTTCAGCTGAATCTCTCTGTGGAGAACAGGCTGAAAATCATGTCAAGGGACATGGAAATAGTTCTTGGAAATAGTCTTCTAGACTGCTTCCCTGTGCAAGGAAGGTGAATGAGGGCCAGGGTTCTGTATCCCCAGAGACTATCTGCCCAACTGTTCATGCAGCAGAAAAAGTCCTGAGTTCAGTGAAAGCTGAGGAACTGGGCAGAGTTTTGGAAGAGGTTTGGTGCAGACTCTTTCTCCTAATCCAAGGAGTATGGTATCTGCTTCTAAAACAGCCAGGGGCAAATTGTCTGGGATCCAAGTCGGCAGCAGAGCAGCAGGGCCTCTCACTGGTGCCAGTGAACTTTTGATGTGCTTACTGGCTGGATCCCACATTTGGAAGGTAAATCCAGGGGGGAAATTGCATCTATTACCCAAGCACATGCTGTTTGAGAGGGACTCCTGCCTGCTGTCCACTGTCTAAAAGTTGTGTGTCTTTTTCAGTATAGTCCTTCAAGATCTCTCATAGTCACTGGAGACACTGGTGCTGCCTGGAGATGATGCTGTCCCAGTTCTTTGGGGTATGTAGATGATTCTCTTGCAGTTGATGTCAGAGGAACCTTGTTGGCTGGCTTAGACCCTCAGTGATAGTGTGTGAATTCCACCAGAACCTGTGCAAGTGGGATACCAACTGCTCCATTTTTGTGGAGATTTAGCTCGACTGGCACAACATTCTCATAGATCGAGTCCTTCCTGAGACCAGAGGAGGTGTCCCTGCTGTGTAAGAATGTGCAGGCCAGTTGAATCCATGGGTCCTGACTGAATGCTGGTCATTCACTCTGTAACACACATGAGGATTAGTGTGAACAAGTACTGAGAGCATACAGTCTTACGTGTGATGTGCTGGGAAATCTGGAGGAAGAAAAGGATGATTTGTTCTTCAGGAACATTTTTCATCTCTTCACATCTGTTACTCTATCTCCTGTCTTTTATCCCCCCCCAAACCCCAAATTTGCACTTTGTCATTAAAAGCAGGAAAGAAAAATCCCAATATGCATATGACATTTTACAAAAGTGCTCTCTGTGCTCTTAAAATCCAACAGTTTTGCTGTACAGCATTCATCTGTAATCAATTCGAAGGTTTTTTGATCAACAGAAGCTGGAGGTTCAGTTCCCTGGAGCTTAGCACTCTGCACGAGGAGGTGGGATTGCCTTGGCACTTTGTCTCCTTTCACCTGAAGAAGGAAATTGGAGCTGCAATGAATGAAACTCAGTGAGGCAGAATGAGATGAAAAAGCTCCAAAGATGCTTGTTAGCCCTATTCCAGCCCCATTTCAGTGGTGTTAAACCAGATGGTCCAGATGCAGCTTCCAGCTCAGGAAGTTCTGAAGCTGCTTCTTGCCAGAAGCAAGGGAGAAACTCTCTCTGGGGGTTGTCAGCCCCTGTCAGAGACAAGATAGAGGTGAAAGCTGTGATCCAGTGCAGATTGGCTTGTCATTTTGAGGTTCTCTGTGATGTGCTGCCAGTGGTAGGACTGAGACCTCGGGTACCTAATTCCCCACTCCGCCCTGACCCATGACCTGCTCACCTCTCCTTCCTGAAACCAGCCCAGTGTTGTATTTATGCTTGAGTATAACCCTACAGGAACAAAACTTTCTGGGGACAGACATTTACTTTCACACTGCTTGGAGCCTGCTCCGGTTCCTGTGCCATGTGGGAACTTAATTTCCAGTTGTCCCATGATCTTTGGGGGAGGCAGTGGCTGGGTGAGGGGGAGGAAGGAAAAGAAAACTTAAGTTCTAGGAGGAAACTGAATGTCCCTGTGTGGGGATAAACAATCTGAGTATTTGATTTCTTAAAAAGAGGGAGTGAAACCTGAGGTGTCAAAAATCAGGTTGGGCCAAAATGGAGACATAATCAAGGAGAGATTGGTTCTGTATGTTCTTGGCCACCAAAACAGGTTTCTTTCCTCCATGCTCTTAAGAGAGCTGACTCTGTAGGAAGCCTGTCCAAGGCTGGCTTATTTGGCTTCACAGCAGCTGAGAGCAGCAGCAGAAGCATCATCCTGTCTGATGGAGCATCAGGATGTTTCTGCCTGTGGATGGGGCAGGGGCATAAAAATTACAAATAAAAGGCAGAAGGGCTTTTGAGAGGGTAATAGAGTGCAAGATGGGGAGTATTAAGCCCATCTCCAGCCATAATTAAACCTGCAGTTGGAGGGTCTGTCACATTGCTTCAGACCCTTGGAAAAAAAAATTCAGTTGCTAGCTTCATTAGTAATTAAATGTCCAATTACTGTATGTAATGTTTCTGCTTTGCTGAACTCCACAACTGCATTCATAAACAGCCCTAAGGAAGGCCTCTAATCTGTGCCATTGTTCTTCAAGTGGTTTGCACATGCAGAAAAAGAAAAGAAAAATCAGGCAGACATTTATAATATGGAAAGGAAAGGGGGAAGGGGTGGGAAGAGGAGGAAATCAAATCAGCATCTTCCACCTCCCTCCCCCTCCCCAAGGTAGGATCTCTGCCAAGCCCACAGAGAAGCCCTCAGGCCCCTCGAGCATGCAAATGTAATTTTCTATCCAGACAACACAGTATTTTTTTTTTTATAAAATGAAGTCCACCCCCACTCCCCCTGAAAACCTCCTCAAATCCCTGAATGCACAACAGAAGCAAGAAGAAAATTACAATGAAAGGAGAGAGCGATGGGAGGGGGGAGAAAAAATAAAAGCAGCAGCAACCCACAAACAGAAGGAGAGATGGAGGGAGAATTGAGATGAATATGCAGTGTCCAGAGTTTAAATAGACATAAAAGATAATGACGGTGGGGAGGGGGGGGAGGGAGGAGGAGAGATTGTAATCAAACAAAATGATTTTGGTCCTCTTCAATCATCCCTGGTTTGCAGGCTGTCATTTTATACAAATTAGAGCTAGGGTAATTGTATGAATATTCACTGGGATTGAAATCACGTTTATTAAAGGGAAGGCACCCTTCTCAGGGCCCACTGTGCTGCTCGGCTTTTGTTCGCCTGGAACAACAGGAAAGTCACTTGCTCGATGGATGAGCACCAGATCCATGCCCCTCCCCTCCTAGGGGCTGGGACTGGGGTCCTGGGGGATGCTGGAGGTGGCTGGGCGCTCTTAGGGTGGGTGGCCCTTCCCTTTGGACTGAGAGGCAGAGGACTGTGTGGAAGTGCCTATCTCGGGAACAACAGCCATAGCCTGGGAATTGGCTCTTCACCCTGCCTGCAGGGGGGGGAGCGACAATTGAACCAATAATAGCTTGAAACCATTTGGGATTAAATAATTGCCACATTTTTCAATAATAAGTCCAAATTTGTATTAATAATGTGATATCGTTACTGTTATTATTGTTGTTGTTGCTATTATTATTATTTTTATTATTATTTTTATTATTTACCCCCCTTTCAGCATGGCTGCAGAACGGAATTCTTCTTCCTGCTCAGGAGTCCAACCCAGGTCTGTGTCACACATGTCTGGCACCACGCTGGGGACGGCTCCTCTCATACATAACCAATCAAAGATGTATTCAGGGCCGTTGTGAGGAAGCCGGGGATGATTATAAGTTGAGCTATCCAAGCCTTTTGCTGACTGCTCACCCTCGCATATTATGAAATTTCTCTTAGAAGGGCAGACAAAGCCTTTTGAGCCCCGTGTATGGTGATGGCCTCGCTTGGATGTCTGGCTTTAACCGCTTCACAATGTCAGCCTCTCGTTTCTGAGAAAAGGCAAACGTATCCCATTGTCGCATGTCAAGTACCCAGCGCTGCCATTCAGCAGCCCAGCCAGGGCTGTAACCCATCCTTGGGTTGTCACGGCAATGCAAGGAGATCGCTCTGCCACTCGGTAGCCGGCGGCAGGAGGAAGGCGAAGCTGACCCAAAGCAGAAACGTTCATTTAAATATTTGATTGTGCCTTAGCCCGGTGATGGGATGGGTTGTTCCTTCTCCAGGACAGCTGGGCTGCAGGAGAACTCGAGGTGACTGGGTGTCGTGTTTGGTTATCCTTGGTGAAGCCATCTGTGATAACTTGCAGTTCTGCGTGGGGATTGCCCAGGGAAGGAGATGTGCTGGACTGTGGGGCTCCAGACTGTTTTTCTGCTGCTGGTGTAAACAGGTTCTCCATCAAGCCCAGGTGCTGTGCATCTGTGTGCCAAAGCCAGGTGAGAGTAAGAAATCACCTGATGGGAGACCACAAGCACTTTTTTCTTTTTTTAGAGCTCGCCTTTTTTTTGCTTTTGTTTCTTTGGATGTAAAAAAGACGAACTCAAATCTGAGGCAGCCAGCCCTGCTAATGCAGTGGGTACATGGATAATCAGTCTAGCTTGAACCTTGAACCTTACTGTAAAAACAGCTAACTTAACCTAATTAAAGGGAGTGTTTTGGTTGTTTTTTGCTCAATGTGGGAACATCACTGGGACAGACTGCAGAAAAATGGTTGCACATGTAGTGTCTTCTGAAATTGCAGTGACTTGTAGCATCTGCCTGCACTGTGGAGGGTCCTGCCTTCTCCAGATGATAAACCAAGCCAAAAGGATGACAGATATTCCCAACATTTTCCCAGGGCTCAGCTGAGGCCACAGAGGCTTGATCTGATAGCACCAACTCTATAAGACCAGCCATGGTAGATCAAGGTGTTGGATTCTGCTCCCAGCAGGTTGTGTACTGGGCCGGGGCATCGTCTGCAGTCCCAGCCTGATGCCGGACCAAGTCAAACTTGGCTTTCACCTCTTCTTTCTGTCCTGCCCAAACCCTCCCATGGAAGGTACTGCCCCACCAGTGCCGTGGCTGTTGCTCAGCCTGGTGCTGCTTTTGACTGAGCTGGTCAAGTCATCTCCACCATGAGGGGAGGCTGTGTATGTGCTTCTTGTTGGAGTCACAGCGTGTCTCTGGCTGCCCTGATTCAGCGTGGCCTCGGGTACAAATAACCTTTCAAGGCTTCAACGTGGGAGGCAGTGTGTGCTCTTCAGGGCCACCAGGCCGTGTGGTTCCTGGCTTAGCACCCCTGCCAGGGATCTGTGTCTGTTGGGTGTTCATAGGCATCCTTGGCTTCCTGCAGACCTGATGTAGAGCTGCGGAGCTGCCCATTTGTTTTTTATCCAGGGTTTTCCTGTTCTGGCAATGTTTTGTCTTTGAAATACAGCCCAGACCCCCACAGAGAGCCCTGGTATTGAACTGCGAGGCACTGGGGGCTGTGCTCAGGGAGCTGGTTGGGATCAGAGGCTCCCTGTGGCGTTGAGGGCAAAGAGGAGGAGTGGGCTGGTGGTTTGAAGACGTGAGATGAAATGATTCCTGGTCTGTTGATGGTGTCCTTGTTGCTTGGATTGGTATACGTGTGCTGGCCAGACCCTGTAGACCCCAAAGCCCAGATAAACTGAGCCAATGCTCTGTCTTGTGAGATGGGGGTCCCCAGAGACTGAGGTTCATTTAAGGGGGAAGGATGTAAAGGTCAACCCCGTGGGCTTCCAGGCAGCAGCAACATCCTCTCTGCATTTAGGTCTTATTCGCTCTGGGTTGTGTGTTGCCTGGCTCCTCTTCAGCTTTTCCAGCACAAACAACTATGCCAGAATGGACTGATCTTATTTGCATACAGGGACCTAGAATTTCTGAAGTGTATTTGAGCTTGTGGAGACCATGATAAACCTTTTCTGACTGCTGGGATGTCTGAGGGATGACTGAGGGAACTTCAGGGTAGACCTATAGGATCTGTATTGCTTTAGGGTCATCTACATTGCAAGGACTTCTTGAATTGGCATAGGGAAGGGGCTGTTCCTTAAGTCTGTGCTGGGAAGCCTTTCTCTGTCTCCACATAGGGAAACATTTTTTTCTTTTTTTTTTCCCCTCTGAGTTCAGTTGTTATTGTCCTAGTTTTTCAGCAAAACTAAGAAGAAAAGCCCTCAAATGGTTCAGTATTTTGTTATGATACCAGGAACAAGGAGTCTTTCCAACAGAAAAGATAATCCCTTGTCTCATTAAGTTTATGACTTCAGAAAAAAACTCCTGCTGGCCGTTTTCTGTGGGGACTATTTTCTGAGGCAGCTTCTTCAGTTTTGAATGGTTTCATTCCTCAGCGCTTCTTTTGAGTGGAAAGTTTAAAGATGCGTCATCTTGCTTGAGCAGGGCGATAAACTGTGAAGCAAATGTGAAGAGCCTTAGAAAAAGGCTGTACAAAATGCAGATGCAGGGGATTAGAAAACAGAACTGCACTACATCCAGCGATAAGTAAGGTCGGACTCAGCAATTTCTGAGCAGTTGCACCAGGGAGGAGCAGGGAATGATGAACGATTTGCTTTTTGGCTCCCAACAAGCGAAGCAGGGGCGGGGAAACCTCTGGGGTATGTTTGTGCCTTGGGTACTGCAGTAGTGTTGGTCAGTAGTGTTCCCTGCAAAGGGCTGGGGGTGGCAGGGAGGTGAATTACACTGCAGTGTCTGTTAGGGGCTGTTGTCTCATCACCTGTCAGCCAGACAGGGCACAGGGATAACAACATCCCACTGGATTTCATGTTTATCAAGTGTTGCACGCTCCAGAATGGTTGGTATTTCCATGGATGAAACACAGCTGCTGGCAACTATCTCTTGCTGCTGTTTGGGAGATACAAAATGAGAGGAGGGACTTTCAAGCAATAAAGGTGCTTTCAGGTAAGGAAAACTCAACATGCAGCTATCGGGGAGCGAGCCCAAGTTGTCAGTTTTGGAGGCTGGAGTGCCTCAAACCAACACTCAGAAGCATGGCTTTGGTGGCTGAGAGAACATCAACTCCTGCCTGGAGCAGAGGAGGCAGGGAGGGAAGCCCTGGACCTTGGCTCTCATCTATTAATGCTCCAGTTTATTTTATCACATCTCAATTTGCCTAAAAGTTTTTGCAGTGTCCTCAGGGCTCAAGTTGCTCTCTCACGGCTGGGGGCACCACATACCTTGAGTCTGTTCCTGGAGGGCCTGCCTTGCTCCTGCAGTGCTGCTCATCACCTGTCTGAGCAGCTTTGCTGGGGGTTTTGGTGTTGCTCAGGAAGTAAGCCTGCAAAAGCTCCTACTGAATGTTGAGGCCCCACCTCTAGCTCAGGGTTTCCTACACAGCCCTCTCCCTCTGAGATTGTTTTCCTGCCTTCTCCTTTGGCTTACTTGTCTTACTGGAGGAGCAAAACTGCTGTCAGTCCCTTGGTGCTCTGGGGTAAGGTCTGTTGATGTATCCTGAGGCCATAGTCCCTTTCTGTTTACAAGTAGTTTCCAGGGCACAGATTACAAGTGCTATGATAAAAATTTTGAGTTGGATATCTTTATTTTTTTCTCCTGTGATCAGATCTTTCATCACTTCTCTCTTGCTAACCAGGGAGCTCTGAGACTTGGGCAGATTTCAGAATTACCATCTACCCCAAAAACTGCAGATCTAGTCACCACTGGCCCAGCCTCACAAGGCTTTGAGCTCTCCAGCTGCCTTTGACACAGGGAGTAGCTGTGCACGCTCACTTTCTTGCCAGAGGTTTTTGATAGACCAGATCCACCTTTTCCTTGTGCTGAGCCTGTGTATACACTGCCTTCACTGACCTCTTGCTTGGGATACCTGTGGTGCAAAGACCCCTGAACCTATCCCTGCCAGGTGCATCCCACCAAGATGGGAACCCATGGATGTAGGTCTCCTTTCCATTTCTAGTTTCTTGTGGAAAGGCGTGGGGGATCCTATAAGTTTGTTCTGCTGGATCTCTTTTGCTGTTTCTTTTTCCTAGTTTCCCTTCTGAAGATTGTCCAAAGACATGAATATTATGCGATGGACTGTGAAGGACTTGAGACAGAAAGCTGTAAAATTCACATCAGCCACTCCATAAACGTCAGGGATGCTGTTCAGAAGCATGGCTACTCGAGTTTAGCTGGTTCTGTATCTCAAGTGATCCCTGCAGATTTATTAGATGTTTCAGAATAGATTTGAAATAACTGGATTTAGTGTCTCTGGCGATTCCTTGAACCACCTTGTTTTTCAGCCAACTTGCATAAATGTGCCAGTCATGGGCTGCGATGTATCAGCCAACTTAGCAAATGGTTTTATTTATAGCTGAAAGAGGGAAGCCAAGGAGTATAAATCGTGAAAAAAGTATAAACTGTATTGTGGAATTAATAAACTTCAAATTCATGGAATTTCTAATGTTCCACTGATGGCTAAAAAATCTGTTTAATGGCCGCTGAGTGATACTTGGCTGCAAAGCAGAAACCCCAAAGTTGTCTTAACTCAACAGTGATATTTTTTAGTGTTTGTGTGCTGGCGCTGAGCGTCTTTGCTGAATGATGGAAAGCTGACCTTCTCTGCCGCGTTTCTGCAGCGACCAGATAAGATTTCAGATCACAGCTTCGCTTTTTCTGTTGATGGTCTGTGGCTGTAGCCCAAGAAGCGCTGTTAGATGTCGGGCTGTTTATCTGGAGGATCGGTTGCATGTCTGGCTAACTTTGGGGGTGTGAACGATGCTCAGTGCTGAAAGGAAGTGCAGGGGAAGGAGCTGACGAGCGGAGAGTGGATCCTGTGCTTTCAGAGCATGGCTGGCCAGCCGGGGGAGGTCCAGTCACATCTTCAGAAATACCAGTATGTGTTGGACCTTTAGAGGTAAGTAGATCTGGGCCGTTGAAGGGGCATCCTCCTCCTTCATCTTTCATCTCCATTGAAACTGCTTATGGTTTTGGTGTATTTTTAAGCTGATGGCTGTAACATTCTTTTTCACAGTGATTCATTAAAGTTTAAGGACCTTACTGCACATCCTATCCTCGTAGGTCAGTGTCAGGGCAAGTGTGTTGCAGAGATCTCCTTGCTACATGGATTATTTATGTGGGAATGTGTAGGACCTGTGTGGGCATTTAACAGGTGCTGGTTGGCAGATCAGTGTGTAGGAGCTTTGTCCTGGGTGGTGCTGGTCAGAGAGTGTTGGCAGCAGCCTGAGCTTGGGGTCCCCTTCCTGGGTAGGAGGTATGGAAGGAATGGTGACAGCAGAAACCACTGAGCCTTCGTGGTCCCCAAGCTGGGGGGTTACAGGGTGATGTCTTGAGCATGTGGGTGCTGTTTTGTGGCTGCAGTGCTTGGGGTGCCTGTGAGGCCATTCTTACAGCCTGGCTGAGTGGCACTGATGTGCTCCATGGCAGCCACAGTGTGTCTGTGCCTGCTCTGTCTGCAAGTGATGGTCAGGTCTCCTCCCTGATTGTTGGGTCCCTCATGGCTGGGTGTCCCTGACCTCAAAGAAGAGCTCTCACTGTGGGTCCAGGGTCATTACTCTCAGTCTCTAATCTGTTACTGTGCTTTGTCAACCTGGACCAGCCTGGTATTTCATGCATGTGGCTGCTGCTTCCCGTTGAAGAAATGGGCTCTAAAAACCTGGTTATATTTTATTTATTTAATTTATTTTAGGGCTGAGTTCAACTAAGCAAGTTTGCACTTTCTCTAGGTTCTAGTGATTGACATTGTATTTGAACACCACGTTCAAAGCTAATATTTCTTGCAGATGCTGAGATAAGTATCTGTAAATCTTTGCATTTACCATTATCCCCAATTTTCTTGTGCAGTGCCTGCTGTCACCGTATAAGGGTATTTATCCTGTACATAATCTGATTGGAAAATAAGGCTTTGAAACAGAAAGGAAAATACACATTTCAGATGGTGTTAGAAATGTCAGTTGTGGATGCTTAAACAGTTCTGATTGTCTGCAGGCTTTGGGGCATTTGGGTTTTCAGCCCCCTATTGTTACATCTAAAGCTGCTTATCGGAGTCCGAATAGGTGAGAAAGACACCTTGTTCTTGAGACCCTCAGTCTGCCTCTCCCCCACCGTGGAGGATGGCTTCTCACAGCCCAGCCAGTCGAGTCTTAACCCTTGGCTTAGACAGTGTGGGGCCGAACAAAGAGCTGCAGCTTTCAGATGGAGCAGAATAAAAAGCTATTATTTCATAATAATACTCTACTCTTTCCTTCCAAGGATTTCCTAAGGACTTTACAAATATTAAGGCCTGGGCAGTCACCCCCATGACTGAGAGCTGGAGAAGTGCCTGTGTGTGGGCATCTGAAGAGCTGAACATGAGGAGTAATCTCTGCCCTTGGATGGATTCAAGCCTCAAATCCCCTGTGCAGTTCATACCTATAAGAGGTCAATGTGTGGGAGGACCATGAGGATGTTTGGGATCAGGAGAGCCTCCTGATTTGCGTTGTTTTGTACTCATTTCTTAGCCTTGTTCCAGCTCCTTGACTCTTGACAGTCCTTGTTGGGTCTTACATTAGGCTGGTGGCTGTGGAATCAAGGATGCTCTCTGCACAGTCCAGATAGACTTCTTCATGCCTTCCCTCGAGCAGGGAAGATTTCAGTGCTCACTTAGACACTACTGTGGGGGTGGTGGAAATGCAGCTGTTTCCTGGACCCAACCCTCTGCCTCTGCCACCATCACAGCATCCAGTGGGATTGAGGTATCTTTGTGTGGAGGGACGTGCTTGCAGCCCCTTGTCCCAGTGGTGGGAGGAGAGACGGGGTATAGGGTGTCTTCCCCCTACTATCTAGTCCTGTCATTGAGCAGATCAGACCCCTCCTCAAATTAAAGATGGGAGCTTCTTTTACTGGTGAGACTGAGAATCTTTGCTCTTCCATCCATCTTTTCCTGCCTTTGTGGTTCCCTGGGGCACAAGCAGGAGCTGTTTTAGGTTGTGAGTTTTTCTTCTCCCACCTCTTCTTCTATTACACCTTAAAATTGGCACCTTCAGGAATGTTGCAGTCTCTCAGCTTGGCAGCTCACACTTCTGTCCAGCCTGAGTCCAGCTGTGTCTGGCTGTAAGCAGCAGTGGGTGAGCAGTGCTGAGGACTTGCTGTTCCTGTGGATGTGGGTACCTCTGTGGAGGGAGCACATGGCACTGCCCTCTTTGTCCTCACATCATCCCTCAAAGACCTCCCTCTGGCCTGTGTTACAGACGGGTGGATAAATCAGCTGCCATTTTTTCTTTCAAACAGTGACAATAAGTCTCTTTCCTTTGCAGGGACAATTAGTTTCTTTCCTTTGCGAGGTGTTTGGTTGAAATGGGCTGACCCTTCTTCGTGGAAGGAGGGCCTTTGTCCCTGGGAGAAGCCACAGCATGGACCGTTTATGGGTTTTCCTTTTAACACAGTGACGGCGGCTTTGTTTTCTACATTTAGTTTGCATCTAAGACCAGGACATGGCTCATGCTGTGCCCCTGATCCAGTGTTTAAAGCTTTGCTGTGATATAAGTTTGGCCTGGGCCCTGCAGGGTTTAGCTTAATTTTTAAAGCTCTCTATGTGAATAATTCCTTGCTGAATGCAGATCGCAAGAGGGGATATTGATTTAAAGCTTTAAAGCTGGTGGTTATGGATTAAAAAAAAAAAAAAAGAAGAGGAAAGAAGGAGATTTACTGTAGTCAGAGCTGGTTGCCTAAATGTTAGTCCCTTACAGGCTTTTACTGAGCTAGGTGTGGGAATGGCAAGGAAACCTGGTGAATTTTAGCTTTAAATTCGTGGCTGCTGAGAACCAGCCCTGGGATACACTCGATAGCTGTTTCCTGTGCCAGGGGAGCACTTGCTGCTGCCTGGGCTCTGTGTGGGTACAGACATGCTGGGGGACTGCAGCAGCTAACCTGGACCCTTCCCTAGGGTAGGGGATCAAGGGGAGGATGTGTGGGGTCAGGCTGATGCTGCTGTGCAGCCACACACAGGGGTGTAACCGGGGTGGCAGGTGGGGAGCACTCAGCAGAGCAGGGGTGTAGCAGTTTGGAAAGAAAATTGTGTGAAAGGAAGCTTTGGTAGGGGAGATGTAGTGGAAAATAAAAAGAATTAAAGGCAGGCTGAATGTCCAGTTAGCAGACAGGGCTCTGAGGTCACTAATGCTGGTTATTTGGATTTCAAAGAGGATCCTATTAGCTTCTGTGGCGGAGAACCATTAATCAGTGGGGCGGGAGCTCGGGCTGGCTGAAGAAATCAGTTTTCAGTGTCCTTGACGTCCTGCTGGGCTGGTGCTGCAGAGCACCCTGCACAATGGTGGGTTTGTCTGGGATGAGGCACTTCCAGCCAGAGGCACTGTGCGGGATGGGGAACGCCAGGCCCTTCTGCCTGGGATCAGTGCAGGGATATATGGATGTTGTGTCCATGCAGACCCCGTTGCAAATTCCCATCTTGATGCTGTTGTCCCTGGAAGTATTGCTGAGCTGCTCTAAATAAGTACAAAAACTGAGTTACATACCTTTGGCAAGCACCCAGTTAAGTATGCTATTCCACAAGCACTAAATGGGATTTGGGGAAAAAACAGTGTTTCCAGGTGTGACTGTTTGTGATCCTTTGGAAATATAATCTCTGGCTGCCTTTTTTGTTCCAATTGAGAACATGTGCCCAGGACCCATTTCCAAAGGAGCTTTAAGCACAGGACTCAAAGTAACATTGGAAGTTTGTGAGTTGGACTTGCACAGCAGCCTTGCTCTCCAAGCCTGGTGCTTTAAAAACCTACGATTTGGAAGAGTCATTTGCTGTAGAAAGATGCCATAAATAATGCAGAAGGAGACCAGAGATGGGGTCAGAGAAAGGTTGCTTTGAAAAAATTTAGATGTGGACGTGGTGGTAGAATCTGGAACAAAATTTTTTTGGCAGTTTTTTCCCAAGAAAAGTGTCTGAAACCTCCTTGCTTGCAATATTTAAATTTTTGCCAAAACTTCTTTATCTGGGATTTGATCTAACACTTAATTGTTATTTAAATCCTTCAAATGCCATCAGAGGAGGATATTTATCAGCAATTACTAGATCCAACGTCCATAAACCCCAGTAATTTCTTCTTTTACATTTGGATTTAAACCCCCAGTCTGATCCATTGAGACTTTGTAGGGACTGTTAAGCAGAGCTTTAAAAAGGACAATAAAAATGGTTTTGTGTAGAAATGATGGCCATTGCTTTAAAAAACTTGATTAAGATAGCAAGTCTCTGGCTGGACTGACTATACTTAAAAACCCTAATTGTCTGGCTTTTTGTCTGCAGAATGAATTTATAAGAAAAAGGAGAACCCAAGCCTACTATTTCAACATGCCTGGAATTCATGAGTAGAGCTGGGTTTCAGAGACTCCTGCCTTGTTTTGGCTAAGTCCTTAAAATAGAGATCTGGAGATTAGCATGGTGGGCCTGGGGTCATCTCTTTGCAGAATGTGTAGTCTCAGACACACAAGATCTTTTTCTTCAGACGTCCCTTCTGGTTGTGATGTTTGAGCCTTTGCTCTGCTCCCTGGCTAAGAGCAGCGTTAATCATAGGACTGGAATTTGTGACTTAACCAAAGAGGCGTTTTAATGCTTTTCCTGTCATCGATCAGTGGCTGGAAGCCACTGTCTCAGTAGCGTGTCCACATTGACCTCTGTGTTGGTGCTTGATGGGTTCCCATCCTTCTGGGTGCCTCCCAGCCCAGGAATGCCTTCCAGCGTGCCTGCCTTTCTCCTTTGGAAAGGGATGCTCTGAACTTGGACCCCTCAGAGACAGAAAATAGGCTTTTTGTGCACGCTGCAAAGGGCTCTTGTGTCTGCAGCAGGGCATGACAGAGACCTTCCTTCAGAATCTGTACTTGGAGAACAAAAAAAAGCCCTTGCATCAGAACTTGCTATTTATATTTCTAGCTCTGAGACTCCTCAGCTGCATTATTAATGAAGCGTTTACCAATTAAGATAGATGAGTCTGCTCTTGAGGGTGTTTGTTAAGGTAAGGAACCCTATTAGCATATCTGATAGATACAGTGCCAGGTGCTGATTAAAACCTTGTTGACTCCCCAGGGGCAGAAGTCTTGAGGAAATAAGGTGGAGAAAGTTGTCCTGTTTCCTGGCTTTGGCCATGTGGGGAGCAGGAAGAGAAATTCAGCATCGCTCCCCAAAGGCAGAGCCCTGAGCTTGTGTGCAGCTTGAAATGGGCATGGGGAGGAAATTAATCAGCCCAGATCAGAAATTCCAATAGCTGGAGTGATGCAAGTGTGATTAATGCCTCCTGAATGCGAGAGGTGGCAAGATGCTGGTTTTGCTGCTCTTGCAAGGCTAGCAGCCTGTCAGGCGAGGAATTAGTTTCCAGTGTTGACCCTATGGGTTTTGGAGGTCTGGAATCGATGCTTGCCTATGTAACAGTGTTTCAGCAGCTCACTAAATTAGGTTTGCAGGCAAAATGATGCTGTGAGGTACAGTCAACCCACATATGAAACCAATTTCCCTTTGAAGCAGCACTAAAGAGGGCGACCAGAAGAGAAACGAGATCATCTTTAGGTCTCTCGTGACCTACAAGAGTTGAGAAGTGTGTATTCACTTTCCATATTTATTATAATATGGCAAAGGAACTGTATTGTAGGCTTTAATGATCCGCATGTGAAGAGCGTCTTAAAATAGACTTCAGATCTCCTTGGAACATACATATGTGTTTATAATTTTACAGCTATAAAAATACATATTTACTGAATACATGTACTTTGTTTCTCCATCTGCTAAATATAGTCACGTAGGAAAGTTATATAGAAAATGTAATTTCCCCCTGAATTATCCTGCTGTCAGTCTGCTTCAATTTCAGTGTCGGCAGAGGCGAGGCGCGAGTGGAGATGGGCACTGTTGTGCTGCCAAGCAGGTGTCTGGGAGCAGTTTGCCTCAGGATGGGGATTACTGGAGGTGGGGTTGGTGGTGCCAGCTATTATGAAGCTTTGTCCAACAGTTCATGAGATAAGATCCTGTTTTCTGATTTGCTTGTCATTTTGTCAGGGTTTTAAACATCTGTGCTTTGAATTTTCATGCTGGATGTCGACCTCAAATGGTTTGATTTTAAGGGAGAAAAAAAAAAAGATTATAAAGTGGTCCTGCTATTTTGGGGAGTAAACTTGGAGAAAAATGTTGTGTTTACCCTGTTGAAGAAGTATAGAGAGCATTTCTTAGAGCTTGCTGTGAGTCAAGGGGAATGGGGAGGAGGTGCCCATTTTGCAAGATGTCTTTGCTGTCTCTCTGGTCAAATCCAAGAAAAGTTGGAATGCGCATGTTCTCAGCAGAGACCTTTTTGATTCCAACAACTGGTAATTACCCAAGTGCCTTCACAATGGACAAAGCTCCTTCCCACATGGCTCCCCTGGGAGGCAGGGCTGGATGCCGACCATCCCCAGCCAGTGACTCCTGTCACTAGAGTGTCTTGTCCTCTAGTAGCTGCTTTGGGGAGCAGACACGGAGTGGGGAGTGTGTCCCTAACCACAGCAGGGCAGGCAGGTGGGACTGGGCCTGGCAGGGGACATTGGAATACAGAGGTGCTCGAGGCGAAGGTAGAAAATGCAGGGTCAGGGAGAAGCATGGGACGGCATTGTGCAAGAAGGACATGCCAGGTCAGTTTGTCTCACTCTGATATTTCCTAATTGTGCAGCTGGAGCCACAGCCCTTCACCGGGCGCTGTGTCTCCTGTGCACAGTCCTTGCAGAGGGCTGCAGAAATGCTTGCAACCACGTTTGGGAGATCAGCAGATGGTTTCTCTAAAGAGAGCCTGTAATGTGACTGTTGCTAAAATCAGTTTTTACAAAAACCGCAAGTTCTTTGAAAAAAGGATAATTTCTCTCACAAACTCCAGCTCAAATAGTCTTTAAAATAAATACACTTCTGTGGCGTCTGCAGTTGGGCCTGGCTAGAGAGCCTGGAGTCTGCCTTGTGAGAAGTGTCATGACTCTAGAGTTTGTTTTGGTTCATTTTTGGAATGTTCTGCTGAGAAGGAAGGAGCCAGGCAGTCATCAGAACAGTCCCTGGGTAGGATCTGGAATGGGTGACTCCACCATTCCTGTTTCCAGTCTTCTGAGCTTGGAGCAGGAATTTGAAGAGCCCTGAGAAAACACTTGCCAGCAATGGATCTCCAGACAAGAGGCTGCTGAAGAAGATGCTATCTCTTTGTGGTTTATTCCTGTCTGCTCTTTCGGGACCCCATCCCTGATGGGATGTGAGTGTTTCTGGTTGGTTTCTGCAGCAAAGCAAGCAGGTTAGCAGAGCTCTTGGACCTCCTGCTTCCCAACTTGCTGGTGTACTGTGATGGCAGCATGGCAAGTCATGCTGCTGTCTGCTGATGTGCTGAAGTTCCAAAAATGACCACAGAGCTCTGGCACACAAAGGGAGGTTTCAGCTTTACACCCCTAAATGCCAAGGATTGAGCTGCTTCTTGCATTTGAGCCGATGTGTGTCCTGCTGCCAGGCTGGAAGTTTGTAGCCCTGGGGAGTGCAAAGGTAGCAATATATTAACTTCAAATGGTGCTGCTGGGTTTTTCTTTCAGAACGACAGTTTACTCTCAAAGAAGCATCCCAGCAAAGGGCAGCCTGCCCATTTCTTTGGCCTGTCTTTCCCTGCCACGTGTGTGCTGTGGTGGAGTTAGATGCTTGTGGGAGTGGGTGGGTCCTGCATCCGAGACAAGTTTCTTTCCTCAAGGATGTGATTTACTGAGAGACAACAGGAAGGATGGTTAGTGGGGTAAAGCCTGAATGAAACGGGACCACATTGTGGTCTTCCAGCTCTGCCTGTGGGGAGCTGGGTGGGTGGCGTGTTTGCTGGTGTTTTCAGGGATTCCTTGTAAGCATTTGAGGAACATTTGCTCAAAACTCAAAACCAGTTTCTTTCTTCTGTTGCACAAAAATGCTACCAATGAAAATAGACAAGCTCTTTGGGTCATTTCCAGATGCCCTTAGTAAGACAGAAGTGTTTATTTTTTATGGGCCAATTTTTGTAGCCTACCAGAACGTCTCGTACTGTTAATGCCGCATGGAGTAATAGCTCTGCGGAGTGTGTTTAATAAGAGCAATGTGCTCTCAGGGATATTCAAATTGGAGGTAGTTTCCTCACATGTACACACTCGATGGCGTGTGTTATGAAACATCTGGGTCCGGAACTGCACTAAAGAAATCAAATAGCCAAGTCAACCTGAAAGTCGTACCATGGCTCTGCCTGGAGAATCATCGTGTGCAGCCCTCTTCTCTGCTGCAAGGCCCTTGAGCAGATGGCCTGGCTTTTTTTTATCCCTTTTCCTCCTCCTCCTCAGGATTTGCAAGTCAGGAGTAAAACTCAGCTTTGAATTTTCTGTCAGCATAAGGAACTGTAAGTCCAAAAGGCTTTCTGGCTGCAGTTACATGGCTGCGTGGGAGGGTAAGAGCCCTCGGTTCTCCTGTCTCTGTGTCTGCCCTTCTCCTGCTGTGGTTCTTGGCTTTACCTCCAGGTCTGGACTGCCTGTTGCCGGTGGTGCTGGAGCAGTGGGTGGCTGGTGTAGGAGGATGTTGGCGACAGCAGCTCTGCCACAGCATCCTGGCTGCCTCCAAGGGGAGTGATGGTTGGTGTCTGGGGGACAGCATACCTGCAATAAAACCTTGTATAGATGCTGCCCCAGAGCCCTCAGTGTGAGCTCTCTTGCCATTGGACATAATCCTGGCAGGGCTTTTCCATCAGCTTCATGAGGAATGGAGTTGCTTCTCCTCAGAAGGAGCCTTATCTGCTTTTCCTGGATTCTCTGTGCTTTTACTGCAGGAATGGAGAAGGATGCGACAGGCAGTGGCTTGAGGGCTGTGCTGCTCTGGTGGATGCCATGTCAGTCATGGCACCACAGGCTAGGACATGGTCATTTGGGTGAATTTTTGTCTTTTGTTTGACCTTAAAACCTATCTTTCCCTTTGGGATGAGTGTTTCAGGGAGTGATCTTCAAGGTGTAACCTTTCTGGTAGGAAATCTGCTCAACACTGGCGTTCATCATGGCTGCCGTCCTTCAAAAATGTCCCTGGCATCTCCGTGTCCCTGTCTGGTGTGACTTGTTAAGAAGATTCTGCTGCAGAGATGGAGGAGGTCTGTATGTCCATCTTGCTGAATGAGCTGGCAGAAAAAGCAGGAGTTGGGGAGTTGTGGTGCTTTTTCTGCCTTTGCTTCATGAAGGAAAGCGAGACCAAGAGCTTGGCTTTAAGGGTGTCTAAAGTTGCTATCTGCAGAATGTCTCCCCCTTGGCTTGGAAAGGCAGTGGGCTGTGTTTTGCATGAAGCCTGCTCAGGGTGGCTGGCATTGCACCATGTACAACAGGGAAACCAGCTAGCTCCTGTTTTAAATAAGGATGGGAGATGCAGTGGGAATCGGGCCTGGAGCAGACTGCTTGTTCCAGGCGTGGGCAGCTTGCCTGTGAAGTGTGTCAGCGTGGGTGAGGGAGCCAGGAGGGACTGAGATGCTCATGTCCAATGCTCACAGAGGGTCCTTCCTTCGGTGCTGCACCAGTAATTTGAAGGACATCTGAGTTACTTGCTGAAACCTGCTTACAGATGTTGTGAAGTCGTGCTCAGCTCTTCCCAGCATGGCTTCCTGAAGGGATCAAGTTCCAAGGATCTGGGACCCTTCTCCCCTTCATGTTCACTCTCTACATTCTCAGACTCTGTGCATGTGGGATGGGCTGTGTCTCCAAAGAGCTGGGCTTAAGCCTGAGCTATTCCAGTTAGTGCTGGTAGGTTGGGGGCCCCTGAGGAGTGTCCTGTGCTTTTGTGCATGTGTGTGCTTCTTGGGGGTGCTGAGAGAAGCAAATGGAAAATGATGGGCTGGTCAGGAAAAGCATTTCCCTAGGAGTACATTACCTGGTTTCCACCACTTCCACAGCTGATGTTCTAAAAATCAAGAGCTTTTCTCTGTGCTTGCAGATCCCAGCTGCACTCTCACCTGTCAGCAGGAGGAGGAGATAAATCAGGGTCTTGCTGGGGAAAGCCCAGCACAGTACAGTTTTGGTCTAAATATTATACAGGTGTCATGATGGACCATAGAGCTCTACTCAGCTGTATGGCTGGGTGTGCAGTGATGGAGGTAGGTCTTTTCTTGTCCATGCAGCTAAAAGAGAGGAGTCCTGCTGACTCCTTCAACAGTGCAGGTTTTGGTGTAATGACTGTTCTTGGGTGAGGTGATTTTTTCAGGTGGTGCGCTGAACCTAAACTTACCAATATGGACAAAAATCACATGGGTTGTGGTGAGTCCATGCCTTACCTTACAGTGTAGGTAAAGGGCCTTCAGTTCGGGGCTGTCTTCAGGATCTGGATGGTTGAATAACACTTGAAGGAGAAAATACTTTTGCTGAGTTTGTGGTGGATCCCTTGTTCTGAATAAGCCTCAGATTTATCTTTATCTTTTGTATGTCTGTCTGCAGAGCCAGAGCGATAATTAATGCACAGTGGCTCTCCTGGGTTCTGCCAAAGCCAATACTGGTTTTCCAAAGTCAGCTCAGAAGTACTGAAAGTGCAGTTTTAGGCAGGGCTGTGGGTCAGATGTTTCTCCATTTGGCTTTTGCTGTTTTGATTGTCAAGCATCACTTTAAGCTTTTCAGTCAGCATTAAAGTGAGAGCATCAGTCTAAACTGAAGCAGTCCTGGGCATCAGATGATTACATATTTCAGAAAATTACCTTAGCTTGACCTTGGACAAGGAAAATGGTCAGCATCAAATTTGTATGTTTTTAATGCAGCTTTTAATTTTTAACTTCTTTCAAACAGTCTTTTTCCTTCATAGATCTTTTCTTCCACAGCAAATGCACCAGTCATTTCCTAACGAGCCAAACTTCAGCCTGCTCCTTAAAATACCCCTGTGAGTACCAGAAGGGACTTTATCCCACCTTTGCAGTCAGGGAAACAAAAGCCCAAAGAGAGTGAGAGCTTAATTTCAGAAGTGCCAGGCAGTTGTGAGCCAAGCAATGGAAACCAGGGATATTTTCAGTGGAGTTGAGTCTGTGGCCCCTCCGAGCCAGGTGGAAGGCCACAGGCTTTTGGAGAGCTGGAGCTCCTGTCTTGTTCAAGTGCTGCTTGCAGGAGAACACTCATCTTGAAGAAGCAATGTCGGGGTTTGGTGTAAGGATCTGTGTCTGGGACTGATGTGAGCAGGGTGGTCAGTACCACATCACCTCCCCAGCAGTGCAGGGCAAGGGTGAGAAGGATGCTCAGATCTGTCAGCCAGCGGGGCCAGGGAGAGTTGGGTGTTTTAGGAGTGGATGCAGGTTGTTTGACAGGGCTGAGACCACACAGTGGCTGGTGGTTTCACGTGTGTCTCTGGAGCAGAGGGGAATGATGAGATACATACCACTTGCATGCCTCTGCTCTGGCTTGATGTGGTCTCCCCGAGTGAATCAAAGCTTTTGCTTTGAAGGCAGAGGAGGGGGAAGGGACTGTCTTTGTTCTGCTTTTTGGAGAGTGCTGGAAATCCTTCAGACCAGAAGACTACACCCTTCATTACCCTCTGGGTTATTTGCCCCATATTGGAAGTATGACTCTGTCATGTGAAGTATTTGATTATTTATACAGTTAATGTTTAACAGAGTTGGAGTATTAGAATTAAACAGGGGATGAGCTTCCAACTTGGCATGGTTAAGGGCTAATAAAACTTCTCTGATCCAGTGTTTTCCTTTCACCAGAGGGGATTTTTTTCATTAGCTTTGGAGTGTTAAAAAGAGATCTCCTGTATTTGAGGCAGATTGATCTGTTGGCTCCAGACAAAGAGAACGTGCAAAGGTGTCAGCTGTTAACTATCCAGTTGACGCAGATACGGGAAGCCAGAAATTTCAAGGTGAGTTTAATTGGTATCTTCAGTGGCAGTATCTGCATCCAGCATCTGCCTTGGATACTGGGTGATATCTGCAGCCCACCCTGGGTGTGGAGGAGCTGGGTGGACAATGGTAGATGGAGAGTAGCAGGAGGCTGGGCTGGCCCATGCTGGCTTTGTCACTTGTGCCAGCCTCCACCACGCTGTTTCATCTGTCTACTTGTTACAGCTTGGAGATGTCAACTGGTGACCCTTCAGTCATCACATCTCCCAGGGGTGTTGAACTGGGGTAGTATTTCCCAAGCACTTGGCTTGAGGATTGCAAAGGTGTGACCAGGGCAGCCCCATGGCTGCTGTGGTCCAGGGGTCAGTAGGGGAAGGGAACAACACCTGGGATTGGCTGAACTTCACAGTGTCTGTGACAGTCACAGTTGATTTGGTTTTCATTTTTTTATAATTTAGTTCTCTCAGACTTATGGGCCTGGGTGTGTCTCACCCCAAAACACTTCATACTCTTTGTCCAAATCCAGCAATGTCTCTTGGTGGCACAGTGCTCTCAAAGCTGTGGTTCTTACAGTAGTGTGGTTGGAGATGATGAGGATGCTAATGTGAGGTTTCACACCTTCATTAGGTGGAAGGTTGAGGAATAAGGGCTTCATGGCATCCTAGAGGTCCCAAGATTGCAACTGCCCCAGAGGCATCCTCAGTGCTGTCGCTCTGCATTGCTCACTAAAAAATCAGGTTGATTTTTAGCAAACTGCCAGGACTAAAGGCAACCATGACTGCAGACCTGCCACTTGTATTTTAGGTGTCCTGATTATCTGCTGTGAGTTTTCTTTCCCTTTTATCTCCCACGCACTCCTGTCTGCACAAGTGCTGGTTATACTGTGGGCATAATTTACTTCTCCTTTGGGCTGGTGTACTGATGCAATTGATAACTTGTACTGGGCTGGAAACAGCCATTTTTAATTCTTTCCTTGTGACTGGAGAAACAAGGGGGGGATGTATGAAAGCAAGGCTGTTGGAGCGGCTGTTGCATGGGTGGAAAATCCACAGATGATGTTTTGCCTTTGCAAACGTACATTGTGAGCATGAAGGGAACTCTGCTCCTTGTAATCCTTCCAACCATTTCTTCTCACTGTAGATGACGTTAGGAAACTGTACTGAAGAGTTATTCTTCCAGTTCCACCCACGAACATCACCTGCTTGTTGACTGAATGGAGTGAGACTCCGCTTTCAGCTCTCCTGGGAAATGTTGGTCTCTTCATCCATGCCAAGTTCATCTCTAGGTTTAACGGAGCAGTTTCTCTAAACAAGGAACTGAACTGATTGTAAAAGATTACACCTTCTCTGCACGATGTCGAGGTCATGATCTGTGAGAGCAACCTGTAGACAGATACACTCATCACTCAGATGCATTTAGCTTTTATTTTAAAATGTCTATTTTTATTTGCATATCACCTGCTGGGTCCAAAATTTGGTGCTTCCTCCCCTTGAAAAGGACTGAGCCCTCAACATAACATTAGAAGTCTGTGGGGTTTCCATTTCCTGTGGTGGAAACGCACAGAGTGGAAACTGGTTCCTGGGGGAAGCAGCAAGTGGAAAGTGTAATCTAGCATAAAAGTATTTATTTTTTAAAGACAAGTGGCAACCCCTGCCCCTCTGCTGCTTTCTGTGCTTGTGGTCTGTTTCAGACTTTAATAAATTTCTTGTTTATCTTGAGGAAGCGAATTAATAACTAATGGCAGTTGCCCTTCAGACGGAGAGGCTGCTGAGGGTTGGAATCATTTTAATTTGGCGTTGTTGTTGAAGAACTGTTTGCTGTTGAGGTGAGTGCATCGGTGTCAGAGCCCATAAAGGTTGACCGTTCCCTGTGCACACAAGTGGTGGGTGTAAGGTTTTGCAAGGGCTCAGGGAGAATTGAATTGGTCTTGCTGGGAACTTTGAGACTCTCATCTCCTTTAGCTCTGGGTAGATTTGAAACCCAGCACAACTGGACAGACACATCTTCCCTATGTATCACTGGGCAATCCTAGTGTTGCTCCTCCAGGAGAGCATTGTCACTCAGTGTGTGGTGCCAGTCAGATCTCAGCCCCCTGTGGATGCCAGAAACCCACAGTTGTTTCCTTCAGACACCCACCTGAGGTGATGCTGTGTTTGGTTTGGAGGTGTCCTCGGCCTAAGTGTTGGGCATACCCTTCTGTGGAAATGTGGAGATGATGGTGGAGTCTGGCTGTGCATCAGGCTGATGTTAACTTCACTGAGCAACTCAAGTTACTCAGAAGCCATGAGCCATGACAAAAGTGGTTGTATCTGCTTATAATGTTACAAGTTTTGGAAAGAAAACTCAGTTTAATTTCTATACCTTGGTGGTTTCAAGATCATGTTTGCATCTTCTTGCAGTGCCTGTTATAACCAGGCTTCTCTTGTGGCTCCACAGACTGGGGCTTTTCCACTGCAGATGGTTTGATAGTGGTTGTTCAATGGCGTGTACTGCAGGTTGGCATCCTGGCAGGCACTTTCAAGTGCCCAGCAGAAGTCTGGAATCCACCTGCACAGATACATTTGCAGGTGTCATCTTAGTGAGGGCATCATCAGCCCTGACCACTCTCATTAGAGCAATTTATTTCTCAGTGAAGCACCATACTTAGTGGCTGTGGTTCCTGGAGAGCCCAAACAGGGGAGTTTACCCAAAACCTTGCAGATACTACAGGCTGAGCCCTAGGAGGGTGTCTGGGAGTAAGGCAGGGCTGGAGGTTTCCTTTCTGGAGAAAGGAGCATGGAGCAGGGGAAGTAGCAGGGGGTAGCTCCTCAGGTGCACTCTGCTGTCTGACCAGAAGAGAGACCACTCCAAGCCAGGACATGTCACTCACAGTGTGTGACTGCTCTTCCTTTCCTGGGTGTGCCTGTGGATCTGCTTTCAGGGGTCGGGGGAAGATTTCTCCACAATGTTTTCCCATCTCTTAAGTGGGAGTACTGTGTAATACTTGGGTTATGTGGTAATTAGGGCGACTCCTAAAACCCTTTGCTGAGATTGTGGGTAAAACCACCTTCTCTCAAATTACTGGCTTCCTTTTTCAAAGTTCCCTTCCTAGTTGCTCATCTGGTTTTGCTTTTTACTTTATTTCTATCCCATTATGCTGAGCTGACTGCATTTTTGGTTGCTTCCAGTTCCAAATTGAGATAAATATGCTGATAACCCTTTGGTACATGCTGTGTCCACTGCCAGAGAGCTGTGCCTGGCTTGTCCCACAGAGGATGGGGGCTAACCAGGAGCTTCAGGAGGCTGCAGAGGTAGAATTTCATCCATAGATAGTTATCTGGGATATTGCAGCCCTTTCCCTTTCCCTTTCCCTCTCCCTCTCCCTCTCCCTTTTTGTAAGAGAACTTAATTACTGAAATAGATCTGTGTTCAGAGGAGCAGAAGTCTGTCCATTCACCGCCAAAAGGGCCTTATGGCACATAATGGAAGAAAAACACCACTAAATGTTTCACACTTTTCCCTTTTCCCTTCAATCCTTTATATTTAACATTAACTTCACAATATAGGTTTCCCTTTGTTTTAATTGTGTTGCATTCTAGGGAGAAAGAAAGGATCGTTCCTTTGTTTTTCTTTCTACTGTAGCCCCAGCCATCCCGATGACAGATCTTGTCATTACACAGTGTCATTTTAGATGTTTGCACTGCATCAAAAGCAAACGGAGGAGCCTGCAGTCTAGGCTGTGGATTGAATAACAATGTTTTTCCAGGGGAAAAAAAAATCTGTGAAGTTTTTAATGAGAAACATGAGTTTCTCAGAGGCAGCCTGTACACCACTCCCGACTCAGCAGAGCGATGGCTCCCATTTCCTTGCGTATCAGCTTTTGTGGCCCTTTGTGTTTCTGAAGGCTGTGAAGCTGTGGAGTCATCTTGGATTTGAAAAGCAGGAGGGCTTGTGTTTTCCTGTGCATGATGGATCTTCCGGGACAGCTTTCCAGTTGCATGCTCCTTGCTAAAGCAGAGGTTGGTGATGTGGGGCTGGGAGGTGCTGGGGACAGTGTGTGTCCGGAAGGACATAGGGTAGTACTGAGGGGCTTAAAATCACTGCATGGGAATCTGCTTTTCCTGAAATGCCTGCATGCTAAAGATGGTGAAAATTGCTGATGCAGGAGAGCAGAGCATCTTTGTTGGGCATCTGTCTCCCAACCACATTCCTTTCAAGCGAGGAGGGCTGCTGGGGAAGTCTCTGCTCTGCAGACCTCCTGCTGCCTTCCTCACTTCTCAGAAAGGTCATGTGAAGATTAATGTGATCAAAAGAGTTTTTAAAGTGTTATTTAAAGCGTGTTGACTGTTCTGCAGAGGGTTTTGGTCATGCAGAATCAGGAAATTTGACTGCTCGTCAGCCATGACCCAGAACTTCGCTGTGGGGTCTCACCAGAAAGGACATACTGGCAACTGAAGACTTTTATGTGGTTGCCTCGCTTGGGTTGGTCTTATCCCTCTTTGATTTTCCTTGCAGTGCATGAACACAGTGCTTTGCTGTTGCCCTCTGAAGTGCGTTGAGGTTTGTGCGTGATGGTGTTTGTACCATGTTTGTACCATGTTTGTACCATGGAACCATTTGTGGGGTTCGGGGAAATGGCTGTGCCCAGGAAATGGCAGTGAGTCTGGCTGCTCAGGCATGGCCTCTGGGCTCCATGGAGCTGACTCTGTAGCTGTCTGAGCAGTGTTGGATGTGATGCATAATTTGGTGGAACTGGTGGAGACCCAAAAAAACCCTGGTCCTTGTGGAAGAGGCATAAAACATCCACCAGCAGGTTGAGTTGGGAAATTGCCACAGCACTTGTGGGTGCTCTGCAAGGGCTCTCCAGTGCCAGAGTTGGTGCTTCTCAAATACCCTCAACACATTTTACTTGTGTGATAGATAAAAGCTTTGCCACCCTCCAAATGTTACACCTTGTGATGCAAAGTCCTCCAGCCTCTTGCTGGATGGTTCCTCTTGCTTTGCAACTTATGGATTGAAAGAAAGCTGGAAAAAAACAAAAAAATCAAGTTCTGTGCTTTTCCTTCACCTCAGTTTGTGTTGGATGTTGAAATACAGCAGTCTTCCCAAACTTGACACCACCTCTCACCTCCTCTTCTGGGATGGCTCTAGTCAAGGCTCTCACCATGGGCTGGGGGCCAGCCCAGCCACTGGTGTGCCAGCAGGTATTTGGATAACTCCCTGTCCTGGAATTGAGGTCCCTTTCTTCAGAAATCTACTCACAGAGTTTCCAAAAATTATTCTGGAATAAAATGTCAACAGAGGAGGCTGATCTGGAATAGCAATTGCTGAATAATTTATTCTGCAATGAGTAGATAATTTCCCTATATGGAGCAGCCCAAATAAGCTCCAAAATTTAAGCTTTATTGGTTTGGAGGCCAGAGAGGGGAGGAAACCGCTAAGTTTTTGTGAAGTTACTGAAGTGAGCTAAGCTGTTTAAGTATAATAATATTTCTACAATATAAAGTGTGTGTCTGTGGTCTCCTTAGTGAAATTATATATATATATATATATATATATAAGAAAAAAAAAGGTGGGTTTATCCTAAATAAGGGCTGTAAAAGTCAACAGGAGAGGGGAGTCATTCTGGTGCCTTCTCCTGAGGTCTGTGCTCACCTCCTGAATGGGGCATGGAGAGCAGAAATGGCAAAATGGTGTCACCTTAGAGGTTTTTCCACTTCGGGGAAGCAGTTTTAATGCAGAGCCCTTTTCTGTGCTTAGAAGTGAGCTTCTCGGAAGGAAGTTAATTGACCTTTTCAGCAAATTTGTTACTGAGACCATTACCACAAATGCTGTTGAAATGCTTTGTAAATACAATGTTCATTTAACAACGCGGCCAGTGACTTAGAAAGTCAGACTTTATGCTCTCTTAAAAATGAAAGAGCTATTTTTAGTGGGAAAAGTGTCTTTTTGGGGAAGAATTTGGAACATATTTTCGTATTGAATCTAGGCTGCCTCATTCCCTTGGAAGGCGTCTGAGGGCCAGGAAAATCATAAGTAATAACTTCCCTATAAATTGTAGAGCTGCTATTTTAAGGTCTGGTGTCTCAGAGAGGATCAGGGTGGTGTCCTGCTTCCCTCCATTGCTGTGTGATGCCCTGGTTTGATTCTGGTCCTTGTTAGGCTAGTCCTGCCCTGTGCAAAACCAAAATGTGGGAAGAAAGCAAGTCAGGAGATTCTCAGGCTTGGTTTTGCTTTTGTTTTTCAATATTGGTAAATTGAGTTTGTGTTTTGATGTGAAGGTGACCCGCTCCTGAGGCAGCTTTAAATGGTAAAATATGCATTGAATGCAATTTATCTTTTCATATTTGGAGACAAAATCCAAAGCTGCTCCCTAGCCTCAGGGTAAATCCTGGAAAATTGGCCAATTCAGGAGGGAGGTTATGTCTCGGAAAAGCAGGTCAGCAAGGCGAGCAGATACCTTGAGAGAAAAGGATGTCCATGGATCTGGATCAACTTCTTCCACAAGCAGAGGGCACTGAGGAAGAAGCCCTTAAGCCAGGAGCAACAGGAGCATAGGAGGCACTTTGCTTTAAGGGTTGGGATTAAGTTTTTGTGGAGCTAAGAGCAGTGTGAGTCACCACATAAAAAAGGCGATGAAGGGAAGAGCACTGCTCTGCTTGCTTTTGACTGTGATGAAGTTCAGTGATCCCATCATGGTGACACTTGCATGAAGGGATAAGAGGCAGTTCCTAATTAAAACCCTTTTATGTGCTAGAAGCCAGCTTCTCAGCTGTTGGAAATCTGGGTGGCTTCATTGAAGTCAGGAGATGACCCCATCTGAGTCTCGTGTGTGAGTTTTGGCATCTCCCATCGGTTTCCTTGAGGCAGCTGAGGTGGTGACAGCACGGGGCTGGGTTTGCTTTGTGGCAGCTTCAACTGATGGCATGCATGAGCCCGGAAGCTGCGGCAAAAGTGAATTTCCTCCCTGTGGATACTTTTTTTCATGCTTGAAAAACAAACCCGCATCTGTTGAGCAAACACCTGAGCTGTAACAAGGAACCATGTCGCTCCTTGTTTGGATATAGCCACTTGTGAGCACAGAGAGGAGAGGGCTGGACACTTTGGGGATAGTCACAGGAATGTGTTGCTTTTTCTTCCTTTACTGTAAGGATGCTGCATTCATTGCTTCTGCCAAAAAATGTACTGCGCATCTTCATCTTTCTCACATTTCTGATTGTTTTAAGAAAAGTCTTTATATTCAAGATGGCTATAAGTTATACTGTAGTAGTAAAGAGCAGAAACTTGACAGTATTTTGCCACTAGTTACTATGTGGACAGCACATGTTAGCCAAGATGTGGTGAACTCATCCTCTCTTCAAGCCCTTTCTGTTGCTTCAGAACCATCATTTAGGATGGTTTGAGTTGGATCTGACCTGCTAGCGGAGGAATTCAGCTTGCAAGGCTACACCTTAGCAGAGGAAAACAGTCCAAGTTTTAAAACTGATTGTATTTTTTTCTTTTTTGCCCAAACCGTATGTCTTCAGAGCAAGGCTTGCACATCTGGGTAGATTAAAAACCCATTGCGGGCAGGTGTTGGAAGATTGTGGAAGGTGATGCTGGAAAGGGTGGTCTTGGCTTTGGGGCTGGCAACAAAGACCCAAAAAACCTGCTTCTTAAGAATTGGATGGGCAACAAAGAGCACTCCAGGCTAGGGAGAAAATGGAGAACATTTTGTAATATTTTTTGGTAAAGCCACAGATTGGGACTGGTTGTCTGGAGCATGGCCTTGGGCCAGCAAAGCCCCTGAGCTGGGCAGGGGGAGGGGAAAAACCTCCATTTCAGGCTCCTGGATAAACAAACACCAGAAATCTCGTAAGGGTAATAATGGAAATCACTGAGAAATTGAGTTAATACAAGGGCATCTGTGTAAGTGAATGCTCGGGACAGGGAAACGGCTTTGTCCTTTAACTCTAGTAATGCTGGAGCAGATGGGAAGCGCGGTGTGCTTCACGCATTAGCTGGCTCGGATAAAGAGCAAGGCAGAGGCCGGTCCTCTTGGCTGATTAGAGGTTAACAGGGATAGAAACCAGCGGATTGACTCTTCGTTTGCAGGAGGTGTTGTGGGATCAGAGCAGATGGCAGAGAGAGCGTCCCTCCAGCTTACTCAGCTGCTCAGAGGAGCTTACGGCTCCCTCCAGCACAAACAGCCCCATTGCATCTCCTCTGTTTACAGCTGCAGCTTTTGCTTCTTCCCTGGCCTACCTGTAGAGGTGATAGAAGAGTATTTCCTAAACCTGTGGTAGTTGGTGCCTGAGGCCATAGGTATGTGTGGGGACCCTGGCAGACATGGTGCATACTCTGCAACTCATCCATATCCCTTTGTTTCGGCTCCTCCTGCGGCAGCTCAGCTGTGGGCATGGCTCCTTCCTGGGGTGATATTAATGGTCTTTGTTAGCTCTGTGAAAGTAGAGGTGCTTTTCCAGGATGGTAATGACTGGGCAAGGACAGGAGCATGGTGGGGACAGGCAGGAGGGCTGTAGGAGGAAAACCTTTAGCAGCAGGAGCACAGCTGTGTTCTGCTGGGGCAGCATCCTCCTGGCCAGCCGTCGCCTGCCTCCTTCATCCCTGCCAAAGTCTGTCTCAACCTTTGCCTACAGTCACAAAACAGAATAGCTTTGGGGAGGAGGGAGGATGGAAACTCAGAGCAGCTCTGCTCATTGACTCGCTGGAAGCCTGGATTCCCTATTTTGCAAGGGAGAAATGGCAATTGATTCAGCCTTACCCTCTTTCTTTCTGTCTGCCAGTGCTCTGAAAAGGCACATTTTATCTGTGTGTGACAACACCTGCCTAGGGTGCCTCTCATTGAGCCGCTGAATCAAAAGAGCAACAAGAAAAGTGGGTTTAATTGCACACATCTTCAGCAGAGTCTTTCTTGCACTGGCAGCACAAAAGGCCAGCCCTGTGCTGGTTGAATGGAGCCCGGGAGGGCTGGGGCACACCGTACTCTCGTTACTATCGGAGGCAGATGATTCACTTTGCTGGAGCATTGTCATGTGCAAATGAGTTCATGAGCCCATCTCCTTTCCAACTGCAAGGTCAGGGACTGAGCAATTGTCAGCATCAGCCGGCTGGAGGAATTGATCTAGAAGCCGGAAAGCTTCGGGAGATTTTACTAACCTCTGCTTCCCACTGCCCGAGTACACCGACACCTTCCTCCCGTGGGTGTTGTCTACATTACAAATATTGACCGATTTTAAGTTCATGTTTAGAAAGCTGCTGTTTCGAAGCATGGAAATGTGACTGAGAATGGCTTATAAATAACACTCGGTGCGGCAATTATTATTCATTGCTAGTTATGGCTTTCACACAGTGGAAAAACAAATGGTTTTTCCACTAGGAGCTGGAGCTGCAGTCTGTTTAATCACTAAAGAGCTTGGAATTACTTTAGTTTAAAATAACTTTCTGCTGTGGTTTGGAAATTTTAAAAAAATATATTTGGGTCACGTTAACCTAGTGTATACAACTTGCACTGAGAATTTCAGTTTACCTCGTCTACATCTGCTGAGCCCCATAAATATCTGTGTATTTGTTCCCATTTGGTTTCACAGAGCTCCTGCCTGCCTGAAGATAGCTCCCCAAACACAGATTTGGAGTGGGGTTAGTCTGGCTAGAGGTGGAGAATCCTGGGAGCTGAGCACAGAGTACAAGAGCAGTGAGCAGCCAGCCTGCTGTCTGCCACAGCCACCCCTCTCTGGCTACGATGCAAGGGGATGTGGCTAGTGCCTTCAGGAAGCTGTGTGGATGGACTTTCCATCACATTGCTCCTAACAGAGGCTGCCCAAAATATCAGTCTCAGGTGCTAGGAGGTTACTTGAGGTTTTGACAGCCAGGTGTGGTTGTGAGATTCTATGTACGGTGTCCAGCCACATCCCACCAGCAGTCCATGCTCAGGGTACACATTTCCCTCTGCTGAGCCATTCCTTGGCCTGCTCCAAGGTTTTTTTCCAAGACAGAGAAAAGCCTGTGGAGGAGACAGAAGAACCACAGTGCCATGAAGAAATGCTCCCTACGTTACCTGTGTGTTACTGGCCTCCATCCTCTTGCACAGCAATGCCAGTGCAGCATCCTCAGGGTTAGATTCTGCAGATGGCTGCAGCTCTGTGGTGCTTTCCACCCCTGCAGGACTGTGCCAACGCTCCGGGAAAGGCAGGCGACTGCCACGCCTGGGAAGAAAGAGCTAATTTTTTCCAAATGGCACAACTTAGCAAATGACAACTGTGACTTCTGTCTGGGCTGCGGTGTGAAATCTGGGGGATGGCTGTGAGCAGCAACTGCCAGAGGGAGCAGAGCTGAGCACTTGGGTTCCCAGATAGTGTGGTATCTGTGGAGTCCTCCCCTCTCTTGCAGGTGCTGGTGCCACAGTTATGAGAAGGGAAGGGGCTATGCCTGGGTTTTGCTTGTTTCTGGGGTTTAAATTTCCATCTGGAGGTCTGCCTGTCTCCAGACACCAGGTATTTCAGTGTAACCAGCCTAAATGTGTGGTTTATCTTCAGTGATTTGCTGGAGGTCATAAAGCAAGGGGTCTTTGCAGCTGGCCTCATGGTAGGTTGGAGCTGCAGGACAGGCTAGTGATTTCTCCTGATGGCTGGCATGTGGATATCTGGGTTAAAGATGTCCCTTTGACATCTTTACAGCTCTCTGCTGTTACAAAACTGGAAGAGTTTGCACAACTCCTTTTGGTCGAGTAGGTTTGGAGATCAAAGAATTCTCCATCTAGTTTAAAGATGCTTCTGTTGAGGCCTTAATGCTGTTGTCCTCATAGAAAAGTCTCCTGCACTGGGGTCCCTGCTAAAGGCTTGATCCTTCATAACTGTTTGAGTGCCCAGGAATTTTTTTTTTTTTATTTTGTGCTTCCATCCTCCTTCCAGCCTGCAGTGTTTATCTGCTCCAAAGAGGAGAGTGCTGCCCAGCTGACAAGTTTGTAAGTCCCACTAGTGTGGAGCTCACAAACTCCTGGAAAACAATTCTAGGGTCTGTTTTAATTTAAATCAGAGGTGCAATGTCCTGCAGCAGTAATAGAAGGAAGGTTCTTGCTCCAGTGTTTTGTCCCCATTTCATGGGTTGGATGGCTGGGATTAGAAAGAGATGAGCTCATCATGCCCTGTGTGCCCGTGAACATTCATGGCACCTTTCTGTGCTTTTTCTGGGGCAGTTATGAACATTTAGCTCCTTTTGCAACCTCGATCAAAGAGATGTTCACTGGGAAGCTTCTGTGGTAAAAGTAGGAGAGGGTGTTCTGGGGCAGGGAGAAGGCGACGTTGTTCTTGGGACAAAGCTGGACTCTGGAGGGGCGTAATGAGTCTGTAGTTACAAAGATGGTATTTAACTATTTCTTTTCCATGGTTTTCAAGCCTTGGCACTGTCCCTTCGCTGGCAGCAAATCAAACACGAAGTTAGCTTATGTTAAGAACAGAAGATGAAGTCCTAGATAAGCACTGGGCTGTAGGAATGTCTTAAATTGAAATGTACGGGGAGGACCCAGAGGAGAGTATGTCTCTGCTCTCAGTACTATCCAGACCCTGTGTCAGTAATCTGGGCTGTGTTTCTCTCTGCTGAAGTGCTGGTATCACAGCTCCTAGGATGCTTCTTTCTTCTAGGATGCACGATGAGCAGAGAGGAGGATAGGTTACCTGTAGCTTTTTTGGTGATAGCATCAGGGTTTTGTGTGGAGCAGGAGTGTGTACTTCGGTGGACAATGAAGTAACCACATCAAAACCTACCTTTTAGCCACCACTCTTCTCTGGGATGGTGATACCATCACTGCTGAGCTCGTGTGCTCAGCAGCCATGGGTGCAGGGTTGCAGACCTGGCTGCAGTGTGGTAGCTGCAGTCTGACCTCACATTAATGTAAATATTCACAAAAAATGCCTCTGTTCCTGCCAGCTCATCTCTCTTCCACCCACCCATGTTTAATTTCAGACTCAACTTTTGATAAATGTTCTGTGGAGTTCCTAGTTAATCTTAAATAGACCTGTTGTCACCACAGCTAAAACCTAAACCAACACTTGACTTGGGGCTCAAGTGCCAGATGAACTTGGCAGTTGTTGACACACTGAATGGTCCTGTTCGATGTGCAGACCAGCTCTGAGTTGTGAAGACCAGCTCTTGCAGCAGATGGGAGAGCACAGCTTTTGGGATGCCTGAGAAGAATCTGGATAAATACTCTGTCTTGAGAGGCTGGATCAGACCACAGTTGATGTATTTTCAGACTTATACTTGTCTGACACAGGTCACTTGGGTAAATGAGTTCCTCCAGCATTACACCAGTTAGCCCAAGTGGGGTCTGGCCCACAGTCCTGTTAAAGTAAGCATTTCAAGGCAGTGTTTATGGCCAGTAATTTGTCCTAGAGTGTTTTATATGTGTGTGTGTGTGCGCCTGCAGGCGTACATAGGAGGATATAGATACATACTTGCTCAGGAACCGGTTTCCAGTCCCTTTAACTTGTTCAAAAAGTAAACTAGGGAGAAACTGGCAGTGAGTCGGAGCTGCCTGCCAAGCATTGCAAACCAGAGAAGTGGTAAAACATAAACACTTCGGAGTTTATCCTCAGGATTTATATAGTTTGGCTGCTAGGGGACGGGCTTGTGTGGAGGGGGAGGCTCGTCAGCCCCTGGCTGTGCTGCTCCCGTGGCGCTGAGCCCAGCACTCCGCAGCCCTGCTCCTGCTCCCGGCAGCCTGTGAGCAACAGGGAAGTGCAGGGCTGTCCATCCCTCCCCTCCTGCTCTGCTGGCCACATGGGGTGGCTTTTGGGTGATGGCAGCAGAGCAGGTCTGCTTTTCCCCCGCCCCGGCAATAAAGTAAAAGCAGACCTCCTTGACGCTTAATCAGATTTGAATGTGGTTTTTGGCGTGGCTTTAAAGAGACTGGCAGTGAATAGCTGGTTTTGATGCCATTTATTAAAAACCTCTGGTAGAATTTGTCTTCGAAAGCCTTTGTAAGAGCTGGCAAATGCACAAGGGTTTGATGCAGTTAATGTATTTTAATCTTTACCCCCCCACCCCTTCTCCTTTTCTGTCGCTAATTGTAGGGCTCTCAGCTGTCTGCTGTCTTCTCCAAGGGGATGGCAGGCTCTGCAGGGACCTGTACATACACAGGCTTAATAAGGTTACAGTGGCATGGAGAAAAGTGAGCATCTTCCTCAGGGAGGAGGGCTGGGATGGGCGATGTGGGGTGCCAGGTCCCACACCATGTTCTGATGTGGGGACACTGGATGGCCCTGGCCATGTTAATTGACCTCCTGGTGCAGCCTCACTCTCTTTGGAGGAACAAGGCAGATGAGTGTGGGAAACAAAGATATCCCTTTTCCACGTGACTGAGCAAGTGCNGTAGATTAAAAACCCATTGCGGGCAGGTGTTGGAAGATTGTGGAAGGTGATGCTGGAAAGGGTGGTCTTGGCTTTGGGGCTGGCAACAAAGACCCAAAAAACCTGCTTCTTAAGAATTGGATGGGCAACAAAGAGCACTCCAGGCTAGGGAGAAAATGGAGAACATTTTGTAATATTTTTTGGTAAAGCCACAGATTGGGACTGGTTGTCTGGAGCATGGCCTTGGGCCAGCAAAGCCCCTGAGCTGGGCAGGGGGAGGGGAAAAACCTCCATTTCAGGCTCCTGGATAAACAAACACCAGAAATCTCGTAAGGGTAATAATGGAAATCACTGAGAAATTGAGTTAATACAAGGGCATCTGTGTAAGTGAATGCTCGGGACAGGGAAACGGCTTTGTCCTTTAACTCTAGTAATGCTGGAGCAGATGGGAAGCGCGGTGTGCTTCACGCATTAGCTGGCTCGGATAAAGAGCAAGGCAGAGGCCGGTCCTCTTGGCTGATTAGAGGTTAACAGGGATAGAAACCAGCGGATTGACTCTTCGTTTGCAGGAGGTGTTGTGGGATCAGAGCAGATGGCAGAGAGAGCGTCCCTCCAGCTTACTCAGCTGCTCAGAGGAGCTTACGGCTCCCTCCAGCACAAACAGCCCCATTGCATCTCCTCTGTTTACAGCTGCAGCTTTTGCTTCTTCCCTGGCCTACCTGTAGAGGTGATAGAAGAGTATTTCCTAAACCTGTGGTAGTTGGTGCCTGAGGCCATAGGTATGTGTGGGGACCCTGGCAGACATGGTGCATACTCTGCAACTCATCCATATCCCTTTGTTTCGGCTCCTCCTGCGGCAGCTCAGCTGTGGGCATGGCTCCTTCCTGGGGTGATATTAATGGTCTTTGTTAGCTCTGTGAAAGTAGAGGTGCTTTTCCAGGATGGTAATGACTGGGCAAGGACAGGAGCATGGTGGGGACAGGCAGGAGGGCTGTAGGAGGAAAACCTTTAGCAGCAGGAGCACAGCTGTGTTCTGCTGGGGCAGCATCCTCCTGGCCAGCCGTCGCCTGCCTCCTTCATCCCTGCCAAAGTCTGTCTCAACCTTTGCCTACAGTCACAAAACAGAATAGCTTTGGGGAGGAGGGAGGATGGAAACTCAGAGCAGCTCTGCTCATTGACTCGCTGGAAGCCTGGATTCCCTATTTTGCAAGGGAGAAATGGCAATTGATTCAGCCTTACCCTCTTTCTTTCTGTCTGCCAGTGCTCTGAAAAGGCACATTTTATCTGTGTGTGACAACACCTGCCTAGGGTGCCTCTCATTGAGCCGCTGAATCAAAAGAGCAACAAGAAAAGTGGGTTTAATTGCACACATCTTCAGCAGAGTCTTTCTTGCACTGGCAGCACAAAAGGCCAGCCCTGTGCTGGTTGAATGGAGCCCGGGAGGGCTGGGGCACACCGTACTCTCGTTACTATCGGAGGCAGATGATTCACTTTGCTGGAGCATTGTCATGTGCAAATGAGTTCATGAGCCCATCTCCTTTCCAACTGCAAGGTCAGGGACTGAGCAATTGTCAGCATCAGCCGGCTGGAGGAATTGATCTAGAAGCCGGAAAGCTTCGGGAGATTTTACTAACCTCTGCTTCCCACTGCCCGAGTACACCGACACCTTCCTCCCGTGGGTGTTGTCTACATTACAAATATTGACCGATTTTAAGTTCATGTTTAGAAAGCTGCTGTTTCGAAGCATGGAAATGTGACTGAGAATGGCGTATAAATAACACTCGGTGCGGCAATTATTATTCATTGCTAGTTATGGCTTTCACACAGTGGAAAAACAAATGGTTTTTCCACTAGGAGCTGGAGCTGCAGTCTGTTTAATCACTAAAGAGCTTGGAATTACTTTAGTTTAAAATAACTTTCTGCTGTGGTTTGGAAATTTTAAAAAAATATATTTGGGTCACGTTAACCTAGTGTATACAACTTGCACTGAGAATTTCAGTTTACCTCGTCTACATCTGCTGAGCCCCATAAATATCTGTGTATTTGTTCCCATTTGGTTTCACAGAGCTCCTGCCTGCCTGAAGATAGCTCCCCAAACACAGATTTGGAGTGGGGTTAGTCTGGCTAGAGGTGGAGAATCCTGGGAGCTGAGCACAGAGTACAAGAGCAGTGAGCAGCCAGCCTGCTGTCTGCCACAGCCACCCCTCTCTGGCTACGATGCAAGGGGATGTGGCTAGTGCCTTCAGGAAGCTGTGTGGATGGACTTTCCATCACATTGCTCCTAACAGAGGCTGCCCAAAATATCAGTCTCAGGTGCTAGGAGGTTACTTGAGGTTTTGACAGCCAGGTGTGGTTGTGAGATTCTATGTACGGTGTCCAGCCACATCCCACCAGCAGTCCATGCTCAGGGTACACATTTCCCTCTGCTGAGCCATTCCTTGGCCTGCTCCAAGGTTTTTTTCCAAGACAGAGAAAAGCCTGTGGAGGAGACAGAAGAACCACAGTGCCATGAAGAAATGCTCCCTACGTTACCTGTGTGTTACTGGCCTCCATCCTCTTGCACAGCAATGCCAGTGCAGCATCCTCAGGGTTAGATTCTGCAGATGGCTGCAGCTCTGTGGTGCTTTCCACCCCTGCAGGACTGTGCCAACGCTCCGGGAAAGGCAGGCGACTGCCACGCCTGGGAAGAAAGAGCTAATTTTTTCCAAATGGCACAACTTAGCAAATGACAACTGTGACTTCTGTCTGGGCTGCGGTGTGAAATCTGGGGGATGGCTGTGAGCAGCAACTGCCAGAGGGAGCAGAGCTGAGCACTTGGGTTCCCAGATAGTGTGGTATCTGTGGAGTCCTCCCCTCTCTTGCAGGTGCTGGTGCCACAGTTATGAGAAGGGAAGGGGCTATGCCTGGGTTTTGCTTGTTTCTGGGGTTTAAATTTCCATCTGGAGGTCTGCCTGTCTCCAGACACCAGGTATTTCAGTGTAACCAGCCTAAATGTGTGGTTTATCTTCAGTGATTTGCTGGAGGTCATAAAGCAAGGGGTCTTTGCAGCTGGCCTCATGGTAGGTTGGAGCTGCAGGACAGGCTAGTGATTTCTCCTGATGGCTGGCATGTGGATATCTGGGTTAAAGATGTCCCTTTGACATCTTTACAGCTCTCTGCTGTTACAAAACTGGAAGAGTTTGCACAACTCCTTTTGGTCGAGTAGGTTTGGAGATCAAAGAATTCTCCATCTAGTTTAAAGATGCTTCTGTTGAGGCCTTAATGCTGTTGTCCTCATAGAAAAGTCTCCTGCACTGGGGTCCCTGCTAAAGGCTTGATCCTTCATAACTGTTTGAGTGCCCAGGAATTTTTTTTTTTTTTATTTTGTGCTTCCATCCTCCTTCCAGCCTGCAGTGTTTATTTGCTCCAAAGAGGAGAGTGCTGCCCAGCTGACAAGTTTGTAAGTCCCACTAGTGTGGAGCTCACAAACTCCTGGAAAACAATTCTAGGGTCTGTTTTAATTTAAATCAGAGGTGCAATGTCCTGCAGCAGTAATAGAAGGAAGGTTCTTGCTCCAGTGTTTTGTCCCCATTTCATGGGTTGGATGGCTGGGATTAGAAAGAGATGAGCTCATCATGCCCTGTGTGCCCGTGAACATTCATGGCACCTTTCTGTGCTTTTTCTGGGGCAGTTATGAACATTTAGCTCCTTTTGCAACCTCGATCAAAGAGATGTTCACTGGGAAGCTTCTGTGGTAAAAGTAGGAGAGGGTGTTCTGGGGCAGGGAGAAGGCGACGTTGTTCTTGGGACAAAGCTGGACTCTGGAGGGGCGTAATGAGTCTGTAGTTACAAAGATGGTATTTAACTATTTCTTTTCCATGGTTTTCAAGCCTTGGCACTGTCCCTTCGCTGGCAGCAAATCAAACACGAAGTTAGCTTATGTTAAGAACAGAAGATGAAGTCCTAGATAAGCACTGGGCTGTAGGAATGTCTTAAATTGAAATGTACGGGGAGGACCCAGAGGAGAGTATGTCTCTGCTCTCAGTGCTATCCAGACCCTGTGTCAGTAATCTGGGCTGTGTTTCTCTCTGCTGAAGTGCTGGTATCACAGCTCCTAGGATGCTTCTTTCTTCTAGGATGCACGATGAGCAGAGAGGAGGATAGGTTACCTGTAGCTTTTTTGGTGATAGCATCAGGGTTTTGTGTGGAGCAGGAGTGTGTACTTCGGTGGACAATGAAGTAACCACATCAAAACCTACCTTTTAGCCACCACTCTTCTCTGGGATGGTGATACCATCACTGCTGAGCTCGTGTGCTCAGCAGCCATGGGTGCAGGGTTGCAGACCTGGCTGCAGTGTGGTAGCTGCAGTCTGACCTCACATTAATGTAAATATTCACAAAAAATGCCTCTGTTCCTGCCAGCTCATCTCTCTTCCACCCACCCATGTTTAATTTCAGACTCAACTTTTGATAAATGTTCTGTGGAGTTCCTAGTTAATCTTAAATAGACCTGTTGTCACCACAGCTAAAACCTAAACCAACACTTGACTTGGGGCTCAAGTGCCAGATGAACTTGGCAGTTGTTGACACACTGAATGGTCCTGTTCGATGTGCAGACCAGCTCTGAGTTGTGAAGACCAGCTCTTGCAGCAGATGGGAGAGCACAGCTTTTGGGATGCCTGAGAAGAATCTGGATAAATACTCTGTCTTGAGAGGCTGGATCAGACCACAGTTGATGTATTTTCAGACTTATACTTGTCTGACACAGGTCACTTGGGTAAATGAGTTCCTCCAGCATTACACCAGTTAGCCCAAGTGGGGTCTGGCCCACAGTCCTGTTAAAGTAAGCATTTCAAGGCAGTGTTTATGGCCAGTAATTTGTCCTAGAGTGTTTTATATGTGTGTGTGTGTGCGCCTGCAGGCGTACATAGGAGGATATAGATACATACTTGCTCAGGAACCGGTTTCCAGTCCCTTTAACTTGTTCAAAAAGTAAACTAGGGAGAAACTGGCAGTGAGTCGGAGCTGCCTGCCAAGCATTGCAAACCAGAGAAGTGGTAAAACATAAACACTTCGGAGTTTATCCTCAGGATTTATATAGTTTGGCTGCTAGGGGACGGGCTTGTGTGGAGGGGGAGGCTCGTCAGCCCCTGGCTGTGCTGCTCCCGTGGCGCTGAGCCCAGCACTCCGCAGCCCTGCTCCTGCTCCCGGCAGCCTGTGAGCAACAGGGAAGTGCAGGGCTGTCCATCCTTCCCCTCCTGCTCTGCTGGCCACATGGGGTGGCTTTTGGGTGATGGCAGCAGAGCAGGTCTGCTTTTCCCCCGCCCCGGCAATAAAGTAAAAGCAGACCTCCTTGACGCTTAATCAGATTTGAATGTGGTTTTTGGCGTGGCTTTAAAGAGACTGGCAGTGAATAGCTGGTTTTGATGCCATTTATTAAAAACCTCTGGTAGAATTTGTCTTCGAAAGCCTTTGTAAGAGCTGGCAAATGCACAAGGGTTTGATGCAGTTAATGTATTTTAATCTTTACCCCCCCACCCCTTCTCCTTTTCTGTCGCTAATTGTAGGGCTCTCAGCTGTCTGCTGTCTTCTCCAAGGGGATGGCAGGCTCTGCAGGGACCTGTACATACACAGGCTTAATAAGGTTACAGTGGCATGGAGAAAAGTGAGCATCTTCCTCAGGGAGGAGGGCTGGGATGGGCGATGTGGGGTGCCAGGTCCCACACCATGTTCTGATGTGGGGACACTGGATGGCCCTGGCCATGTTAATTGACCTCCTGGTGCAGCCTCACTCTCTTTGGAGGAACAAGGCAGATGAGTGTGGGAAACAAAGATATCCCTTTTCCACGTGACTGAGCAAGTGCACAGTCTTGGTGTTGGACCCACTCAGCAGCTGGATTGTGAGAAGGACTCCCTGAGGCTCCCATTCAGTGAGGTTGATAGGCATCCATGAGTCAGTCTTATCTCACTGGCTTCATCCCTCACTTGTTTGGTACATCCACCTTTCTTTGGACCCATAGGACTTTCTGACACCATTTCATGTTCCTCACCTGCATTTTGGACTTTTTGGGGCTTTTTTTCACACTTTGTGCCTGAAGGCACTGCACCCACTTTCTGCATGGTGGGAACTGTCAGGAACACCTTTACATTGCTGTGAACGATTTGTGGAACTCAGGAAATGGTTTTCCCCGGCCATGGTTTGGACTGTGCATAGCTCCTGTCCCTGCTCTTTGTTTCTCTGTGTTGAAGAGCTCAGAGCTGTGACCATGCCCTGGAGCACTCTACCTGGTTGAGAGACCAAAGTTGGAATTGCTTTGCATTTAGTTTGTTGGTTTTTTGTCTGCCTCATCAAAGAAAAGAAAACGTGGTCTTTTTCTACCAGCTCTCACTCATGTGAGTTGCAAATTCAGCGAGAGGGAGGCGTGGATGGAAATGACTCCCAGGAGAGAAACAGTCTGAGATACTTAAACAAATGGGAACTGAGCAGCTTTGCTCTTCCCCTGAGGGTTTGGCTGTTAAATAAACTCGCCGATGAGTCTGGCTGTGTGTGTGTGTTGGTGCAGAAGTGTGTTTGTATACACGGGCTGGGTGTTGCTGGGTGTGAGCCACAGGGATGGGCTGTGCTGGGTGCTGCACTCCTTGGTGTATGAGAGACGCACAAGCAGCCTTGGCTGTCCTTCCCTCCTTCCAGAGCTGGCATGGGTGGTTGTGATCAGAGGGAAGCTAACCTGACCTTTCCCTCTTCTTCTTTCCATCTCCAGGGTTCCACCTCAGCGGAACAGTAACGGAGCCAGCGACTGCAACAGAACCAGAGATGACCTACAAGGTGGCCATCAGCTTCGACCGCTGCAAAATCACCTCAGTGACGTGCGGCTGTGGGAACAAGGACATTTTTTACTGCGCTCACGTCGTGGCGCTTTCACTGTACAGGATCCGCAAGCCAGACCAGGTCAAACTCCGTCTTCCCATCTCAGAGACCCTTTTCCAGATGAACAGGGACCAGCTCCAGAAGTTTGTTCAGTATTTGATCACAGCACACCACACCGAGGTGCTGCCCACTGCCCAAAAGTTGGCTGATGAGATCCTGTCATCCAACTCGGAGATCAACCAAGTGCATGGTAACTCCTCCCTCCTTGCTGTGTGACCCTGACTGTGTTTGGGGCTGGGGTGGTGGTTTTGGTGCCCATGGTGATGTCCTTCATTTTGCATTTGTCTTTTGCTGCACAGAGAGAGCTGGCAGTGTCACACTGACGTTAATGTGTGGGTGTTTGGACCACATGACTGGGGTGTCCCCATTGCGCCCTCTGCTCTTCTTTAGGTGTTTATCTGTCAAACATGGGCTTCAACAGGCAGGAAGAGGCAGACCTGACGGGCTGGTGGTGCACAAGGCACAGCTCAGAGTAGAATGGAAAAGCCAAGGACGTGGTGCTGGTACCTTGTGGAGTGGGAGGTGCACTGGGGATGTGGGTCCTCCAGCACGTGGGGACACGGTGTCAGCCTGAGCCCTGCACTAAGTCAGATGTGGCTGAGCTGGCGGGAGATAAAGCTTTAATCTCCATGGGCGTTAATTTGCCCGTAATAAATGAGTGCTGCTGTTCTTACCTCCTGCACAAAGGCAGCAGAGATGTGTCCTGGGGCTTTCTGTTTGGAAGATGCTTTTGACTTCCTCCCCTGGAAATCTGGGGGACAGTGCCCAGCCCAGCCCTGCTCCGCTGGCCCAGGATGTGGCCCAGGCTCCTGGGGATCTCCTGCTGTGTCTTTTCAAGGAGCCCAGGAGCTGAGGTTGCCCAGGGTCTGCAACAATGAGTTGCTCCCCACTGTGTCAGTCCCACCAGCTGTAGAGCAGAGATAATAAACACTTATCTGCCACGGAAGGGCGTTGCAGGGATTAGCACGTGCCTGTTAAGTGTTCTGAAGATGAAAAGCCCCATATGCAGCCTAAAATACCATCTGAACTAGTTAAATCCACATGTAGAGGAGTAAGGCCAGAGGTTCACTGTCACCATGGGGGTGATGGCAGCTCTGATTTTAGATGTGTTCATCTCTCTCTATCTGGTTGTTCCTGTTCCTGCCTTGGGAGAGGCCTTTGTCTCCTCTGCTGGGCCACATCTGCTGCATAGGTGGTTGTGCTCTAAGTAACTGGCTTGTGTGGGGGGGCCTTCACTATTTGGCTTTGCAAAAGAATGAGGAGCTGTGATGCTGCAAGGATCTGATGAAGGCCATTCTCTCTCTGAACTGATCTGCTAAAACTGAGTCTGGGCAAGATCCCTTCTTGGCCATTGTTTGAGGCTGCTTTCTCCTAAGCAGATTGAAGTAAAGCTTTTAAGGCTCTGAATATTTATTGCTCTAGAGTCAGCAAAAGGCTGGTGATTGAGAGTCTTACAAAGATACAGATGTTGGCTCCAGTTCAATATCTGCTTCTTGTTTTTGCAAGTGGTTAAAAAAAAAAAACAAAGCAAAAATTCTCACTCCTTTCAGACTTGTGCAAATTCACGCATTCTAGTGTACCATTTTGAATGAACAGAGACATGGTCACTCCACAGAAGGTGGCACCTATCTGCCACCCCTGAGGCTGCCCAGCTGGTCACAAGTGAGTAAACACCTCTGCAAGCAGGAGAGCAGCCTCAACTCACCCTGTGGGAGGATGCAGATCAGCCTTCATATGATGACGTGATCTTAAGGTGATCTGTAACTCATAAATGTTGCATCCTGTGAAAAGGAAGGCTCCAAACCCCTCACATTCAAGTTCATAGTCAGGGCTTCAATTCTTGATCCTGGACAGCATTGCAAGTTTTGCCCTCTTGATCCTGCCAGAAGCACAGCCACAGTGCAAGCAACTGCACTGCAGACCTGCTTGACCCCAGGGTGAGGAAGGGCTGCAGCCATGGGGGTCTGTTTGTGGGAGAGGAATTCTGGGGTCTCCAGGTGAAGTGGATCCAAATTTGTCCCCCATCTTGCCCTTCCCAGCTGTGGTTCATGAATTCATAGTGGGTCACTGATCCTGGGATTTGTAATTCTTCAAGCTGTGCTCTACAGAGAGCTTTATGTGCATTCCTTGACCATGTTTAGTTCAGACCCTTGGGATCACACCTTCGTTCACCTTGGGGTTGGGTCCAAGGTGGCTTTTGGCAGGCCAGCCTCTGCAACCCAAACAGTAACCTACTGTGTTCATTGGACACCTGAAGTTATTACACCCTGGAGTGAGAATGGTCTCTCTGGAAATCCTTTTTTCCCTGCCCCTCCTTCTTTTGAGGAGAGTTCTGTTGAGCTTCATATCAGCATCGGGTCTTCCTCACCTGCCTCACCCAAAAGGTTCCTCTTTCCACGTTTATATGGTGAGCACGTAGGGCTGAGAAACTGATTTTGCACCAGGCTGGCTGGGGAATGCCCCTTGTGCAAGGAGGTTGTCTGGTTTTGTAAAACAAGGCTTTCAGGGATGCTCCTTCTCCTCCTGCAGAGCCTGAACGGCAGAGACAATTACTGGCCATTGTCTGGCACTCGGCTCCGGGCACCGGAGCTTTGTTCCTTGCAGGAGTCTGTAGCCGCGGGCTCTGCACCGCGTGCCGATCCTCCCGGCTGTCTTCCTAGAAGGAAATGCAAACTATCCAGTAATGATGGAGTCCTGGAGCGCAGCCAAGGCGCTCGCGTGTTCCCGAAGGACTCAGTCCAAGCAGAGCCTAGGTGTGCCTGCCGCTCTGCTCCCCACTTGACCTCTGCCTGCTGAAGTGGGTCACGTTTCTGCTCCTGCAGCTCCGCTGCAAAGGGCAGCGTGTGCCAGCGAGAGCATCCCGCGTGTCTGACACCTCCACTCTTGGCATCTGGAGAGGCAGCTGGAGGGAGGAGACCAGGGTGGGTTTCAGTGCTCCTCCCCAAGGGGAAAAAGCCAGCAGTGTGGCTGCCTGGCACAGAGCAAGGCTGCAAGGGTGCCATTTCGCCAGCAATAGTGACTCATGGCCACTTGGTCCCTCATGGTGGGTAGAATGCTGGGGGAAGGAAGAAGCTGAAGCTGCAAAGCTTGGATCCGACAGCTAGGACTCCAAGGGAGTGAGGATCATCTGGTGGTGGCCACCTTGGTACCCTGTTCCCTCCACTCTTCTGAGAGCTTAAAGATGGGACAGTGCCTGTGGGCCCAGAAGATTTGCGGCTTAGAGGTATCCTGCGTGTGTCATTGATGAATTCTCCCCTTCCTTGCATAAGCAGCAGGAAATTTTGGCAGACCCTGTGTTTGCAGCTCTGTAATTACCCAGCTTGAGCAGCATGTGGACATGGCAGAGAGTGCTGCTACCCTCAGTCCAGGAGTTGTGGCTGGGGTGGTCTGTCTGGCCCATGGAAATGCCAGGTGATGGCACCGTATCTGTGGTGCTCAGCTGGTACCATGAAAAGGCTTGGGATGCTCTTCTCAACCAGAAGTGAGAAAAGCCACAAAACCTCTGCTGTCGCACGGTGCAGGGGCAGCTTCCTATGAGGACAAGCCATCTGAATCACCAAGGTCCTGCAGGGTCTTAGGAGCTTCCTTGGAGGAGAGGACTTTGGGAAAACCCTTAAAGGGAATGGTCCCTCAGGCTTTGGCATGGGAAAAGCACATCTGTTTACACAAAAGTCATAAAAAGTCTGCTGCCTCATCCATTCCCTTTTGTCCCACATGCATTCTTGACCACCTTGAGCTTTCCTCTCCCAGGCTAATACTGTCCCATCTTGCTCCTTGTGCACAGCAAGTCGGCTGCCAGGTCAGTGTGCAGGAAGTCCGTGCCTGTTCTGTCGCACCAAGCCAAGGCTGATGTTTGAGGAGTCCTCAGGCGCTCTTTGACTTTCAGGTCATCCCAAGACAGCGTCTGGAGGGCAGCACCAGTAAATCTATTTGAAATTCTGCTTTCCTGCAGGGGAGGAGGAGAAGGTCAGATCTCCAGGGCATTTGTGTTCCTGTTTGCTGAGCTGTTGTGGATTTAAGGGAAAAAAACACACCTGAATGCTGGAGAGAGAGGCAGCTCTTCCTCTTGTCTTGTGGAGTGACTGGGGTTGCCAAATGACTCCAGAGCACAAGTGGTGCTTGACAAGCAGCTTCCAAAGTCAGCTGCACCAGACACTGGTACCAGCTGGACCACATTACTCCTGTCTACCATGCTGAGAGGCAGTCTGGATTCCCTTGCCCCCTTGCAGTCAGGTGTATGTGAATCTTCAGGCTGCCCTGGCAGCTCCCTCTGACTTGCCTCCACTTGAAAACGAACTGGGAATCTTGGCGGAGCTGGATTCCTTGCTTTGCTATTTTTAATCCCTTGTTAGAGTTCATTTCCTTTCTGGTGCCTGGTTATTTTCTCTTCAAGGTTTTCTGCCGTTTGCTTATTTGTCCATGTTCTCCAACGCCCCCCCACCCAAGCTGATCCTTCACATCTGTTTTCTCTCTGGACGCCGGAGAGGAGCCTGGAGGCATTCAGCAACACCACCATGTGCAGTCATGAGATGGCCCTTGTGAATGGCCACCACGACAGCCAGCCCTGCTCCAGGCACTCCTGACCCCGGGGCTGGCACGGCCAGGCCCCAAACCACTGGCGGGTACTGGGAACAGCTGGATGAAATGGCCATAAGGGAGATGCTGGAGCAGCCACCTTTATCACTGGGTGGCTTTTAGCATCACTTATCAGCTCCAGGTACTGGATAATAATAATAAGAATCAAATCTTTAATTAAATAATAATAATCATACCTTTTTCTTTGTATCACCAATCCTGCTTCAAGTCAGATGTTCTGGGAGTGCTTTCCACACTACTCAGCTGATGTATCTCCCGTTATTGGGTTCAGGAACTTGGGTTTGGGATGTGCCAATGCTTTGGCATGACCCACAAGGTCCTATTGCTTCCTGAGCCCTGGAAATGTGCAGCTTCCCAGGCCAGGAACCTCTTCTGTTTTCTTTGTGTTGGGCAGCTAATTTCTGAGCAAGGAGTTGAATTTTCCATGCCTGACTTCACTCTGTTTTCTAATTTGTAGATTTTTCCAGTCCTTATTTCTCAGTTGTTGTATTTGCCAAGTCTCACTTGGCTGTCAAACAGTTAAACCCCCGAGCTCCCAGCTTGGGGGGAGCCCAGCTTGTGATGGATTGCATTTTTATCTCAGTTTCTACAGCCAGTGTAAACGAGCTGGTGAAACACTCTTTCCACTCAAGATGTGCAATGGTGTTTCCTTAAATCTGAATCCGGCAGGACCAAGATCCAGCACATCTGAAACAGGGCTCTTTGGAGCACAAATGCTGCTACATGAGAAATGTGTTATGCAGGCGCTGGGCTGTTTTACATGCCGTTCCCAGCTCCTTTGGAGCTGAGACATGGAATCACTCATCAGCTGCGTCACGGCATGCCGCTGCCGAAGCCCCCACGGTGTGAATGTTGGCAAGGGGAAGTGGACAAATCCTGCCATTAATATTTAAACCCAGCACAAATCCCGTTGTTTGCTCTTAAATGTTTATCCAGCTCCCCAGCGTAATTGGGCAGCCCGTTATCTGCCGGGTTGTGCTGCACGTGTGGGAATTTGCTATAACAGCCCTCTCTCTGAATCTTTTATAGGAGAGCAAAATACATTTACAAGCAAATTTGGGCTTTATTTGGAGGTGCGGGAGGCGCGTTGCTAATTTGGCTGCGGCCCGAACCCCAACGTGCGAAGTGCTCAATGTGTTGCGTGGGAGGAGGAGGTTTTATTTAGCTGCACGCTCCCTTCCTCGCTGCTCGGGCTTTCCGTCGCTAACGCTACGTGTGAGCAGCAGGCACCGAGGGGTAACCCCGGGAACCCCCCAAAAATGCACCTACTTCTCGGACCTTGTGACCTCCTCCTCCTTAATCTGTCACAGCGGCCAGGGTGAGGGATCAGGGATGAGCTGAGCTTTGGTGGGATGAGTCACCCCAGGCGTCCATGCCCTCGTGGTCCCTGTAGATGCAGACAGGTGACCCTATAGGGGCAATGGAGGCTGCTCTGGATAGCTGCAGCTGGGAGTGGCCGGCAGGATGGTGGGGAGGAGGATATTAAGAGTGCAAGCGTCTGGGATACCTAGCGATGGGGCTGGATAAGCGCTCACGGTAGACAGATTAGTCATCGGTTCCTGATAGGGGATAATCACTGGCTTGTCTGCTCTTTATCTGCAAGATAAGGATGAGGCTGGGGGAGGGAAGGAGGAGGCACAGGAAAGCTCAGAGGGCCAGCATGGACTGTCCCTGTCTCTGGCTGTGGTTGTCCCTCATGGCTTATGGCAGGACTCTGATCTGACTCTGATGGTACATTGAGCAGGACTTGCCCCTTGCTGGGGTTCAACTGCTTCTCCAGGGCTGTGGCAGGGGAGTGGGAGTGGGATCAGGGTCAGGCCATGTGTGGCAAAAGTCCTCATGCTCATCCAGGAGCTGTGATTTCCCTTCTGCTACTTCAGCTCTCATCCTAATTATGTGGTTGTGTCGACTATAAATTATTCTGCAGAGGGAACAGCAGCATCCTGTCCCTTCAGCATGCCTAGAGCTTGCAGGAGCTTCTCTCAGGCAGTGACTGTTAGCAAAAATTAAAGTAATGTTGTAAAGGACATTAAATACAAATAACTGTATCTTAGCAGGTCAGGAGTGTTCTCAGCCTTTGCTGGAGGAGCAGAATCCCTGAGGTTGATGTTGTCTTGCTTACAAGACAGGAAGAGACACTTGCCCTGCTGAACAGGCATCCTGGAGCACGATTTTTATGAATTGTATTTGAGCTCCTGGTTCAGCAATGTACGAGGCTGGGCTGTGCACAGCGTCCCAGGCTGTCTCTATAGGAAAGTGATATCTGTTCCCCAACCAGATCAGAGTTTTGGAAAAGAAGTCATGAAGATTTAACTGGGAATATGTCAGTTACAGCATCCCATGGCTCCTCATGCAGCACCTTGCTCTTCCTGTGCTGACCCTCTTCCTCTCTTGAGAGGGAAATGGGAGAAGCAGACCAAAGTGGAGTGGAGCATCCTCCGACTGCAGTGGTCCCTCCGTGGTGCTGGTTTTCCCTAAGTGGTTTCTGTAGAGCAGGACTCAAAAGCAGACAGCTGAAAATCCAAGTTTCTGTTCCATTTTGTGCTTTTGGCCGCTCACTGGAGTTGTGCTGCTGCCTGTCCTGTGAGCCCTGGAACCTGTGGCTGGAAGGTAGGGTAGTGGTTGGGGGTGGAAATGGGAATCAAAAGGGGCAAGGAAAGGGAAATTTGGTCCAACTTGTTTAAATCAATTGTGGATTTTCTTTCTTTCTTTTGTTCTCTGAAAGATGAAATGCAGCCTGTGAACGCATATGTGTGCCTGCTAAAGGCCCTGCTCTGGTCACAGTTTGCTCTTTGAAGGATTATTGATCCTTTGTTCTTTCCTGTGGAGGGTCTCTCCCAGGCAGGTACATTGATGCCGAGGGACTTGTCCCCTGTCCTAAAGCAAACAAGGGGCAGGACCAGGTGTTTAACCCAGGGCTCTTGAGCCCATATGCAATAGTACCTTTGTTAGACTGTTCCAGACATGGGGAAGGAATTGGAGCTTTACTGATGCTCTAACAAACTGGTGATGTGGAGCAGGAGCACCCTGGGCAATCCCTGGAGCTGTGGAGCGCTCTGGGCTCTGCAGCTGTGCCGCCTGCGCTGCTGGGGTTTTGGAGGAAGGGAGGTCCCTGGTCTTCCTCAGCCTCATTTCACATGGGGTGCAGAGGGTGAGGGGCCATGTAAGCATTAGCCCTGTGGCCAGGATCCCTCCTGATGTGTGCTGCCACCACTGTGTTAGGACAGCACAATGCTGCCAGTTGGGGCTCGCTGCCTAGGAATCAAGTTAGTTTTCTGTCACTTGAGCTGATAAAGTAAAGGTGGGTCCCTGATAAAATAAAGGTGGATCCCTAATAAAATACAGGTTGACTCCTTGCTAGTGGGACTGCTGACCCTGCTGCCTTAAACATAGTTGTCTCTCTTCTCCCCCCATCCTCTCAGGTGCTCCTGACCCCACTGCTGGGGCCAGCATCGATGACGAGAACTGCTGGCACTTGGACGAGGAGCAGGTCCGAGAGCAGGTGAAGCTGTTCCTATCTCAGGGAGGGTACTACGGCTCGGGGAAGCAGCTCAACTCCATGTTTGCCAAGGTGAGGAGCCGGCTGCTCTCTCCCATCTCTGCTCGGCGTGTCACGTAGCTGGCACTCACTGGCTGCCCTGGCAGGCTGCCCATCACAGCTGGGAATCTCTGCTCCAGTGCCTTCTCGCCCTGTCGCGGAGCAGGCGGTTGTAATCCAGGCTCTGGGTCAGGCCTGGATTGTCTCACCTGCTGTCCTGGCAGCTCCCTTCCTCCCATGAGTGCTGTGATCCCTGTGCAAGGAAGGGCATTCCCCCATTTCCCCTTCAGCACAGTGGGGAAAAAGCCAACCCTGCAGAGCCTACCAAGACCGTGGGAAGGTGGGACCATAACGCACAAATCTCACCAGCCCATGGGTTTTTCTCTTTCTTTGAAGAAGGGCTTTGCTTTCACGTTCCTAATCTCATTCCCCTTCACAGCCTGGCTGTGACTGCTAGTCAGCTGGGCTCCCACCAGCCTCATCACAGCCATTGCATGAGGGTTATAATGTATGACTATACATTATACACACACACATATATATATGTCTGTGTGTATTTACAGTCTGGACCCTCAGGCTGAGGGAGCTGTGGATTGCCAGCCAGATGAACATGTCTTAAACTCCTCTGAGGGATCATGATTTGTCTCACCCAAGACTTTCTGTTTGTCCTTTCCAGGTGCGGGAGATGCTGCGCATGAGGGACTCCAACGGGGCCAGGATGCTGACGTTGATAACAGAGCAGTTCATGGCTGATCCTCGGCTCTCCCTCTGGAGGCAGCAGGGGACAGGCATAACAGAGAAGTGCAGGCAGCTGTGGGATGAGCTGGGTAAGGGTCACTGCCCTGCAGAAAGGAGCAGAATTACCTGGGCTGCTGGGCCAATGGACATCATTACAGAGGTCCTTTGGGGCTCCCTTTTGGGGGCAGAGACCCTGAGACATGCCAGGACCTTACTCTATCCCCTGTTGGGGAATCACTGTGAGACAGCTAGATCAGGCCCAAACCACACAGTTCCACACCTCAGAACAGCCCCTCTCCTGCAAAGGGATCAAGGGTGATGGGTGTGCAGTGTGTGGCTGGTCCCATGCTTCCATCAGGCTGGTGTTTGGTGAGCTGCCCCAAAGCCTTTGTGAGGGAGGACACAGGGCTGGTGAGCCCCAGGGGCTGGATGTAGCCTGGATATGGAAGTGCTGTTCCTGGAGGAACCATGATCCAGAGAGGGAAAGGCAGGTTCTCAAGTCTCATCACATCTAACAGTCTGCTTGCTGTGGTGCATGTTTCCAGGGTGAGGGGGGCAGGATGGGCAGCACAGAGCCTGGCTATAAGGGAAATGCACTTCTGGGTAATTCTAGCTAAGCACCTTAGACACCAGCTCAGCTGGCTGACACTGTAATATCATTAGAATAAAACATTCAGATGACGTGAGCTTGGGGAGTAGGGTTGTGTGGTGAAGTTAACCCTGCAGTTCTGGGCTCTCCTGGCATACGGGATCTTGGGTGAATAGTTTGACTTGAGCCATAGTTTGGTGAGTGAATTTGAGCTCCTCTGCAGCCTGCTAGTAGGAGATGCTGGGCAAGGGCAAGTGCTGATGGGCTGGCACCAAAGGGATATGGTAGATCTGGAAGAAGGATTAGGATGATCTGGGATCTGGAGCATCTGAGACTGCAGCTGGGAATCACAGACCCACCTATCAAGTGTCCAACAAATGCAAACAGAAATGAGACTGGGAACCCTGGCCAAACTATGCAGACAAGATCTGGGCAGGGTTGGGATGTCTTGTTTCTGTATGAAGTTTCCTGGATGTAAATAACCACACCAACTCTGGAGAGCTCATCTGTGCTTGCTTGCCAAGAAGATATTTCCAGGATTTTGGGATGCTGCAGCTAGACAATTGGATATGCAAGGATCCTGGAGAGGTGGCCAAGTCCACCAAGCCAGAATTTCCACATGGAAGAAAGCAAACACATTGGTGATATATGAATGGATGGGTGTGTGGGCAGGCCTGGACGCAGGAAGCATTTTGCTTAAAATTACAGATTATTTGGCCATATTTCCAAGCTGCTATCCAAGCCGAGAGCCCTCCCTCCCTTCCTGCAAAGGCGAGGGGAAGCGGTTCAGTCCTGCCTTAACCATCCAAGGACCAGGTTGGTACACACAGGTTTGGTCGGCAGAGTGGGAGGAGGTGGCAGCAACGGGTGTCCCCGTTGGCAGATGGCAAAGTGGCTGGGGAATGTCAGGGCCCTACCAGTGCTGGATCAACACAACAGCAGGGGAAGTGTGGTGCCAGCCAACACACGTCAGAGCAGCTCGCCTGGCGTAGGCATGTCACACGTGAGGGTCTGAGCATCTCCATGCTGAAGAGAAGCTCCTGTAGAGGACACAGTGATGTTCCAAGAAGCAGTTCCAGGACAGGATGGGCATGGACTATACTCAGAGCAGGGATTATTCCCCCATTTTACAGAAGCCTTTTGTGTTCAGCTTTGGGCAGTGTTTACTGTAGGAGCAGAGCATTTCTCTGAAGGAGGTGTGGAGGCACAGAGAAACCAGAGCTGCTCTTACTTAGGGGTGTTCACCAGTTACAAACATCAGGAGTGCAGAGAGGTGTCCCAAACCATCCCTGGGCGGGTAACAGTAGCCATGGCACGTGGAGCAGTGGAAACCCCACATCCCACTGCCTGTGAGCTGTGGATGCCAAAGCTGCCAGTGTTACCATTACTGCTGAAGGGAGGGATGAGGGGCCTGTTGCCAGCTGCCACGGGAAGCCCTGGCACAGACCACAGTCCTCCACCACTTAGAAGCAAAAAATGGGCCTTTTGGAAATTATTTTGGGCACGTGTTTTAATAATTAATCATCGATTTTAGCAAAGACTGCATCACAGACTTGCGTGGGATTGGAAGAAGATCAGCCTTAAAGAAGATTGTGGATTTATGCTGGGGAAAATATAAAGGATTTTGCAGGATTTCAGAGTTACAAAAAAAAAAAAAGAAAATGAAAATAAAAACGGGATCATTCGCTTGTGCATGTGCTGCCAACTGAACCTCTATTGCCCTGTCTGCTGGGGAGCCAGAGGAAGGACCTGCTGGATGGAGAGCTCAGCAGCGTGGGAGTATTTGCCCTGGCGCATTAGTACTTACGATTAAAGCCTAATTACAAAAAATAGACGAAAAACCAGCTGAAGTGCAGCCTGACCTTAATCTGCCTGGAGACGGGTTTATTTATCTCGGCCACTTGTTTACAGTGGGGAATTTCAGCAGATTAAGCCGGGGAGCGACCCTGTGGGAAACAGGAGAATTTCTTTGATGGTTGGGAAACTTGGGCGCGGGATTGGAGCGCCTGTCTTCTCTGGGGCCCGCAGCCAGGACCACTGGGCTGGGAAGGCTCTGACCCCCCCCCTGTCCCTGCACCCAGCCCCGTCATCAAAAAGCATTTTTGTTTAGAGGCTTAGCTTAATCGTGATCTGCCGCTTTGTTCCCCACTTAACCTCCTGCTATCAGAAAGTTCAGATGAAGGTTTCTGCAGCATGTGAAGAGACGCGGAGTCTGACCTGGCGTGGCATTTCGGCTCAGGACAGGAGTCACTTGTGCTGTCAGCTGATGTCACTTGACCACAGGGCTCAGAAAACCACTCTGTTATATCTCCAAGATAATTATCATGACCGAGACAGATGCAAATCTCACTTCCCTCCTGGTTCCCACCTCCCCACCACATCATTCTCTCTGCAGGGGAGCCCAGGGGCATAATGTTTTGGCATGCAAAGGATGCCTCAGAGGGCTCCCAAAAATAGGCAGCAAAGTCATGAGGCTTCCCAGGAACGCACATTAGTGGAGCTGTGGGAGCCAAAAATCCAGCGGGTGCATCCCATTCCTGGGGGCGGTGAAGCTGGAGCACCAAGCCTTGTTACTGCCTGTCAGCCAAGCTCTGTGCACCCTCAGAGGCGTGAGTTGAAACTGCCCGAGGCTGCTTTTCACACAAGCAGCCCCAAAGTGGGCGAAGATGAGCAATGACAACAGGCAGGAGTGCTGATGGGAAGGGAATGCCCGACACCCAGAGTCGAGTGCAAGTTTTGTCTCATGGCCACCTGAGGAGGTGGGAAGTTCTATCCCCTTCCTTAAGGAAGACTCATTCTTTGGAGCTGAGACCTGATTTTTAAAAAGATGCCATGTCTAAGTATCCCCTGTGGAGCCTTCAGGAGCCTGGGAGTGAGTGACATGGACCTACTCGGGTAAGGATGGGCCCCTAAGGCCCCCTCTTTTACACGTTAATTAATTGCTGATGTTGCAACTCAAAAATCTTGAACCCCCCTGTTCATCAGAAAGAAGTGAGGTTTTGGTGGGGTTTCCTGGGAGCAGAGATGAGCTGAACCCAGCAAGGGCTGCTTTGGACATTTGCTGATGCTTATGCCTACAATTGCTTTTCCTGTGCCCATTCCTGGATGTGATGCTGCTGCCACCATCTGCGTTGTGATGTGGTGATGTCTCTCCTGCCAGGCCAGGTGGCTCCAAGGAGCCAGACATGCACAGCCTCCACGCCTTACTAATGATTTGAACCAGACATGTCCACAAGTTCCAACTGGCAAAGGATTGGTCTGGGGTCACACACTCCAAGAGCACCACCAAAGCTCAGCTGTAACGCAGAGGAGCAGAGAGGCACCAGAGTGGAGCCAGGACATCGTTGCTCAGCCTGGGTTTGCCTTGTGTTGTCTGGCAGAGGGACTGGCTGCTCTGGCTCCTGTCAGAGCTGCAGCCTCGCTTGGGGCTGTTTGGCTCAATGGCAGAACTGTGCAGCTGGGGAGCTGCTGCTCAAAATACAGCCAGTGAAGGAGGCAGTTTGGGCTTGTGGAGGAATCTCCTTGTTGTGCAGTGGAGGCGTGTTGGGTAATGTTGTGCCACTGGCTGTCACTTTGGGATGGGAACTTTGGCTCTAGGAGTGATGGAGAGGTGAGGGACAGCAGCAGGCTGGCCAGGGAGAAGGAAGGTTCTCCAGGTCTCTGCTGAACCCATGGAGGAGAGGCAGGGAGAGCGTTTCTGCTGGAGGCGGAGCTATTCCATGTGTGTGACAGGATTTGACATGGGCAGAGAGGAGCAGCAGGAACTGTTCAGCCTGAGGGGGTCCCTGGGGATACCTCACATTGCAGCTGTGGCAGCCCACAGCCATCCCACCCCTCAGGGAGGCACAAGGGAGGGGACATGCTGCATCCTGGCAGCCTTGCAGGGAAATTTGGGTAGAAATGGAATTAGCTAAAGAATTCACGGGTTTGCACTTACTTAGGTTGCTGTAGCCCTTATCAGAGCAGTGAGTGATCCGGAATAGTCTGCAAGGCTCAGTTAGCAGCACCAGCATCAATGCTGTTTTATGAAAGGATGAGCTGGATCTTAATGATGACGGATGTTCTCGGTCCTGGTTTTGTCTCTCGCAAAGCAGACAGCATCATCAGCATCATGTGAGGTCTCATGGTTGACCCAGAGGGTGTCAGCGTGGGTGTCCTATTGGTGGGCAGTTTGGCTGGTGAGATCCAAAGGACTCGCATCAGGGAGGGCTCTTGGCCTGCAAGACATCAAGCCAAGCTCCAGGTTCCTCTGCTGGTTCCTCTGCAGGCTGGGGGCTACTAGGGATTGAAAAAGGAAAAAAAAAAGGAAAGAAAATACACCAAATCTCCTTTTTAAATAGTTGAATGCAAATGGCCTGAAGAACAATGGCAGATGAAATAGCATTCAGAGCGGGTTTTAAAGCACTTGGAACGTGGGTAGGATCAAAATCAGGTTAGTCTTTGGAGATACAGACTCTGCAGCTTGCCAGGGTGTTTTTAAGCATGCTTTGATGTGTAGTTCAAACACTAGATTTGTCCTGGCAGACAGAAGCACTCACAAATTCATACACAGCCGCTCTCCTTCCCTCCTCCCCACTGTCCCCCATCTCATGAGATTATAATTTAGCTTCATTACGGAGGAGTTTTACTTTGTCCTGGTTTCAGCTGGGATAGAGTTAATTTCCTTCTTATTTAAAAGCCGTGTAAATCCCCCTCCTGGGTCTGTGCATTGTGCTGAAATGAGTTTACAAACCTCGATGGAACCTTGCAGGCTCTTGGGGCGAGCGCGGCGGCCGGGGAGCTTTGCCCTGCGCGCATGGCAGCGGCACCTCCGTGATTTCTTGGCTTTGTTTAGGGGCGCTGTGGGTGTGCGTGGTGTTAAACCCGCACTGCAAGCTGGAAGAGAAATCCTGCTGGCTCCGGCAGCTGCGCAAGTGGGGCGAGATGGATGTCTGTCCCCTGGAAGATGGCAATTATGGTAACGAGCTTCCCAACATCACTAACGCGCTTACGCAGAGCTCCAGTCACAGCCAAGGTGAGTCTGGGCAGGGAGTGGAAATCCAGCTGGCAGCCACAGGGGTTGGGTCCAGGTCAGAACTCACCCCAAAGCTGAGAGAACTCATTTCAGCTGCTGGTGATGTTTCTGCGAGTCATAGGAATACAAAATATTTGTCTTCACAGCCTCTGGTTTTATATATAAGTGTTTGCTCCTTTGCTACAGGGTAAAGTTGCCCATGTTTTGAGTTTAGACACTGTTTTAAAGCACTTTGACTTTGGGGGAGTTTAGACCCTAGAGTCTGTGCAGGTTTGGGTGTGGGGTAATACCAGAAAACAGTACTGCTTGCAACAGAGCAGAGCTGAGCTCAGAAGTCTTGGCTGCAATGTAAGAGTGAGGAGCTGGAGATGGTGCAGAGCCCGTTTCCCAGCCCTTAAGCCTCACTTAAAGGCTGTGATTCAGGTGGTAGGGAAGTCATTAGCCAGGAATGTTAACGCAGTTCAAGCGCAGAGCACAGACAGAGCAATGTAGTTACAGGCCTGTTCCTTAGTACTAAAATAGTTTCTCAACCCCTGACAAAGCATTTGATCCCTTTAAATTTAAGCACTCTTTCTCCTTCCTTTTGCCTGAAGTAGACATTAATTGAAAGTTATTGCTCTTCACATGCCTCTGTCTGCTGCACTGGAATTGCTCTTCGGTGTATTATGTGTGGCCAAAGTGGGTGGAGGAGAGGGGGACAGCAGCCATGCCTTAGGGGAAACTTCATTCTTGTGGGTGGGATTAGTCCCTCAGCAGCAGTTGGGGAGTGCGGCTGTCGTACCAACCACCCCAGCCGTGGCCAGGACCACATGCCCAGCCTCCCTATGCTCTTCCTCAGGGATCAGCTTAATTTAAACTTGGCCTTGCTCCATGTGCTGCACCAGCCCCAGGACTACTCCCCTGGTGTTCCCAGCTCTCCCAAGGATTTGCTCTGGCATTTGGGGAAGGTTGCTGGGGCTGAACAGGTCACTTTTTTTAGACCTGCAGGGAGTTCCCAAAGCACATGCCAGGGATGTCCCCTTCTCCCTGTGCTCCTGCTTCTTCAAGAAGGGGACTGAAAGCAGCACGGATCCTGGAGGTGTCCTGGGGTTTATGTTTGTGCATATGCAAATACTGCTCCAGATTGTTGCCAGCCTCTTTTATTACTGAAGAACAGCTGATTCTTGAAATCCTTCCTGGTAAAGTGAGCAGGCTTGGTTCTCAACATACAAACACCTGTTTAATTTCTCTCCACCTCAGGGTGCCTGCAGCATTCCGGCTAATTGCTTGTTGCCATCGTTTCCGGAGCATGTTTACCCAGCCTCCCTGAATCAGCTTTGAACAGTGCCTTTTGTTTTCCACCCTTGAATGCGTTTAACTCGGCCCCTCTTGTGGGTTGCAGGACCTAACATGGAGTGTTGCACCCCCTTTGGGGCTTCCTGTTTTGCAGCCTGCCAGCTGTGTTTGGCCTTCATGATCCAATGTGGCTGGAGTGATAGTGGGATTGCTCCGGACAGGTTTTTTCCTCGTGACAAACCACTTGTCTTGATCGGTCTGGATGGGGTGAAATGCTAATCCAGCATTTGGTAGTTTCAGAAAAGCCCATGAAGTTCAGAGCAGCTCTGAAGAGGAGCACAGACATCCGGTGCAGGGCAGCAGTGGGGTTTCAGATGATGCTGTCTCCTCCCTTCCAGCCCTCTCACACTGCCCACAGAGGTTGCTGGAAGTTGATGGTTCCCCCCCATCACCCGGAGGCAGATGAGACACGCTCGTGTGGCTCCCTTTGTGGCTTCATGTGCTGCTCACCTAAGGAGCTGCAGTTCAATGAAGCTGAGACTTTGTGTTGGAGTGGAGGAAGAGAGCTCATGGTGCTTGCAGGGCAGTAATGCTGAGGAAGCCCAGTCCTGACCCTGGGTCAGCTGCCTGCATGCTCAGTGTCACAGGGGAGGGAACGCACTGCCAGGTTTCAAGGCATCAGCCTTGTGTGTGACAGTGGATTGTGCTAACAAAACAAATGGGTTGGTGGTCCTGGCCTCTTTTCTCACCTCCCTGACCAAGTCAGCTATTCTAGCAAGTTACTTAGCAATGCTGTCTGAGGAGACATTAGTCTCCCTCAGAGATGGGGTAGGCAGCAGAGGTATCCAAAGCCAGAGCCCGTGTCCATCTCGGAAATGACTGGGGTGAGACCAGGCTTTGCTCTCATTGTGAAGGCAGAGCTCTGCCCAGGGAGGTCATGTCTGGGAGGAGGAACAGGCTGCCCCTGCCCCACCAGGGCACTGATGGTTTTTCTCTTTGCAGACTCCCTGGCCAGGCCCAGACGAACCGTGTTCACCCGGGCGATCGAGGGCTGTGACCTGCACTGGCAGGACAGCCACCTGCAGCGCATCATCAGCAGTGACTTCTATGTGTCCCCCTCCTACCAGCGGGAGGGCGAGAGCCTCCTCTTCAACTCCCAGGGACAGCCACTGTGGCTGGGTGAGCATCCCAACCAGCAGCCCCTCGCATGGCCTGTGTGGATAGGGTTGCTAGTGGAGTCACCTGAGGCTACCCTGGATCCTTGCAGGTTTCTGCATCCTAGACTGAAATTGCTACCCTGGCCCTTAGCCTGAGGAGTGGGGAGTACAGAAGAATTTGATGCTCACCCACACCCCAGCCACAGTCCTTAGAGCAATCTCCACATATGTACAGTCTAGCCTTTCCTTGGGCAGCTTGGTCCAAGCTCTCATGTCCCTTTTCATCCTGCTGGTGTTCAGCTGTCCCCAGAGCAACCTCTCACTGTTTCCAGTACAGGGGGTCTGGACACTTGAAGTGTCCAGAAAATTGACTGCAAAGCACAGCTATATCCTCTGGATTTTCTCTTTCCTGCTCTCACCTTCTTGTTAGTCTTCCCTTAAAGGCAATTAGCAGTCAGTACAATTAAGCCTCCTGTGAGCTTAAGGCATACTGGGTCAGGCAAGCCCAGAGCCCTCTTGTGTTGTAGACTTTTAGCCCAAGTACCTCAAGCCACACAAATTCTCTCCTGCAAAGTTGTGACCCTGGGCAGATCTGCAGACCCTCAACAGCTCCTTGTCTGGGATGAGAACGAGTGACATTAAAGGCTTGGGGGGGGGACCCTGGTGTGGCTGTCAGCCCTAAGACAGACCCCAGAATGCGAGACACAAGTCCCCAACCACCTCCAGGAAGGGGGATTACTTATCCCCTACAGTCCATGAGTTGAATGTATGAACATAGAACAGGTCAAAGCCCACCACTGCACTGTCATCCCCTCCAGTACTTGGGGTCTGCCACCAGGAAAGACAATATTTAAAGTTGCCTAGAGATGTAATTTCTAGAGTAGCAGGCACTAAGTTGCTGTTAATGCCAGGAGATAGGAAGGGCCCATATGAAGGCTGCTGGTGCACCTTAGCTGGAGCAGGAGAGGATAGTTCTACGCTGGGAAGAGTTCTGGGCAGCTGCAGGCAGGAGGTCTCCTTCCCACACAGCCACAGGCAGCAGTGGTAAGTTAGTGCATCCATGGACTCCATCTAGAAGGGATGTGGTGGCCACAGCTCCCCTGTCCTGAGCCTAATCTGGGTTCTGGTGAGCCCTTTTCCCCCAGCTGGTTGGGGCATGTTATTTTTCTGATGTATTTGCCATGATTTTTGGATTTTGCACTTTCGCTTTCTTGGCACCTCTTCAGGGACTCAGTGCTGGGAGAGGAGGGTGATTTGTCAGCAACTTCCAATGATGAATTCAGTGAAAAGATGAATATTTCATCCGTTTAGCAAATGAATAGAGGGAACAACAAGAAGCTCTTTTACAGATGTGTTTGTTCTGAAATCTCTTCATGTATTCCTTGTGGGTGACCTTTGGGATGTGGATACCCCATTTGTGGAGGTGGTTGTCTGCATTTCCAGAGCTTTCTGAACTCTTCCAGGAATAGAAATTATCCCTCTACCATAACTTCAGATTGTCTTGTGTTTGCCTGGGTTTTTTTTCTCCCCTTGGTAGGACATTTTGAAAGATAATGGGATTTTTGCTGCTTGTTATGCAGCATGTCATATCATCTGCTCCTGCTAATTTCTCACTCAGTCATAATCCTCTCCACAGTTGCTTGTGATTTCAGGTGAGCAATAAGCAGCAGGAGCAAATGAATTCCTAAGCAACTGTGAGTCTTGGGAGGGGGCTTCGTGCAACTGTTCCTAATAATAAAACACCAGGTAGGAGAACTGCAGAAGAGATGGGATGTCTGCAGAGCTTGACACCTCCATGGAGGTGTTAAGGATTCAGTTCAAAGCATCACTCCAAGTCTGCCAGTGCCCCCAGCACAGTGCTGGATGCCCAGCCTCAGCCTGTGTATCATCACCTGTGCCATGAGAGCAGGGAGAGGTGCTGGACAGGACAGCAAGAAGTGTTTGGGGGCAGAGCAGTGAGAGAAATCGAGATAAGCCATGCAGGTTTTAGGAGAAATGAGTGGCAGGGTTGTAACAGCCTGTGTTGGAGCTGTCGTATTGCAGCAATGGTGTGTTGGAAATGCTTCCATTAGATAAGCTCTGCGGAGGTGGGGATTTAGGTATTGACGTGGCTGCTGTGGGTTGAATGTGGCAGGAGTCCCGTTAGTATTCCTGGTAGGCATCCTTTCCAGGAGCAGGGAGAAAGGGATGAATTCAAGACAGGAAACAGGAGTTTAGCTGGGGTGTGGGGAAGATGAGTAGAAGAGGCCCCATGAGTACCATGCTGTAAATGCCTGTGCTCCTCTGGCTCAGCCCTGCCCCTGTTCCTTGCCTTGCAGAACATGTGCCCACAGCCTGTGCTCGGGTGGACGCGCTGCGCTCCCACGGCTACCCCAGAGAAGCTCTCCGACTGACTGTTGCCATCATCAACACCCTGCGACTGCAGCAGCAAAGGCAGCTGGAAATATATAAGCATCAGAAGAAAGGTATGAGTAGAGCTACATGAGAAGTGTCTTGTGAAGTCTGGCCGGGGTGTCTCAGCTGGTTGGAAAAGTCTTTTTCATCCATTAAGAGTTGTGCTGCCCCATTCAGAGTGGCAGAGGTGGATGGTGGGCAGCGCTGCAGGGGATTGCTCATGTCCTAGGAAGACAGAGTGAGTGGCTTGAGCCAAGCTGAGTTGATGCCCACATGCTATGGATAGAGCTGACCTCATGCTGTCTTCAGGCTGCTGGAGTAGGGATGTTCTTGTTCCCACTATCACTGTGTCTGCTTGCCTGTTAGGGCTGCCCAGACAAGTGCTGCCCGCATTAAACAGGAGCTGCCTGACTGCAGAGCAGCAGTAACTGGCTGTATGTGCTACTTCCACCTTGCATTTCCTGAGTAAATGTATCAGGAGACAAGCCCAGCATTCCTCCTTTTGCATTTACAATTGGCAGGGAGCTGGGGTCAGTTACTGCAGTGCTGCTGAAGGTCAGCAACTCCTGGTCCTTGCCAGCTCAACCAGCTTGAGATCACCAAAAGATGGAGTTTCTAAGAATCTCTGGAAGTCATTGTCATCTCAGGAGAGATTTCTGCTTGTGTTTCCAAAACATTCAGGCTACCGTTGCAAATCAGTCCATGAGCTGCAGGTCTGGCATTATAGACCTTATCTTTGGGACTCTGCAGGCCCTCATATCCTCTTGGAACAGAGAATGAGTCACTGCATCTTTTGTGGCCTTAGGGACACCTTTTTTTGTGTGTGTGTGTGTGCCTGTTCCCTCAGTTGTCTGTGCAGAGTGGCTGCTCCTTGCCACTCCTTGCCCTTGTGAACTGCCATGCCAGGGTTGGCCCTGGAGGTGCCTCTGACCAAGGCTGTGGGATAAGAAAAGTCCTCTGGTCTCAGAAGCCTCTCTGGGTGCAGAACTTGTCTTTAAATTCCTTACTTTTACCATCATTCTGTTCTATTTTATCCAGACCTGCTGCAGCGAGGAGCAACAACCATCACCAACCTGGAGGGCTGGGTAGGCCACCCTCTGAACCCCATCGGCTGCCTCTTTCTCACCCTGACCGAAGCTTGTAGATTAGAAGAGGAAAATTGCCTTGAAATTTCAGGTACCAAGTGTTGCTCCTGGATCCCTTCCTGGTGGCTGTGGCTGAAGCGGGTGCAGATCTGGGGCTCTGGACACCTGGGCTCTGAGTCCCTCCTCTCTGCCTTGGCAGGAGCAGCCAGGGCAGAGCTACAGTGCAGACAAGGCAGATAGTGAGTAGAGAGAAGTAGAGTTTTCTCAGCCTTGGGGTTTTCAGCCAGAGCAGAGCAGGGATGAGGCATGGTGGTCCACGGGAAGGCTCTGGTGTCAGCTGTGCACCCTGTTGCATGTATCTTGCATCTCCTGCATCTCCTAGTGAGAGTAGGAAGGGAGGATGAAGCCCACATCTCCCTCAGGGAGCTTTCATCTGTCATTTCTGGGTAACTGAAGCAGGCAGGGAGGTGTGGGTCTTGCTTCTGAAGTGAGAGGTTTTTCTCTGCAATGATTCTGCTGTCTGGGAAGGCTCTTCTAACCCCACTGCATCTCCTCTCCCTCCTTTCAGATGCTGGGGACTCCAAACCCCCAGTGTATCAACATGTGCCCGTCGTGACCGGCAGCCAAGACAGTGGCGAGTCCTACCTGTCCCTGGCCTTAGAGGTGGCCCTGATGGGGATGGGTCAGCAGAGAGTGATGCCTGAGGGTCTCTATGCCCAGGACAAGGTGTGCCGCAACGAGGAGCAGATCATTGCCCGGCTGCAGGACCTGGAGCTGGACCCAGTGCTGGTGCAGACCCTGCGGAAGCAGTGCATCTTGCTGCTGGAAGGTGGGACTTGGTTCATCCAGCTGACTTGTGTCTTAGCCGAGTGTTGGTAACGTCTCTGAGGTGCCCTTTTCAAAATTTATGCCCATCCTGTTTCTTCCTCTGTGGATGTGGTGCAGAGCCTGTAGGATGGCTGCTCTGCCCCATCACCTGGCAAAGCAAGGGTTTGTTGGCATCCCTAGAAAAAGACCAGCTCAGAGGCAATATGGAAAAGGGTGCTAAGCATGTGGGCTCAGTTTGTTATTTTCTTTTAGAAAAGGAAAGAGCATCCCTGGATCCAACTTGAGTAACATTCCAGGGAGCTGAACACCAGTTCCTCAGAGCTTTGGGGTGGTGCAAACCCCAGCCACAGATCCTGCTTTTCTAATTACGGCTGATGGGCTCTGCTTCTGCCTAGGTGGTCCCTTCAGCGGCTTGGGAGAAGTCATCCACCGGGAGAGCGTCCCCATGCACACCTTTGCCAAATACCTGTTCTCTGCCCTGCTGCCCCACGATGCTGACCTGGCATACAAGCTGGCTTTGCGGGCCATGAGGTTGGTGCATGTTTAATTCTGTCTCTGCCCCTCTTTTTGCCTCTCTCCTATGCTCATTGGGAAGCTGGGGTGCTTTGCAACTTCGGAGCAGGGATGGGAGTGGAGATAAGCTTGGAGCTTGCCATCTGTGATATCTTCTGTAGTGTGTAGGGCCACTGGGCACAGCAGCACTGCAAAGAGGTTCCTGCTCTCCATTTGGGTGATTCCTGGTTTATAAGCTCCATCCGTACGGATTTGCATGGGTCCAATAAGGTCTGCTGGTCCAGCCCTTCAGCCAGCCCCTCGCTCCAGGCTGGACCACCACCTGTCTGTCCCTGTGACAGGCATCCTCTGCCAGAGCAGGTCCCAGACACACACAGAGCTGTCATCTGCCTTCTGTCTGCCAGGCCTCGGGCACCCTGCAGCCCTCCCTGCCTGCAAGGAGGGCTGTTATCCTGGCACAGATGGGTGGATGGTTTGCCCCAGGCTCCAGGGTGTCACAGAGCCAGGTGGAGAACACAGTTGCACTCTGTTCTTCATTAAAACTCATCTCTGTCTCTGGGATGGGGGGGACAGCTGATGCTGAGAGCTGCCCCATCTCCTTCCCCAATCCATGACACACTTCAAATATCAGCCTGTCTATTGCACTGTTTTGACAGGGACTGGGTGGATCTTGGAAAGGCTGGAATTTCCTAAACAAGTCAATGCTTGGAGGACTGTCAAGTCCAGACCATTCCAGTACTATCTCCCTCTAATACCATTAAGACTCCTGGCCCAGAACATCATGTTTCTTGCAGCATTTCCGCAGTGAAATTGGTCATCTCTCCCCAAAGTTGAGGGAAAGTTTGTGATCCCCCTATCCTGGGAAGAGCTGCTTAGGAGGACAACCAGCCCTAATAAGCAGCCAAGGGCCTCTGTGGTGTGTGGAGGCCCCATGTCCTGCCAGATCTGAGACCCCTGGCCATTGAACAGGATCAAGTGCCCTAGGGATGCTGTCTGTTAGTGCCCATCCCCTGCTCCCAGCTAGGACTCCATGTGTTGGGGTATCTATGTCAAGGGCTGGAAAGGCTGGACTTCTGCTGACCTGTGGTTACATCAAGCCTGCAAGTGAGGAGAGCAGAGACACTTGGATGCTCTTCATGTCCAGGGTGCAGTTTCTCTCCTGCATAACTATCCGTCAAGTTAGCAACACCAGCAACAACTCAGGGGTTTAGGATTTGTCACCATGGCTGGTGGTGTGACTCCTGCTCCCCTTCTTCAGGCTTACTTCTCCTCAGGTTTTCCAGGCTTTTGGATATGCCCACAGAAAGAGGCAATCTAACCTGGCTACAGAGGCCGTGGGGAAATATGCTGCTGCTTCTGATCATAACCAAGCATTTTAAGAAGAACCAGATGATACAGTCAGGAGTTCTGCTGGGTGCTTTGACATGAAAGGAGCAGGAGGGGAGGAGGGATTTTACTTTTTTCTTCCTTTTTTTTTTTTTTTTGTTATCGTTTCATTGTCCCATTTCATGATCTCTNGTCTGTGCTTTTCCTTACAAGTTTATAAATCACTCCACGGATCTTTCTCCCCCCTTTTAAGTCAGTCTCAGATTGATCCCTGTGCCCATGTGTTGAGCACGCAGCCTTGGGAGCCCCACACATGCTCAGCAGCAGGATGTGTTCAAAAGCATTGCTGCAGGCAGCTGCCTGCAGGCAGCCCCTGCCTCGCCTTTGCAGCACCCCAGGGAGAGGAGGTGAAGCTGGGGCTGGGCTGGGATCTGATGTTGCCTCGTCCTACTTGCCCTCCAGGTTGCCTGTCCTGGAGACCACGGCACCGTCCGGCGACGTGACTCACCCTCACCACCTGGTCTCGGTGGTCCCCAGCAGGTACCCACGCTGGTTCACCCTGGGACACCTGGAGTCACAGCAGTGCGAGCTGGCCTCCACCATGCTCACAGCAGCCAAAGGTTGGTGGCAGGGCAGTTCTGGGTCAGGGTTGATGGGATGATGGTGCACAAGAGCATTGAAGGGTTGAAATTGAGGAAAGAGGGAGCTCTTGCTTCTGCTCCTTCAAACACTGGCAGAGACTGGCTGGGTGCACCACTGACAGCCTGCTGTGGGCAAGGCATGGTGAGCTGGCCTTGAGAATCTGGGGTTTCTGGGATTCTTGTCCCAAAGAGCTCATGGTCCAGCAGGGCAGGTTGGGAATTTCCGACGAGGTGAAGGGAGGCCTTACAGCAGTGCCACAGGTCCTGGGTAGTGCCCCAAGTGATGCAGGACCATGCCTGCTCTGCAGCACAGCCAGCTGCCAGGGCAGCAATCCCTGCCAGGCATGTCGTGGGGTCATGCCATGGTTTAGTTTGAAGCTGTTCATCCTTTCACCTCTGCTTTGTCTCTTTCAGCCCTGTAGTAACGATCCTGCACGGGCTGTGGGAGGGAGAAGACCTCCCTGTGCACCAAACCACAAGTGGCTTTTGTGGGAGATGGGATCAGCAGTGCTGGGTGGGACACTTTGGTCCCAGCTGCAAGGGGCTCATGGAACACCTCACTGGTCTCTTGGGCCTCTTCAGTTCCTGCGCAGGCACTATTAGGAAGGCGAGCACAGGCTTTTCATTAAACATCCCCCTGACCAGAAACCAACCCCAGGAGAATGGCAAGTCTTGTGTCCCATGAGGGTCAGTGAGCCAAGCAGTTACCACTGCCCTCTGATGTCCTGGAACTGCCAGCCTGACAGAAAGGTTTTTATTTCCCAGCGAGAGGGAAGGGAAATGAGATGTGATAAAGCTCCAGCCTCGCTGCCTTGGCAGCCTCTTCTCTCCTTCCAGCCTCGTCCTCTAGGCTGCTTCACCAGGGCTGGAGGTGTTCTGCCCCTGATTTGCAGTGCCCAGATGAAGAGCTGGTACTTGGCTTATCCTTTAGGTCTTTTTCTCCGTTACAGTGCCTAATGGGATGAGGTTTTTATGCCAGGGATGTATGGCTGTTGGATTGCATCAGTTTTTCCCACTGTCCCCTTCCTCGGGTGTTCCCCTGCTGCAGCATGTCCCAGTGTGATCCTGCAGCCTCTCTTGCCCACGCCCCCGTGAGCCATTTTAGGGAGGCTTTGATTTTGGTGGCAGTGCAAGTGGCTGTGGTGGGTGGCAGATGATATCTTTAGCTTTGAGTCACTCAAGATGTCTCTGTGTGTCCAGGTGCAGCACTGGGTTTTTCACACTGCTGTGCATGATTTGGTTGTCTTTGCATGAGGTTCGTCTGCTCAGTCTGACTGGGAGTAGAAATAAAGCTGGAACCTAATGTGGCACGTTGGTACCTCTGGTCTGCACACACCCCAAAGGTCCCCCTCCCCACACTGACTGATAGGCAGATTTCACAAGTGAGGCTCAGGATCATGATATTAATATGCCTTGATACATCCCTCTTCCAAGATCCTGGCCCATCTCCTGGTGCCATCATATATCGTAGCACCCACGACCTCCTGTAGCAGGAGACACACAGCATCACTGGGTGTTGTGCCACAAACCCCCTTCTTTGGGGGTAGCTCAGCCTGTCTCAGTTGTGAGTGCTGTGTGCCTGACCTGGGACATCGAGGACCAAGGTGCCCCAAGTCTGGGTGACCCCAGCCCAGCCTTGCAGAGGGGACTTGCTGGGCAAGACAGTGTGTGTGCAGCAAACAGCTTTTCCTCTTCTTTCTAATGTTCCTGGCTAAAGACTGAGGTTTCTGCAGCCATTCAATATTAGGCATCTCCCCAAGTCCCTCCTTTTCTGGAAAGAAGCTGCTGTACAGCTGTCAAACTTGAGGCCAGGGTGGAACATCCAGGTGCCTGGAGATGTCTGCTAAAAACAGGACGTGTCTGGGATCACTCAGGTTTGTTTGTCCTCTCTGTGAGGGGATGAACTTGAGTGAGGACGGATGCTGTAGGATGTATCACTTCCTGGGGAGGGTGCTCCTTTTTAAACTGTTGGACTGCAGGGCCTGATCCAGCATTCTGTGTGTCCCTGTGTGTGTCCAGGGGGGCTGGCCATGGTGAAGGGACTGTTCACCACGTGGTGCAGGCAAGAGATGGGGCTCCAGGGCAAGTTGGGGGGATGCCTGAGCCATTGTCCGTTCTTGCCTACTCCTAGGGGACATGCTGCGCCTACGCACAGTGCTGGAGGCCATCCAGAAAAACATCCACTCCTCCTCCTTGATCTTCAAGCTGGCTCAGGACGCATTCAAGATTGCAACGCCAGCTGACAGCAACTCTGACACGACACTGCTCAATGTCGCACTGGAACTGGGGCTCCAGGTACCGGATGATGCTGGGGGTGCTGGTGGCCCTTCTGCTCCCCACACTGTGGCAGCCATGCTGGTTATGCTCTTCCACTAAGCAGCATGTCCCCCGTGGAAGGGATCCCTGCATGGTCCTGAGCAGGGGAACACAACTCTGGGAAGCCCTTGTGTTCACTGTGGTTTGGGTGGAGGTGAGGCAGTGCCAGAGAGTTGTTAGCCAGTTGAACCTGAGGGATTTTTGGGGAGCAGTGTTGGATGCCTCACTAGAGCCCTGCAGGGCAGGCAGTCACCCCAAGTTTGCCTCACAGGTGATGCGCATGACCCTGTCCACCCTCAACTGGCGGCGGCGGGAGATGGTGAGGTGGCTGGTGACGTGCGCTACCGAAGTGGGTGAGTTTATGTGTGCTGGGGGGATCTGGCCTGCATGCTGTGGGAGCAGGGTTGGGCATGGAGATCCTAGGGTCATGCCTAGCCCTGAGCATCTGAGTTCTCCTGGGTCTTTCATTTCTTCATGGGTAACTGAATTCACCTCAGAACATCAGCTGGCAGGGTTGGAACTGCAGCAGTGGCCAGTTTTGGCGCTGGGATGGGTGCTCTGTACCTGGCCCAGGTCAGTGGTGCTTTCTGTGCCCTGCAGCACGGCAGTGTGGGTTGGCCTCTGTCTGTCCCACTCTGCCCTGTCCCTCTTGGGGCAGAGGCAGCAGCTCAGCACTGCTGTGAACTGGTTTTGCCCTGTCTCTGGGTCTCAGAGGAGCCCCAGAGTCAGGTTCCAGGGCTGTGCTGTGACACTGGTGTTTTCTTGCAGGAGTGAGAGCCCTGGTGAGCATCCTGCAGAGCTGGTACTCACTGTTCACTCCCACGGAAGCCACCAGCATTGTGGCGGCCACAGTGATGTCCCACAACACCATCCTGCGCCTGAGCCTGGACTACCCACAGCGGGAAGAGCTGGCCAGCTGTGCCCGCACCCTGGCCCTGCAGTGCGCCATGAAGGACCCCCAGAACTGCGCCCTGTCTGCCCTGACCCTCTGCGAGAAGGACCACATCGCCTTCGAGACCGCCTACCAGATCGTCATTGACGCTGCCTCCACCGGCATGACCTACACCCAGCTCTTCACCATCGCCCGCTACATGGAACACCGGGGCTACCCACTCCGAGCCTTCAAACTGGCCTCGTTGGCCATGACACATCTCAACCTGGCCTACAACCAGGACACGCACCCGGCCATCAACGATGTGCTCTGGGCCTGCGCCTTGAGCCACTCTCTGGGCAAAAACGAGCTGGCGGCCATCATCCCACTGGTGGTGAAGAGCGTGCACTGTGCCACGGTGCTCTCGGACATCCTTCGCCGCTGCACCATGACAGCACCAGGGCTGGCCGGCATCCCTGGGCGCAGGAACTCGGGCAAGCTGATGTCCACCGACAAAGCCCCCCTGCGGCAGCTGCTGGATGCGACGATAAGCGCCTACATCAACACCACCCACTCCCGACTCACCCACATCAGCCCACGGCACTATGGGGAGTTCATCGAGTTTCTCAGCAAGGCCAGGGAGACCTTCCTCCTGGCGCAGGACGGGCACATACAGTTCGCCCAGTTCATTGACAATCTTAAACAAATCTACAAAGGCAAGAAAAAACTGATGCTGCTGGTGCGAGAACGGTTTGGGTGAGCCCCGGCTCCTGCCATGCTCACTGGCAGGGTCTGGCTGCAGCACGGGGACTCGGGAGAGAAGAAGGAAGGAAAGTGGAGATCACCTTCCCCCCCATCGGCAGAGGCTGCTCTGTTCTGGTCTTCTGTTTCTTTTTTTCTTTGTTTTCTTTCTTTCCTTTTTTTTTTTTTCTTTTAGTGTTGCTCTTTCTTGGATTTAACCATTTCACACACTGAGAGGATCCAGAGATTCCTTGGGCACAAACCAAAAGGCAACCACGGGGAAAAAGGATGCTTTACTCAGCCCCCTGCCCTCCCTTGCCAATACCAAAAGCTAACCTGGAAATCTAATACCTCTTTCCTGAAGGACATGGTCGCTGGAGGGATACGAAGGTTGCAAAATGAAAAATCTTTAAAATTATGTGGGAAATTTAACAAAAAAAAAAAAAAAGAAAGGAAAAAAAAAGCGAGCAAAGAAACCTGCGACACTAGAACCTCATGCGTCACCAAAAGCAATGGCTTTGCAGAGCGCTTCTCCTGCCCGCCCGACATGCAAACTCCTCTATTTGTGAAGATACTTCAATAAAAACAAGTAAAAGTAACTGTTCTCAGGGATTGCTTACTAAAAGTAACACAAAAAAAAAGCATTTATGATACTGTAAATACTATAGTATATGTGTCAATTATTAAATTGTAAAGTTATAATTATTTATAATTCTGTCTTTTATTTGGGGGATACTTGAAATTGTTGTGGGCTGGGGCGATTATTTTTATTATTGCTATTATTATTATTGTTGTTATTATTATTATTATAACTATTATTTAAAAAACCCACACAAAACCACAGACAAAAAGAGGAGGAGGCACGCGAACATTTCTCAGGTTCCCATGGCATCGTCAGCAGCAAGAAGGGTGTGGGGGGGAGGCGAATATCTGCTCAACTCACAGCCCTGAGACGGACGGACAGACGGACAGAGGAGCAGCAGCCCAGCGCTGGAGGACAGCGAAGGAAGGAACTCGGGGCGATGCTCGTTCGGACACACGCGGATGCTGGCGATGGAGGACTCGAGCCCATCGCAGGGCGGGTGCAGGGTGCGAGTGCCTGGGCGGGCACCAGGGCTGCCGGCTCCGGGGGAGGGAGGGGCAGCTGCGTCCTTCCCGCGGTTCCCAGCTCCGTGGTGCAGCCAATGCTCGGCCCTTTCCGGCTTCCCCCGTGCTGGGGGCACACTCCAGCCCTGGGCCAGTGGCTCTTCAGTTTTGGTTCATTTCTTTGCCAGCGGGTTAGGAGGACTGGGAGGGGCCAGGGCCGGTCTGGTCGGTGACTTGTAGTTAGCGAACGTGCGCTAGTTATCTGCTGTCTGGTTTAATTTTTTTGGCAAGTGACTTTGTGTCCATGCTCCGGCCAGGAACCCAATTGTACTCGGTCTGTGTCGCCACCAAAATAGCAGTCGTCAACCAGTCTGTTTCTCTCTTTTTTCCTTCCCTTTTTTTTTTTTTNTTTGCGTGCGTGCGTGTATGTGTGTGTGCGACCTCTTCATCTGATGTTTAATAATAAAAGGGATGAACGTTATGGCCTGTGTCTCTCCTGCCTTTCTCTGAAGTCAGTGGGTCACCACACTTGGGCAGAGCAGTGTCATGGTCCCCTGTGGTACCCAGCTCCTGTGCCCCAAGGAGGACAGAGCAGGGACAAGGCACTCTGGCTGCTTCTGGGTGCAATTCCCTGCCATGTACAGTGTTAGCAGGTCCTTGCCCATGTTGGAGACACTGCCCTATCCATGCCAGCTAGAGCAGCATTTCTGCCCATGTCTTGATCCATCCTGCCACCAACCTGCACCACAGTGAGTGTGCTGCAGTATGGGATGAGGTGGCAAGGAGTTGTAACTGAGGGTTCCTGGGCTGCTTTTTGCAGGATTTGCTGAGCCCCAGGCAAGCTTGGCCCTGAGGATCAGAGGAGATGGGAAGGCATGCATGGACCAGGGGGATGGTCCCAAGGAGGCTTTGGAAGCTGGAGGAGGAGGGCCATCGTGCATCTGCTGCCATCCCAGCCAGTGTGGCAAGCTGTTGGTGGTGCTGTCAGAGGTCCCCCTGCCACTTCACCAGCTGTCTCCCAGGTGAGTCCTGCTGGGTCTCCCAGCCCTTTAGGACTACCCTGGGTTGCTGACACGTTGCCCATTCCAACCTGGGCAGGACTGTGGGACAGCTGATGCTGAGCCTCTGCCAGTGGTGGGCTGTGAGCTCCAAGCTCCCAGGCTGTGACCCTGCTAGCCTCAGGCAGCCCACTTTGCCTCAGTGGATGGGCTCAGTGCATCCATCCTCAGATGGCTGTTGTGCCCTGGGCTCCCATCCTCTGTTGCACAGACACTGTGCAACCTGGCAGGGAGAGGCATCCCCCACAAATCACTGCCATCCCCGTTTCCCCATTTTGACCTGCAGGATGGGGTTCAGGGGCTCCCCCTCACCGCAGGTGCTCCTGCCATAACTTCCCATCTCCTTCAGGGCTGTCCAGTTCCCCATCCCCCCAGCCAGAGCCACACGGCTGCTGTGGAGAAGGTGCTGGTTTAATGCTGCAGCCCAGCTTAGAGTGAGCCCTGTGACAACACAGGTGACTGTGCCCAAACCAGAGTCCTGTCCCCAAGGCCCCAACCTCAGCTGTGCTTGTTGATATGACGGGAATGAGCATGCACAGCCTCCACAAAGGCACCCACATGTTCAGGGTTCATGTCAGGGTAGAGGCCGTGGCCCAGGTTGGCAATATAGCGTTGGGTCCCAAAACTCTCCAGCATCTTCTTCACCAGCTCGCCAATCTTCTCCTGTAAGTATGGTAGAAAACCATGTGTCAGACCAATCCAGCCCAGGGTATTTTGTCCACACCAGTCCCCCCCGCAGCCAGCCTGGGGGACTGCTGGGACACGAGCCAGTGCTGCAGGTGGGGAAGCTGAGGCAAAAGGCCTTTAACACAGGCTAGAACTAGCTCCAGTTGCTGGCAATGCCTATGGCTCACCTTGGGTGCATAGAGAGCACACGGATCCAGGTTCCCTTGCAGAGTGACATCTTTTCCTACTTGTGCACTGCAGCAGGGAAGAAGCAGTGAATTGCTGCATATGGTACAGAGGCTGAGAGCAGCCAGATGCCTGCAGCCCCCACCACAGGACACCCAGGATCCCTCAGCACAGCCCTTAGATGCTGTAGCATAGTGGTCCAACTATCCCCACCTTCGGAGCAGCAATGTCCCGGCCTGGGATGGCTCAGGGCAGAGGAGGTGGTCAGAGTACCTGGCCTGGGATCCTGCCCAGATACCTGAGCCCTGTGTCAGACTCTTACCGAGCTTCCTGGGGCCGGATGGTCCAGTCGAGACCAACCACCTCGTAACCGGCGTGGGCCAGGTCACGCAGGGCGTAGTGCGCATCCTTGGCAAAGATGATCTGGGGAGGGAGGAGATGGGCAGCAACTGCTGTGTGTCAGACCCCTCTCCATGGGCTGGGCTGAGGGAAGCAGGTCCCAGGGGATGGACCCCTCTCCAGCAGCCCCCAGATGTCAGGGTCAATCCAGGCAGCCCCAACTCACCATGGGCACCAGGGGCAGTGCCTCCTCCTTCAGCTTGCTCTTGACAGCCTGGGCAATGTCTCGGATGTAAGGCAGGGCAAAGTCCTGAAACAGCTCCGGGCCCAGGTGCCCTGCATGGGACTCAAACAGCTGGAGCGCCTGCCAGGGACACAGAATCCTTTAGGCTGGAAAAGACCTTTAAGAGTATTGAGTCAGACCACTAACCCAGCACTGCCAAATCCACCAGTAAAGCATGTCCCTAAGTGTTCCATCTACTTGACTATCAAATACCTCCAGGGATGGCGACTCAACCATTTTCCCATGGGACTGGGAGAGCCGCACCTCAGTCCCTCCTCCTCCTTCCAGATACTGGACCCTCTCTGCTCCCTGTCCCCCGTCCCTGCCTTCCTTCCTGGCCCTGTCCCCATGCCCCAGGACACACCTGTGCTCCAGCAGCCACCTGCCCCACCAGATAGTCAATGATGACATCGGCCAGCAGCCGCAGCAGCCGGTGGCTTGCCTCAGGGTGACGGTAGAGCCAACTCTTGGCCTTGGCCATTGTAGTGGAGCCGCCACCTTCAATCATGTAGGACATGAGCGTCCACTGTGGGGAGAAGTGAAGTGTGGAGTGATGGAGATGAAAGAAGACATGAAGTCCCAGTCACAGTGCTGAAGGTAGGACCTGTGAGCACCTCAAAGCCTGGGGCAAAGCTGCTCCTGCATTGAATGTCCCCCCTTACACACCCATGTAGCACCCACAGCTGGGGTTGCCATAGCTGATCTTGCCCCAAGAGAGCACAGGAGCCCATCAGGGAAACCCACATGGAGGAGTCATGTCACTTACTGGTGCCCCTGAGAAGCCGATGAGGGGCACCTTGCCCTCCAGACTGTGTCGTGTCAGTGTGATGGCCTGGAAGACGTAACCTAACTCTGCAGTGACGTCCACCTTCTGTCGCAGTTTCAGCAGATCCTCCACCTCTTTCAGGGGCTCTGTGAACGTGGGTCCTTTGCCAGGGACCATGACAACCTCCATGCCCAGCGCCTGGGGACAGGGGAAAATGGAGAAGCAGGAATGAGGCAGCCCTGAACTCTGCTCTGTTACCAGCTGCTGTTCTCCATGGCATTGGCCATGGCTCTCACCTGGGGCACCACCAAGATGTCAGAGAAGATGATGGCAGCATCCAGGGGGAATCGTCTTAGTGGCTGCACAGGGGAAGAGGCAATGTTAGTGAGGGGTTGTGACTCCCTTCCCATGGAGGACCTGGTCAAGCACATGGGGGAGTGGAGTCCCCAAGGGCTGCAAAATTTACTGAGGCCACCCAGGATGGCCAGAAACAAGGTTCCTCCCCACCCCCATCTGGGCAGGGAAAGGGGACACACAGACCCCTGAGTGATGCTCACCTGCAGCGTCAGCTCACAGCACAATTTGGGGCTCCGGCAAGTGGCAAAGAAATCCTGTGACGCCCTTGTCTCCCGAAACTCTACAAGGGACCAGCACAAATGTTACCAGGTGCTTGCTGAGGCCCCCTCGCCACCTCCTGCACACCTCCACCGCTCACCTGGCAGGTACCGCCCCGCCTGCCGCATGCACCACACCGGGGTGTGCTCCGTCTCCTCCCCCCGCGCCGCGCGCAGGAACGTGTCGTTCTTCAGCTTGGGGAAGCCTTTGGGGCTGCGGAGCAAAGAGCAGGTACAGGCTGTCACCCACGAGGGCTCTGGGTACCCTGCCAAGCCCCCACGACTGGGACACAGGGTGCCAGAGTCAGCGGCTCAACCCCACTCCCTGACCGCAGAAGAGGGTTTGCGCCCAGCTGTGACAAATGTGATAAATTCTCCCCACCACAGCTCAGGACTTCTTCGTGCTGAGGACCGCGGGCCCCCCCGGGGGAGACGCGATGCTCTGCCCAGGGCCCGCGAGATTAAGTTATCGGGGCCACCAGTTGCTCCCGCCTGGAGAGATTTGGAAAGAGCGGGGGGTGGGGCGGGCAGTCCTGCATTGCCGCCCCTCTGTGCCAGGCCACGCGTCCCCAACCTCCCCGTCCCCAACCTCCCCGTCCCCAACCTTCCCGCTGTGGGGCTGCTGGAGCCCGGCCTCCCTCGGGGAGGGGGATACCGGCAACCGCAGGGCCTAAGGGAACAAAGTCCCCAAAACCTCCACTTGGGACCAGTGACTTAAGTACCACATCAGTGACCCTGCTGATCCCTCCCAGCGCAGGATCAGCTCCCCTACAAGAGCCTCTCCAGTGACCCAGTACAGGATCTCGTTCCAGCACCATAATCCCAGGGCCACTCCAGTGTCCCCAGTACAGGATCTCAGCACGAAAGCACTATCCCCAGTGCCCCCACAGTGCCAGATCGCCGTTCCCAAAGCCGCACCAGTATCCCCCGTGCAGGCCCGGGAACATGGACCCGTCACCACACTAGGATGGGACGCAGGCCTGCCCGGTCCTGGTTACTCACAGGAGCCGCTCGCCACCCTCCATACTCCTGCGCCGCTCCCCGGCCTACTCCGTTGCCTCCCGACACGGCGCGGTCCGCCCCGTCCCGCCCCCGTCCCGCCCCTACCCCGCCGGCGCCGCCATATCGGTGTAGTCCCGCCTCTCCTCCCGCCGCCATCCTGCCCCGGCCCCCGCCCGGATTCCCGCCCCTCCGTACGCTGCCAT
>VZTZ01018416.1:3209321-3223211 GCA_013400955.1 Drymodes brunneopygia
GTTCGGGGTGGATTACAAACCCGTCATCAGGTGTGGGGCCACCGCGGTGTCCGGCTGGGTCGCCGCGAGCGCGGAGGTGCTCACCCCTGTGCGGGCTCGGGATGCAGCCCCACGGCCCCTCCTGCCTTGGGCTGGGGAACCCTCGGCCTGCTTGGGCAGGTTTCATGGAAGTGAGACAAGAGGGATACCGGATGTGGAGTGAACGGGGTTTGGCTCGGGCACTGTGCTTATCACATGCCCAGCGGGGTGTGGAATGAGTAGTCATGGTTGGAAAGGAAAGGGCAGCAGATGATGCTGGAAGTGATGGAGGATGAAGCACGGTGGAGCTTTGAATCCAAATCTTCCCCTTACAGCTATTCGTCTATCACCAGCTTCTTGTTCTCCTGGGATGTTCTCACTCCCTCCACTTCTCTGTGTTGTTTCAGATGGGAGCAGGTGGTGGATCTGACATACTCCCTGCGCCTTGGAGCAAAGCCCAGGGCCATGGAGCAGGATGAGGCTGCAGTAGAGAAGCTTCGGTATGAACTGTTTCCTGGCTTTTTCTATGGTGGAGGACAAGCTCCTGTCTCTCATGACTGCCCAGACAGATGTCTCCTGCAGACCTGAGGGAGAGGGGGGAAGAGAGGCAGCTCTGCACAACACAGTCTTGTCCTAGATGTGCCTGCAAAAAGCAGGACGACAAGCAAGATGTGGACCTCCCGTTTTTTGACCCATTAGCCTGGTTGCCTCTGGCTCTCCAGACCCAGCAGTCCTTTTTCCCTGCTAGGTTTGTGCCGCCAACGTGGACTTATGAATGTGATGAAGACCTGGTACACTTCCTGTACGACCACATTGGGAAGGAGGATGAGAACTTGGGCAGCGTTAAGCAGTATGTGGACAGCATCGATGTCTCGTCCTACACGGTGGGTTAAAGGGACAAGGCTGCATCAGCCCCACTGTGCCATGGGGCTGGGGAGCATGGATAGTGCTTACTGTGCTGCTCTGGCCTGGCCTGGACTCTGTTTGAGGATGTAGGAGAAAAGTCTGGGGAGCATCATGCAGCATGATGTGTAATGTAGTACCTGGAGGGACAGTGGTTTGAGAAGCTGATGCTAATATTAGCTGCAAAGCTGATTTTAGGCAGGGTTTGATACTCTCTGCTGTGTGTGTGACCCCAGAGCATCTGGGAGGATCAACCCCAGTGTCCTGTGTGCTCCGTACTCCTGGTGTCTACTCACAGCCCAGCAAAGGGAAAGGGCCGATGTGATGCCCTCTGGGACTAAGATTCATTATGAAAGTAACCATTTAAGAGAAGTTAATCCTGCCCACATCTGATCTTCCTTGCATTCACTTGCCCCCTTCCAGGAGGACTTCAATGTGTCATGCCTGACCGACAGCCACGCTGACACTTACTGGGAGAGTGATGGGTCCCAGGGCCAGCACTGGGTGCGCCTCAACATGAAGAAAGGCACCATTGTCAAGTGAGTCATCTCTCTCTGCTCACAGAGATATCTTCTCTGCATGCTGGCCAGTGACTGGGGCAAGGTTTGCCACTCCCTCTCTACCTGAGTGTCACAGCCCAAATTTGCCCTGCCCACCCTGCCCCTCAGCCCTTACTCTGGCTCTAGGGCTTGAAGGGGTCTTAGCATTGTCACTAGTACTTGGGAATCCCAGCTTGGTAACAGTGTGACCAAATTATATGGGGGAGTAGCAATAGGTGTTCAGATGCAGTTGCCTTCTCCTTAATGTCCTGCTTCCCTTTGCAGGAAGCTGCTGCTGACAGTGGATACCACTGATGAGAACTTCATGCCCAAGAGGGTCGCTGTGTATGGGGGCGAGGGTGACAATCTAAAGAAACTGAACGACGTCGGCATTGATGAGTGAGTGGGTGGAGGTGCACAGGGTGTCATGGTTCTTGCAGGGGCCCAAGGTGCTGAACACTGGCCTTAAGCAGTCATGCAGCACCAGCCATCCTCTCTGGGATGTGGGTTCACTCTGTCTACAGTAACATGATAACAGTCACCAGGGCTCTTTTCATCCGATTGTGGGACACATCAGAATGAGGGTACCTGGACCTGAGTCACCAGCAGGTTCAGGCATTCAGCTATATTGTAAGCAAGAACTGAGTTCTTGCCATAGGCTTCCATTTCAAAAGATGCTAACCCTCTTCCATTACAATTGTCTCAGTGGATTTTTGCAGGATGGGTGAAAGAACAGCCCTTCATTCCTCATCTGTGCTATGTTTGCAGGAGCTATATTGGGGATGTGTGCATCCTTGAGGACATGACAACACACCTGCCTGTCATCGAGATCCGGATTGTGGAGTGCAGAGGTAGGGCTGGCTGTTAGGGCCACATCCATAATGCACCTGTAAAATACTGTGCATTAAGAGTTTGTTCTGTGACTTGCACTTCTTCTCCCTGCGGGCTCTTTTAGATGAGATTCAAAAGAAACATGGGAAACTCCTGGGAGATCTGAAGTTTTGCAAGTTCTCAGCTTTCATTCTACCTTTCTCTGCCTTCAATTATTTAATTCTTTTTCTCCTGTAAATGCCCTGCTTCTTCTTCACAGAGGTATTAGAGGCTCTTGGCGCCCAGCCCCAGAGCTGGCGGAGCTGGTATATTCCTACTGTTTTAGCTTATAGACCTCCCACACTTTATTTAAGGCTTGCTTTCTTGTGATCTTGGCATATCATCCATGGTCTTCCTTGGCAGATGATGGGATTGATGTTCGTATCCGAGGCATCAAAATCAAATCCTCCCGACAGAGGGACTTGGGGCTCAGTGCTGACATGTTCCAGTTGCCCAATTTGGTGCGTTACCCTCGCCTAGAAGGGACTGATCCTGACCTGCTGTACCGACGGGCTGTGCTCATTCAAAGGTACTGTGGAGGGGGGGAGCAGGCAGTTGCCTCTGCTTGCAGGGATTGGTGCATGGCTGGAAGCTGTAAAACTGTGACACTCCCCTTGAGACAGACATCCTGGACACTGGAGGAATTAGCAGTCATTTGGGAATAAAGTGGGCTCTCTGGGGTAGCTCTCTTATGGTTTCAGAGGAGTTCTGTTGCTCAAGTTTTGTCTTGTGTGTCACGAGCACAATATGCCTGTGCAGTATTGGGGGCAGGTATACACAGAGTTGCTTGTAAGGGATACAAAATCCCTGCAGTGCCCAGGGAGAGGGAATTTAGTACCAAAGGCTCCATGATGTAAAATACTATGCTGGATTTGGTTTGGATCAGTTGTTTTTGTGCTTGTGTTCAGGGGTGTGTGGTCTGGAATAGATTTGTGCAGATCCCCATTGCTCCTTGTTGCAATACCTTCTTCTTTGGGATTTAGGTTCATCAAGCTCCTGGACAGTGTCCTGCATCACTTGGTGCCAGCCTGGGACCACACTGTTGGCACATTCAGCAAACTCAAGGTGTGCAGTTGGCTCTGTGTCTTGTTGGGGCCTTAGTCTGGCAGGGTGATGGTGCTTGTGCTGTGGCAAGGGTGGCAGCCAGGGTTTGTTGCCTTTAAAGCAGCTGGAGGGAAATACCTGTCTGAGCTCAGATCACTAACACTGTGGAAGGTGATATTGTTTATTTTCCTGCTAAACTGCTGATGTAGAAGCTTGTAGATGTGGGCTAACAAGTGGACTCAAACCAGAACATTTCGCCCTCAAAGGGACTTGGATCATAGCAGCACTGGGCATGCAAACTGGATGCATGTCCCCTCCAAGATCTCAGCCCAGGATACTCTGTTCCTGCACTTCCTGCCAGCAGCTTTGAGCTGGCTTGTCCAAACATCAAGGCTTTTACCAGTAACATTTTTCCTGGCTTTAATAAGCTTTTGCCTTTCATCCTTTGCTTAGTGCTGAGTTCATCCCTCAAGTTGTCTGTTTTCCTTACACCCTCTCCAAGAATGCACATGCTGGACATTACCAGGATAGCCCCACTCTGTGTGTTTCCAGGCCTAGTGTCAGAAAGCACTGTAATTCCTGTGCCAGGTCAACACGTGACCCAAAGCATTAGAGGATTCTTGTTTGTTTAGAGGAGCTGTCTTTGATTACAACTAAAAGGGATAGTAAGACCAGTGTTCTGGTGAGAGTGAGGGTAAAGGAGAGTCTAAGCAACACTGGAGTGTGAGCATCAGATGACAGCTGGTGGATTGAGGGCTGAGCTTGTTATCACCCTTAAGCCAGAATGCAGTATCTTTCAGAGGGGGAGCAAATACTGTCAATGAGAATGTGTCTGTGTGGGAAGGCCCTGGGAAAGGGAGAAACCTGGAGGTGCGGTGGCTTTAGCAGGAAGTAGGTGACATGTTTTGTGCATCCCTGTTGGCAGCACATCAAGCAGTTCTTGTTGCTGTCCAAGAAGCGTACAGCTCTCATTACCCAGTGTCTGAAGGACTCAGAGACCAGCAAGCCCAACTTCATGCCAAGGCTCTATATTAACCGACGCCTGGCCATGGAGCACCGGGACAACCCTGCCCTGGACCCAAGCTGCAAGAATGCTGTCTTCACCCAGGTACTGTCCCTCCTGCAAGGGTCCCTGCTCTGGGGAAAGTGGGACATCCCAGAATCAAAACAATCCACATAAAGATGGGTGAAAGGGACAGCTTGGAGCTGGAGATGGCCCAAGCCTTCAAGGCCTCTTCGCATGACTCATGGGCTCTACAATTACATTTGTTGATGGTCCCATATCCAGGAATAACATCTAGGAGGGATGTAGGATCTCTGAGTTGAAATCTATACTCAATCCTGGATGCTCTCTGAGGCATGTTGTTAATGGAGAGTGTAACAATCCTGTTGCACTAAAAAGGCAGCAAAGAATTCTTGTGTGACTACAGTCAAGTAGTCATACAGCCTGTGTTGTGGTTTTACAGCAATGCTGATCTTCCTGTGTGCATTTTCTCCCCACCTTCAAGAGACGTGGGGCTCTGTGTGTGCACAAACACCCCAAACTGCTGTGAGGCTTGACATGTTTGATGTACCTGCCTTCACCTGATTGTCAATGCATGTTGCAGGTATATGAAGGCCTGAAACCCTCAGACAAGTTTGAAAAGCCTCTAGATTATAGGTAAGCAGCGTCTGGGGGAGGGAAGGCATCATGCAGTGCTGGGAGCTATGTCTGGTTACAGCAGGGTGTTTGGGAAGCCCATGTCCTGTACTCTGGAGAGGGTTTGCTAGGACAGGAGCCAGTTCAGCCATGGGACCAGGGCCCATTCCCCAAGGTGTCACCTCCCTACTGAGAATGCAGCTGTCTCTGGAGATTGAGATCTTGTCCTGTCATAAGCCCAGGCTGCTTCACTCTAGTCCCTTAGTGTTCCTGCTGTGCCTGTCCCAGCATCTCCTTGGCTTTGAGCAGCACCTCAGGTGCTCATGGTTCTCCACAGGTGGCCGTTGCGTTATGACCAGTGGTGGGAGTGCAAATTTATCGCAGAGGGCATCATCGACCAAGGTAGGGGCTGCGGGAGGCTAGGGCTCCTCTGGAGCAGTCGAGGGTTGATGAGGTGACTGTTGCTGTAGGGGCTTTTGTTTGGTCCCAGTGATAATTCGCATGGAGGAGAGAGGGAAGGCAGGTTGCCTTGTCCTGCCACCCCTGGCTGTGTTCCAGATAAAGAGTGCTGTTTGCTGGGAGGGGGACGAAACTTCCATTAGTCACTAACAGCAGCTTTACCAGTGCCAGTGATCCTTCTGGCTGTTCTCCACAGGCCAGGCAGGGATGTTATTTCTCCTGTCTTACTTTGGTGCCATAAGGCACTAACAGGAGCCTTCTGCTCAATCCAGGGCCAGGTTGGACCAGAAATCCTCATCTTTGCTCCATAACTCTGAGGATCAGCACATGGGGAGTTCACATCACTAAAAATGCCCTTCTTTTGGGGTTGCAGGTGGTGGTTTTCGGGACAGCCTGGCAGACATGTCAGAGGAGCTGTGCCCCAGCTCAGCAGACACCCCTGTGCCTCTGCCCTTCTTCGTGCGCACATCCAACCAGGTGCTGTGCATTGGGATGTTTGGGGCAAACCCTTCCATGCCTGGCAATGCAGTGCTGTCCCTGTCCCCTTGTATGCCAGGGACCACACCTGCTTTTGTGGATCCAGAGCTTTTCTTTGTGAGGGGTTGGGTAGTTTGCTTTGTGGCATTTCATTTTAGAATATGCTAACAAGTGCCTGGATACTGGTCTCTCACTGGGAACATTGCCAAGGAGGATGGGGGGTTTAGCCCACTTCTGCATTCCAAGGAGGAATGGCAGGAGTAGTCTGTGGTGTTTCATGCTGTGCTGAAATTATGACTTGGAGTATTTGTCTCCCACTCCTGCAGGGTAATGGCACTGGAGAAGCCAGGGACATGTATGTCCCCAATCCCTCCTGTAAAGACTTCGCAAAGTACGAGTGGATCGGGCAGATCATGGGAGCAGCTCTGAGGGGCAAGGAGTTTCTGGTAAGTTTTCAACCCCTTCCCTGTGAGGAGATTTGCTGCAAAGGGAGTTGTTAGCCCTCTCCTGCAGCCTGTCCAACAGGAGCATGGAAAGGCTCTGTGGTCATACACTGGGACAAGAGGTATTTGGGGCCAAGCAGTTTGGAGAACTCACAGCCTGAGTTTTGGAATGGTGCTGAGAGCTTGGAAGATAGTGGTTGGTCTCTACTCAGCTATGATGAGTTCTGCATGTGGAGGGGGAAGTAGGGAAGCCTCTTGGTGTCTGCATTGTTGAGTCCTATCTCCATCTTTTGGGAAGGTCTCATTTTGACACAGACTCAATAAAATCTCTCTTCTTCAGGTCCTGGCTCTTCCTGGCTTTGTATGGAAACAATTAACAGGGGAAGAGGTCAGCTGGAGCAAAGATTTCCCTGCTGTGGACTCCGTGTTGGTGAGAGGGACTGGGAAGCTGTGCCTATCCTCTTCCTTGTGGCACTCAGCAAGGCAGTGATTTGTGTCCCTGTCCTCATGTACTTGCCTCCTCCTGTGATACGTCAAATAAACACAACAAAGGGCAACTTTTAGCTATAAGGATTCACCAAATGTTGTTATAGAGATGCAGCCATGCTGACTGCTGCTTCAAGCATGCAATGACCCAAGGTCTGCTGAACAGCTTTAAGGCAGCATATCCCATATTGTGTCACTGTCACCTGTCTGGGAAGGGAGATGATGAGGACTTGGGCACATCACTGCTCGCTGGCCATCTTCTTAATATGCACTTACTTGGGGCCTGGACAGGTGAAGCTCCTGGAGGTGATGGAAGTCATGGATAAAGACACCTTTGAGTTCAAATTTGGGAATGAGCTGACCTACACGACAGTGCTGAGTGACCAGCGCATGGTGGAGCTGATCCCCAACGGCAGCAACACTGCTGTGCGCTACGAGGACCGCAAGGAGTTCATCCGCCTGGTGCAAAAGGCTCGGCTGGAGGAGAGCAAGGAGCAGGTGACACTGTCCCACCGTGTGGGTGGTCATTGGCTCCCAGACACCTGCCCCCAACCTGTTTGTGTTAAAATGCACTGTGGTTAGTGTCTCTGTGCTCATTAGGGCAATGGTATCCAACCTTTGCAGTGGGGTCCTGGAGCCTATGGAGTTGTTGAGAAGCAAAGTGGCTTCCTGTAGCATGGGTTGATAGGGGGTTTTATTCACAGCTCTGATACAGGCTTTCTGAATGAATAGGGATGCACCTCTCTGGGATTGTGTCCTCCTTCTTCAGGTTCCTTGGAGCATGGGCTGAGCATTCACATGGCTTGAATCCACTAGAGTCCCTAGGCTCAACCGTGAGTCAGGGAGATGGACAAGACATGCTGCTTACCTGCCTTATCTCCTTTTCAGATCATGGCTATGCAGGCTGGGCTGCTGAAGGTGGTGCCCCAAGCTGTTCTTGACCTTCTGACATGGCAGGAGCTGGAAAAAAAGGTCTGTGGAGACCCTGAAGTCACAGTTGATGCCCTGAAGAGGCTCAGTAAGTGAAGTGCTTTGCTGAAAACTCTCTTCCTGAAAACAAGACTGTCTTCTATCTGTGCTGGCACAAGGAAAAGTGTGGAAGGCCAGTATTTGCCTTTCTTACAGTGAGAATACGGTCCTGTGTACTTCTTGCCTTTCGCTAGGTGCTGATTGGGGACAGGAGTGTCCTTTGACTCCATGCTGGGCCTCAGAGTAGAGGCTGGGGCCAGTCTCTGAGCCCCTGTGGAGCTGAGATGTGGATGCTTCCTGGAAGGGCCCTGACTATTATGTTCCTTGCACCTCGGGTCTATGTCGTTGCACCCTGCAGACACACACTGCCAAAGAGGGAGGAGCTCAGATCTTTATTAAACTCCTTTTCTGTATCCTTTCTGACAGCCCGGTTTGAGGACTTTGAGCCACAGGATACCCGTGTTCAGTACTTCTGGGAAGCACTCAACAACTTCACAAATGGTGAGCAATTTGCTTTGTCCCTGCATATCTTGTGCCACGACAGCTCCTGCCTGCTGGCTGGGAGCTGGGAGGGAAAGCACTCAAGGAAAGCAAGCAGCTAGGCTGAAGGGACTGCTTGCTAGTGCTGGGGATACCTGGAAGTGGCTGTACTGCATCTCACATCCCTCTAGGGTTTGCTGATGTCTTTGCTTTTCCTTCACAGAGGATCGCAGCCGCTTCCTCAGATTTGTCACTGGCAGAAGCCGCCTTCCAGCACGGATCTACATCTATCCAGACAAGATGGGGTAAGTCCATTCTTCTGCAAACTGCAAGGCTGACAGATCCCACACCAAAGGGGTGTGTTGTCTGGACTCCCTGCCTCGCTGGCCTGCTGGTTCTAACCAGTTTGTCACCCTCTCCCCAGCTCAGAGACAACAGATGCTTTGCCAGAGTCATCCACCTGCTCCAGCACTCTCTTCTTGCCCAATTATGCCACGTAAGTTTTGATGCTTCCCTGTGTCTGGGGGACTGTGTGTGGGCTCTCTTCTTAACCTTGGGGCTGACCCCTAGGCCCCCATCACTTTGCCACACTTATGTCCCCTGCCTGTCCCACATGGCTGCTGAGTTTCTCTCTGCGAGCCCCTGGTGAAGCATAGAAATGTTTTCAGAAAACAGAAAATAGATGTTTTCAGAAAACATCTTGTCTTCTCACCTGGCAGATGCAACAATGGCAGCTCCTCCTTATCTCTATTTTTTTTTCCTTCCTGCCATCCCTAGAGCCAAGGTATGTGAAGAGAAGCTGCGCTATGCTGCTTATAACTGCGTGGCCATTGACACAGATATGAGTCCGTGGGAAGAGTGATGTTGCAGCCTGATGAAGCAGCATGGACAATTGTTCAAGAAAACCATGCAGTGGGAAGCTGCAAGATGATCCCTTGTCCCCACGGGATGTGTATATATATAATAAATATATAGGTGTGAAGCCTGGCTCCCAGCAGTGGACAATGGAGGGTTGTGTCTTTTGCAGGGTGGGAGCTAGCTTGGATCAGAAATGTGATTGCGATGATGGAGCCCTGGCTGAGCCCTGATGTATCAGAAAGGTCTGGTGGGCTTTTGTAATGAGTTTCTTCTCCACGTCTTCTTGTAGCTCCACAATGCTCGCTCCTTCCAGGCTGCACTTTGCTCAGACAAAAGTGGGGTAAGGAGACAAAGCTGCACAGCAGCTTACAGCACAGGACAGAGAACTGTAAGCTGCTGCTGAGACTATGGGGTGGCCAAGATGCTCAGTTTGTCCTGACCACACTCTGTTGCCTTGTTCCCGCTCTCACATGAGGTCAGTGGAAATTAGATCGTTCATCTAGGATTAAGAAGAATGGGGCAGGCTGGTGGCAGGTGCAGCAGGGGTGCCTTTGGCCACCAGGTGTCACAACAGACCTGTACAGCAGGACTGTGGGTGCTTCCAAAGGGACTCCCATGCTTTTACATCACACAAAATCTGAGTTCCTGTGGTTCCTGGCACCTCTTGTACGGCAATGACTGCTGGGGAAGCTGCTCCCTCGCAGTGGGTGGGAACTGTCTGCTTCCCTTTTGTTCTTTCAGTTCTGCATCCAGCATGCAGGTGGCCTGGCAGCTGTTCTCCCAGGCTCTTGGAGCCTCAGTTTATCCCTGAAAGCCAGTATTACAACTAATCTATTCTAGTTCTCGTGGAGATCTACCATCAGGGCCAAGTTCATCTTCTAGACTGCAGAGGTTAAAGCAGTAGCAGGCATGGCAGTGCCAGGCTCTGCTCCCCTCCACTCATCCATGGGAAGGGACACGGTGGTTTCAGGTGAACAGTGTTTGCCCTAGGGCAGTGTAGAAACTGGGTACCAGGAGTTGGAGCTCCTTGAGCAGATGGACATGTGCTATGAGAGTGATGAGTGGGCAATGAAACCTTTACAACTTCTTGGAAATATTTGTGCATCTTCCCGGCTCTAGACAGGGCTAGTCATTGCGTGGGAACTGCTAGATGTTAGTCTACATTTATAGGCCCAGCTCCATCTTCAGCCTGTGCAGTCTGTTGGACCACCACTACTGTGAGTCACAGAGTCATTGGGGCTACACTGCAGTGGGGCTGATGCTGTGAGTTAAAAATTATCCTGTCTTAATGTTTCATGACTTTTTCGCCTCTCTTGAAGGAGTTTGTCATCCAAAAATCACTTCCACTTGTAAACAAAGTCCTTCCCAAGTTTCTTTTGAAACATGTATTCCCAGATCTGCCAAGGAGGGTTGTTGCTAAAAGGGATGTAGGACCAGGAAGGAGCATGTGCTGTCGTCTCCTGCATCGTGGTGAGTGGAGAGAGCACAGGGTGAATGGGGAAGCTGTTTATGGCAGCCCTTGCCTGCAGCACGGCCTTCTGTGCTCAGCTGGGTGGGTGTGAAGTCCTGTCTGCTGGAGGAGGTCTTTTGTAAATCCTAGAGTTGTCTCAGAATTGATCTCTGTGGCTGATTTCTACTGATTGTGGCTGATTCCAACCACCAGTGTGGATGGGAACAGGAGCAGAGCCAGTGCAATACTTTACTGTGCTGGTGGCTGAGTCACTTCCTAGGGTGTCTGTTTTAAATGGGCATGAGTAAGCTGGTGAAAGGACTTTGATCTGCTGACTTACCCTCAGTCAGGAGGGTTGAGGAAGAAGCCTGCAGCAGCGAGCTGGGATTTGAAATGAGCCATCTGAAAAGGGACTGACATTGGGATGGAATTGATACTGCTTTTTCCAACCTTGCTTCTACAGGAGACAGCAGCAGGCCACATTATTTGCTGAGCAGAATTAAAAGCTGCAATAAAATAGGGGATACAACTTTATTGTTGGACGGGGGTTGGTAAGTTCAGGGTGGGATGGGTAAGATGGCCCTAGACTTTGGTGGAGGGTGAACTGATGTCACCTGTGGGAATGGGCAGGTTAGGAGCCAGCTAGGGCTGCTTGGGGTGATCAGCTGTGGGGGAGCAAGTGCCTCTGGCTCCCTTGCCCTTAGAAGCAACTGCAGCTGAAGGAGGGTAGCTGAGGTAATATCAGAGGTATACCCAGAACAGTTCAGATTTCTCACTGAGATGTATTTAGACAGCTCTGTTCCCTCTCAATATCCATGTATACAGCCCCAGCCTTCCATGATGAGCAGAGAGCTGCTATGCAAGGCGATGCTGAGAGCAGAACCTGGCTGAAGTGGTGGAATTCTTCCCTAGAAGCATTGTGGCACCTCTGTCTTTGGAGATGCTCAAGACTTCTTGTACAGTCCTGGGCACTGTGATCAACCTTCCAGTCTCATCCTGCTGGCTTTAGATCTAGGCTCTCCCTAACCTGAACCACTTGAGGACTGTGGAGTTATCAACTAGTTTTCCCCACATTTCCTTTATTTCTCTTCTTCCTTCCAGCAAGGTCTTTTAGCATCTGACCTCTTATTTCCGGACACTGAGTGCTGCCCAAGAGCTTGCTGGAACTCTGGGGAAAGGATCTTGCTGGTAACAGGGATTTCTATTTAAAAGATACTTGAAGTAACAGGACTCTGGCCCTAGCAGAAAGGGGATCACCCAGGATGGTCTGGATTTAACTCCTACAAACTCCTACATTTTTTTACCATATAAGCCATTGTTTTACTGTCTAATTTTGTGTTATCACCATATGCATGTTGGAGAATTACAGCAGTTGCTGCTGTGGTAGTGTACTGGGGTGGAGACACCTGTGAAAGCCCTTCTAGTAGGAGGAGGAGCCCATTGCAGTAGTGAGATTGTTCGGTGCATGGTCAGAGGGTCTGGGAAAACATGGCTGCTGTGGAGTGATGCCAAGATAACCCACTGATTGTGCTGTTCAGTTTGCTGTGCAAAGGTGAGCTGGCCTGGATGTCCTCTGTGTGGTCCTCTCATCTGCAGTGTTTTAAAGCCAATCATAAACTGAATTTCTGCTGTGACAGCCCAGCAAATTGTGGAAAAGGTCAGCCTGGCTCAACTCTGCCCAATCTCAAGGGCCCAAAATAGGTGTTATGTCAGTGCTGGGTCACGTTTCTTCTCTGATGTCTAAAGCTGTGAGTAGGAACTGTCTCCTGTCATGTTTGACAAGGCATAAATCAAGTGCCCCCGCCCTGGAGTCCTGCTGCATGTGGCCTGGGGTGAGAAAGTCCTCCTGAGCATCAGGAACCAGCAGCTGCACGTCCTCACCCCAACAACCAGTCTCAAATCAGTGGAGATCAATTTTCAAGCCAGTGCCATCTTAAGGAAGGTGCTGGTGTCTCTATGCTGCTGAGCATCACTGTGTGCCAGAGCTGCAGCTCTACAGGGTGGGTAGGGGTGAGCTGAGGGGAGGGACTGATGTCATCATGGCTCCATATAACCACTTGTTCTGCCTTCAACTTGCTGAATTGTCATGGAATATTTCAGGTGATTAATAACGCTCATGTAGTCTAGCTGTTCTTGTTATTCTACTAATACCCTGAAGTATGATAAACTCTTAGTAGTTTGACAGGCTCTGTCTGTCCCTACCTCCTGTAGGACCAAAAATAAAGTGAATGAACTAACTGTTCCTGGCCTTCCTGATGATCCCTCTGGTCTGGCTGGGGCTTCTATGTCCTTCTCTTGGGCTAAATAGTGGATGTGACACTTGGGGACATATGGTTTATTGATAAACATGACAGTACTGGGTTAACACTTGGATTTAAAGAACTTAGAGGTCTTTTCCAGCCTAAATGATTTTAAACAGCAATGAAGACTGGTGTCATGAGAGGCAGCTGGAGGGGAAGCAGAAATCGGCCCTGTCATGTCTTGTACACAAAGTAGTGTCACAGAGGTGACTCAGAGCATTAACTGGCTCAACCCTTTGCAGCAGCTCTGCAAAGTGGTACAGGGGTGATGTGGCTGCAGAGGGAGGGCCCAGGACCTTCCCAGCTGTGCTTACTGCAGGTGAGAGCAAGGCCAAAGTCTGCATTTCTTCTTCATCCTGGTTCATGGCAAGGCAGGTGCCCATTGCTGCGGTGAGGCACAGTCACGCCTGTTCAATAGATAACACTGCAGGGATGAACAGCTGCTGGATCTCTCTGCACTGTGCCTTTGCAGGCAGGGATGGAACTGGACTCTGACCTTCCAGGAGAGAAGGCAGGCACCAGGGGGTTGTGGGGACCTTTGAGCTCTGCCAGCTGGCTTGTTTCATGATCCCTCAACTCAGCCCTTTGTGCCCAACCTGAAGAAATTAAGGTAGCATGGGGTGGGGCTGAGTTGCTCTCTGCCACCGCCTTGCTGTGGTATGCAACAAGCAGACACGACATAGGGTGACACACTGCCAATGTTCGGGGGATGGGGGGGGCGGGGGTTGGGTGCTGCTGGGTGTCATGGCCTCACTCCTGCTGCCAGGATACCTCTGCTGCCTGGGATAAAGCTGTTCCGGGCGGGGAAGCCTGTCCTCCTCACCAGCAAGTGCTTGGAGCATCTCCACCTGCTGCAGGCCTGCCCAGGGCAGGGTTATGCCAGCCAGGAGCTGTCTCTCCCATACCAGGATTCCCACTCACCTCTTTTCCCTATCCATGTTGAAGATGTAGCCGT
>VZTZ01018419.1:0-13755 GCA_013400955.1 Drymodes brunneopygia
ATTTATTTATTTATATATTTATTATTTATATCTGTTTTTTTAAAACTGGTCACATTCTGGTGCCAGCTAAAGGAGATTTTTCATCCTATATCCCCATTTTTAGAAGAGAACATTTCAGCTCTCCAGTGATATCCAGCCCAACTCTACATATTCCTTCCCCACCAGCCACATTCCCCACAGACTCCCCAAATTCCTCCTCTTCCAACCCTCACTTCTGTGTGGAGCTGGAAAACCCACAAAGTTCCCCTAATTCTCTCTATCCCAGGACACACCATCTGGGAAATCAGGGTGGCAGAGCTGCAGGTCCTTGCAGGTCCTGGCAGGGTTGTGCTGAGTGCCCAGGGGATGCTTCATCTGCTCAATTTCCAGTTTCAGGGAATTCAGGGAGCCGAAAATCTCCTCCATGCCATCAGCATAGTCCATGTAGTTGTCAGCATTGCCATCATCCAGCAGCTGGCTGGCATCAATGTTCCTCCTGGTCCTTTTGGAAGCCTGGATGGGCAGGGGCTGGATGACTTCTCCAGGAGGACCCTGATTTGTGGGGGAAAAAAAAAAAGAGACAACTTCTCATTCCACTGGGAAAATGAAATGAGAGATGGACAAAGCAGCAGATTCCCAAAATACACATTGGACATGGAAAACACTCATGGGTGGTGTTGAGAAAACCTCTGGATTCTGCATTTTCCACTTTCCCTTCTCCTCTTCCCATAAATAGCTCCTCCCTCCCCATCCTGCTTTCTCCCCCAGCGTCTCCAAGGGATTCCAATCCATTTTTAGGATTGACAAGGAATCTCTGTCCAGAGGTTTTTCTGCTCCCCAAATTCCAGCACCTGTGAAGTCTGAACCCCATTTCATGCTTCACCTTATGGGTTCTACTTACAGGAGGCCCTGGAGGCCCAGGAAGACCTGATTCACCCTTTGGACCTGTGGGACCCTGGGTGGAAAAAAAAAGGGAAAATCAGGAGTCACTCGGGAGAATTCACTTGGTATTTTTATCATATCCCAAACATTATTGTAACTGTGGTAAAAACTTCATTTTTGTCCCTTCAGGCACACGAGAGGAGTGTCCCCAGCTCCCAGGAAAATGTTATTTTTGGTTATTTCTGGTGTTTAGGTAAGAGAAAAGATCAAACACCTGGAGTTACAGTTGGATTTTCCTTACGCTTCCTACAGACTGCACAAAACGCATAAAATCTTCAACTCTCCAAACCAATCCAACAAGCTTTGCAAGTCAAATAAAATCCTCAAATTAATAAAACATCGGATTCTGAATGGCAAAAAGACACTCAGAAGTTGCCCAGAAGAGGAATTTTTAGCTGCCTGCACAGGAGTTCTGCACCACCAACTTCCAGAGTCTCATTTCTCACCGAGCTCTTCACTTTCCAGCTTCTCACCTCCTGCTTTTCCTGGGCTATTTTTAATCCCCCTCCACTCTCCAGCAGCAGATTTTCTCCTCAGGACTAAGCACTGCCTTGCTCCTTGTGATCTCTGCTGCTCTGCTCTTCAGGGAAGTGCAGTGGTGGCACAGAAACCTTTCCCAATTAGCACTCTGCTGGGTTTAGGCAGGGTTTGCCAAGTCCTCTCTGCTAATTGCATTAATTTTACTGATGAGGGGAGTCCCAGCATGTCCTGCACTCAATAAAATCCCCCCAGCCCCTTCCTTTAGCTGTGCCCATACTCACTGAGGAGCCTTTAGCACCTTTGGGACCAGGTGGACCCTGTGGAGAGACAAACACAGAAAGGAGTCAGTTCATTCCCAAGCAGAGAATTCAGGCTCTCCTCGCACAGAAAGTGAAATTTTTAAAAATTTACTCCATTTCCCCCATCCACTTGAGGTGGGTGCTGCTTTTATTTGCCAAGAGACAAAAAGCATTTGTGGCAGAGCAATCTGTGCCAGAGCTCCACAGTCCTGCCCCAGTGGGGACTGGGAAAGCTGCTGGAATGTGGGGCTGATCCCAGTTCCATGCTCAGGAACCCCAGGGTGCACCACGAGGCCTTTGGGTATGCAAAAAAAGTGATAAAAATCAGCAAAAAAGGGCAAGAAATCCCCGTGGGATTGTAGATAAGAAAAGGGGAGGGAAACAGGGTGGGATGATTTCCCTGTGCCCACCTCCCACATCACTTCCAGCACTCCTGGAACTCATCCAAGGGTTTTTAAAGGGCTCAGATGAGAAGAAAAAAAAACCAAAAACATTGTGAGCAACATCTTCCTACAGCCAGGGCTGTGCTGGGCATTCCTGGGAGCACCAAAGTAGCTCCTGAGGGTCCCAAGGAATCCCAAAGTCATTGATTGTCACCTACTGGTAATCCCGGGGGTCCTGGAGGTCCGATGGGTCCAGAGGGACCTGTGATACCCTAAAAGATAACAGCAAAATAATACTGATTTATAATCCTGGCCTAAAACCCCCCCATCTGACCCCTGCTCACAGGTGACCACCCAGTTTTGGGGGATTCCAGTCCAATGTGGAGCTTTAACTGGTTTTTAGGGCATGGGCCAGGGATGTCCCATCTCATTCAGGCCCACAGCTCTGAAATCAGCCCTTCAGATGAATATTTAATGGCCCCATCCCTCCAAGCCTGCTCAGCTCTTTCATACCACCCCTGAGAATCTGCTTCCCACTAAAAATGGGTCATCTTGGAGCAGAGCCACATCTCACACACACAGAGCAAACCACGTGAAGACAGAAAATATCCCTCCCAAACTGGCCAGGGTCTCCTGCCAGCACTGCCCATCTCTGCTGGGCTGCACCTCCTCGAGGCTGCAATGCTCCAAACACATCCCATTTTGATTTTATTTTATTTTTGTTTTAATTTCCCCCCAATTTATGGGATATTTACCTGCTCTCCTTTGGGTCCTGCTGAGCCCTGGGGGCCTGGGAGGCCTCTGTCACCCTTTTCTCCCTGCTCTCCTGGTGGCCCAATCAGGCCAATTAAACCTGGGTGACCCTGGGGGGAAAACAGGAGATGTTAATTAGGATTTCTGACAGGAGAGAGCAAAGACATTTCTAGATCCAAGCCCAAATAAGTGAGGGAGGTGAGAGGGGTTTGTAGCAATCCCTGACACGTGGAAGTGGCAGAGTGGAGCAAAGCAGGAGAATTTTTACAGCAGAAAATGCTGCAAATATAGAAAGAACCTCTGCACTGGAGCAGCTGCTCGTTCCCTGGGGTTATATAAATATATATATATATGGCAGAAATGTTTATAGGGTGGAGAATCACCCCTAAAATGGGCATGGGCTCTGCACCTCCACACTCAGAGTGCTCCATCTCTCCTCTAAAGCTGTCCCTGGGGTGGTGACAGTCCCCAGCCCTGTCCTGCCAGCTGCAGGACCCCTCTGCAGTGCCATTTGTCCCCCCCTTATCCCACCAGGAGGATCCTGTGTGGATTCTCACCTTCTCCCCTTTAGGGCCAGAGTCTCCTTTCAGACCAGGCAAACCCGGAGGGCCCTTTGGGAGACAGGGAAAAACAAAAGAGGGAATGAATTCATGTCACAGTCATTGATCCAGCTCCAAAATCTCCTGGAATTGGGTGCTCTGGACATACCAATGGGCCTGGAGGACCATCTGGGCCAGGGGATCCTGGGAGACCTTGTTCACCCTGGAAAACAAAGGAATTCCCTCATTCCCAATGGCAGCAAGTGCTCCCAGCTGGGAATATTCTGATTATTCACCTGTGCCAGGGAATGTTTGCCCTGGCTTCTCACAGATGGCAAAAACAAAAGGATTTATGTTCCTTCCATGCTCAAATCTCTGTTGGAAAAGGGACTTTGTGGGTCATGGAAAATCACTCCTGGAGAGTGGCTAAAGACCCAGGACTCCAATAAAACAGTGGGAGATGATCTCCACCATCCATTATTCCATGAGATATGTTTTATCTGCTGTCAGGCATTCCAGCACGGACAGAACACTGGGAAAAGGCATCTCCCAAAGCAGGTGGGATCCAGGAACAAACCTGAGCTGTCTCAGACTGGGAATACTCACAACTGGACCGGGAATCCCACGAAGGCCATCGGGGCCAGGCTTCCCTGGAGCACCTTGGGGACCAATGGGCCCAGTCTTGCCAGGAGGCCCTTCCAGACCAGCTTCCCCCTGGATGGAGAGAGGCAGGATGCTGAATTTGTGTTGGGACATCAGGTGATGCTGTGAGATGGTGCCAGGATGCCACGGAACAAAGGCAGATCCGTGCAGAGCACGGGGAACTTTCTGCTCCTTGCATTTCCCTGCTGCTGCCTCCACCCCAGGCACTCTCCAAATTCCCTGTGTTTCCAGCCTTGCCTGAACTCCAGCAGGAGCCACCCTTTGGCTCTGAGCTCTCCTGGGTTCAGGGACACCCATCCAATCCTCCCTCCCCTGTGCTGCCACAACGGGATCTGTCATTTCCAAGCCCATCTCCCATTTCCTCACCACTCCCACCCCAAACAATCCCAGCCCATTAAAGCTGTGTTTGCCCTGGGAAAGGACACGGGGGCCGTGCACACCCCGTTATTTACAGCACATTAAATTGCCAAATATAGCACTTGGATGTTTCAAACTGAGCAAAACATTCCCGTGACCTCAGCAAGGCCTAATTATCTCCACAGAGCTTGTTAAGGGCTAAAAGCACAAGCTCAGATGTGAGGCCAGTGGCCCCAAATTCAGGCTAATTTGTTGTAACACGCAGCAAAATCAACTGCCTGCCTTGGCACAGATGGAGGGATGTGGAATAGCAAGGACACAGCACAAGTGAAATCCCATTCAGCTCTTACCTTGGCTCCTTTCTCTCCTTGCCTTCCTTCGGGACCAGCTGGACCAGGAGGGCCCTAAAGAAAGCCCAGAATAGATGGAAAACACAATTAGATCCTGCTGATCTGCAACGCTCTGTTGGAATTAGCAAAATGATGCTCCAGCCCCAGGGAAGGAGACAAAATGGAGACAAATATCTCTGAAAAGCTTTTTAAATGAGCTGCTTGCTAAATGAATCCCTGGGTTCTGCCAGCAAGGCAGGAAGAGCAGGAGCACCTCATCCTTGGATTTTCTTTGGGCTGTTAACATCCTTTAAAAAAAAAAATCCATGGGATTCGCCTGGCAGCTTCCCATCAATTTCCAACGGCTGTGGATGGTGCATAATTTTATTTTTTTTTAATTATCACATATTTTACAAAGTATTTACACAGCGTTTATTGCAGGCTTAGTAACAAGATGAGTTTTAAAAAGTTAATAGAAGTGCTTTTGGAAAAATGCTCCTGAACACCCAACTCACCCTTTTTCCAGGGGGTCCAGAGGGGCCTGGCTCTCCCGTGGGCCCAGGGGAACCCTGCAGGGAGAGAGGGGAGGGGACAAGGCATGAGTGCCCCATGGGATGTGGGAAAGAGCAGCCAGACCTGGGTCAGGCTCTCCACTTTGTGCCAAGCCAGGAGAACTCCCAGCCAACACCTCCTCGAGGTGCAGGTGGGATCCTGGCTTAGCCCTTCCCACCAGGGAATGCCAGAAGGGAAGGGAAAGCTGAAATCAAAGGCTTGGGTGTTGTTTTTCCAGAGGATAATTTATGGTTTTGGGATGTGGTGCTATGGATGGATGGGGGATGGATGGAGGGATGGATGGATGGAGGGAGGGATGGAGGGATGGATGACAAAGGAGGGAATGAGATCCTCAGTGGGCAATTCCCACTGGGACATTCTGGTGGGAATGAGAGTGTCCCTGGAGCTGACACAGAGCCACGGGCACTGTGGGGAGCAGCTCCCATCTCCCCAGGTACTCACAGTCTGTCCAGGTTCACCATCATCACCTTTGTCACCAGGGGGACCATCTTGACCCTAAAAAGGAGGGGAAAAAAGGAACAAGGAGATATTTTGAGGATGTGAATGGAGTTGAGCAGAGGAAATATCAGGGGAGCTGCTGGGAATGAGCAGCACAGCTGAGTTTCAGCACACCAGGAGGAGGCAGCTCAGTGAAACCAACACTTACAGCTGGGCCAGGCTCTCCAGGAGGACCAGGGTCACCAGGGAAACCAACAGGACCCTGCAAAGAGAGAAGAATATTCCCAGGTCAGAGATGTTGCACCTGGAGAGCACCAGGGGGGTCACCCTATGGGGTAAAACCCCAACTCCTACAATCACAACCCCACATCACATCCCATCTTTGCAGCTGCAGCGTTTTCACCCTGCCCCAGCCACTCCAGATCTGCCTCCTGACTCCCAGAGCTCCAAAGGCAACACTGGGACTTCCATCCCAGATTTCCAGAAATCCATCGGCTGGGTGACAGCAGAATCCTGCCAGCTTTGGGAATGTGCAGACTGGAAGGTTTTGCTTTGGCAAAAGTGTGACATTCTGCACAGGAGGAGCCTCTCAGAGCATTTAATGACTGAAACACTTCACCATTCTTCCCCATACAATGTCTGTCGGGTGCTCCTCACGATGCCAGGAGCAGCCTGCAACCCAGCACAGATATCCCAAATCCCATCTGTTAGGAGGGATGACTAAACCCCCTCCTAAGCCTCCTCTGCTGCTTTGTGCCATCTTGCCTCATCTCAGCATGAATTTCAGGCGTCAGAGGAGCCTGCAAGACAAACCCTGTGCCACTGTGCCCTGGTAAATCAGCAGAGCTCCATTGGCTTCACCAGAGATGTGGAATTAGAAGGGAGCTGGGTGTGCAGGTGCAGCTCCCAAATCCAATAAATCTCCTTGATCCTATTTTGGAAGCTCAGCTCTGGTGCAGAAGACCTTGGAAAGCCATAAACACAAAGTGACCCTACTGCAGCTCCTCTCCATGGGCTGGGATTCCTGACAGCCTGCAAAAAAACCCTGAGAAATCCAGTATTTGCGGGAAATATGGTACAGCAAGGTCTTTCCCTCATCAGCACCTGAGATCATGGATCACCAGAGGAGCAATTCCAGGGTTAGGGAACTATTTCAGATTTGCACAGATATCTCTGGGAACATTTTTCCCTGCAGGAATCTCTGCTGGCAAGACAAGGAAAGACTGAGGGGGTACTTACAGGGCTGCCTTTGGGGCCATCATCCCCTGGTGGGCCTTTGGGGCCAGGTGGACCAGCAGCACCAGAGGGACCTGCCTCCCCTTTCTCACCTCTTTCACCTTTAGGGCCCTGTAAAGGAAAAAAAAAAAGCTTTTTCTTATCCAGGAGAAAAAAAGAACAAACCACCTTCCTGATCTCTAATTACCCTTGAATCAATTCTGAGCAAGAAGTTCTATTTGGACAAGGACATGATTTAACAGTCCCTTCCCACAAGGGCTGAGTGGTGCTCACGGTGTTGAGCCGTGGGTAGGCCAGATTTGGTGACTAAACGTGATCCTATAAATACCCAGGAGCGTGGCAATGTGTCATCAATACCCAAAATCCAGGGCTGCTTCACTCCCTGCTGTCCCCTCCACATCCACACCTCTCCCAGGTGTGGCACTTACCGGCAGGCCAACCTCTCCAGGGAGACCAGGCTCACCAGATTCCCCAGGTTCACCCTGGAAAGGGAAAAAAGAGGATGGAAATATTCACATTTCTGCAGGGGGGGATGAAGTTTCTGCTGCAGCAAACTCCTGTTTCAGGTTTGTCCACGTGCTTTACCTTCTCTCCCACTGCGCCAGGATTTCCTATTCCCCCAGGAGGACCCTGTGGACCATCTGCTCCTGGTGGCCCAGATGGACCTCGGGGTCCTGGTGGGCCTGGTGGACCCTGAGAGAGAAGGAGGACCAATTTCAGATGGGTTTCTCAGAGCAATGTCAGCAAGGAATGAAGCAATCTGGAAGCCCCTTACCATCTGCCCAACGTCACCTGTTTCCCCCTTCTCCCCAGGTGGTCCAGGCAGGCCCTGTGGAGATGCAGAGGATGAATTTTAGCTGTGAACACCTCAGCCCTCATCACCCCAAGCCCTCCCTGGCTGCTGTAAATCACCTGCAAGCCCACAGGGCCAGGAGGACCAGGGAAACCTCGAGGTCCTTCATCACCTTTCTGACCAAAGAGGCCTTGCTGCCCTCGGGGCCCGGGCTCTCCATCAGCTCCCTGCAAAGGGAAGGGTCAGATCAGCCCAGGACAGAGCTGGGGTCACACAAACCCCATCCCACCACCCCCTGCTCGTGGTGGGCAGCAGCAGAGCCAGGCAGGGATCATCCCAGTGCCTCCCAAAAGGTTTTTTGGGGAAATAAAGGGATTTCTGCTAATAGGGGGCAATACTCACAGCTGGGCCAGGCTGGCCAATTGGACCCTGGGGACCAGTGGGGCCTGGGGGACCCTGTCACAAAGAAGAAATGTAATGTCAGTGTTAGGAGCAGAGTGACCTGGAAAAGGTGAATTCCTTCAACACAGTCTCCATTAACTGCAGGAATTCCCAAAAGAGAGATGGAGAACAGGGTCAGGTCACCCTGGACACCCCAGCATTCCTCAGGGTGCTGGCAGTGGAGAGCAGACACATCCAAACACATTTTTGCTGCAGCAAAATGTCAACACTCAGCCCTAACTCCTGGGTAACTCCTATTCCTCAGGCTCTGAGCAGCACACAAAGGGTGTGGAACTGGAATCACCACAGAATGACAGCATGGTTTGGGCTGGAAAGGACCTTTAAAAATCTCCTGCTCCAACCCCTCTGTCACGAGCAGGGACATCTTCAGCTAAATCAGAAAGAGAACTTCAGCCAAAGACCCAACTTTGATGGCAACACTGCTCATGTTTCACAGATATTTCCATGCTAAGTGGGTGATGTGGAAATATCTCAGTGTTCCTGGGAGCTGGAGGCTCTCACTCTTTTTTTACATCATGTGGGTATTTGATGAAGCAGAGATGATGAATCAACGTTAGAAAGAAAGCGACAGAAATTTAATTTCTATTTCCAGCAAGTCACAGAATGAACCCCACTCAATACAGGCAGCTCCAACCAAGTCCCCTCCACTCACCTGCTCCCCTTTGTCACCTTTGCTGCCCTTCTGTCCAGGCTCCCCGATCTCACCCTGCCAGGAATGAAGGGACAACATTAATTCCCCACTATTTCCATACCCCACCACCCCAGCAACAGCCCTGTGTGGCTGCATCCTCACCCCAAATCCCACAGGGACACCCCAGCCTGTGCTGGATAATGGCACAGATTTGGCCATTCCAGTGCAACCAAACCCTTTTCCATCCCACAACTCCTCGGCTGCCACGCGACGCAAGAAGCTGCATTCTGCAGACCCTCTGAGCAGCCAACAAGGGATTTGTCCCAGTTGATGTTTCCTGGGAATTCTCCACTCCAGAGGGGCTTCATGAGACAGGGAATTAATCTGGACAGGCTGGGCACTCATGGGCTACAGGCTTGGGGGAGGCAAACTGGATTTCAGGGAATGATGTCCATAAGAATCCTCCGGCAGCACATCCCACCCAAGCTGTGGGATCACCACGGTGGAAAAGTGGCCCAGTTCCTTCTCATAATTAACCCCACGCAGCAGGAGCTGTCCCCACCTTGTCTCCATCCTCTCCAGGAGGTCCAACAGGACCTGCTGGGCCTGGCAGTCCCACGGGGCCCTGGATGCCATCCCGGCCAGCCGGTCCTTGGGGACCCTTCTCCCCCTGGAAGCAGAAAAACAGGCAGGTCACACTCAGAGCTCTCCGACAAAGCCATTACAGCCCATTAAGGTTTTATTCAGCTGCTAATGACTCCTGGCTGGATGGGCAGAACAGCAAAGCCGGTTCCAGCTGATATTTCATCTGTGTTCCTTGTCTGAAAGGAGACAAAACTTCTGTCTTGAGGGATAATGAAAAGAACAAACAAACGCGAACAGCGAACAGCCAGATCGCAGCTGCAATTTCACTGCTACAGCAACATAATCTGATTTAATCTGAACCCTCTGCCATCTCTGGCTGGATGACAAACAAGACCCCAAGTAATTTTTACTCCCACGAGCCAGTTTTTGCTGATCCTGATCCTGGCTGCCTCAGCACTCACTACTCCCTCCCTGGCTGATCCTCAACTAAGGGGGGTTCTCAGGAGGCCCCTCCTGAGCTTCTGGACAAATAAAACCACCTGAAGTGAATAAAAACAATCTCTGCTTCAACATCTACTGGTCCTCCTTTGAGCAGGAGCCTTCAATCAAATTTGTTTGTTTACAGGAACCCGACCAGTGAATATTTTCCAGTTTCCTCATCCATAATTGAATTGCACCCGAATCCTGGGTGCTCTCCTCTAAACAAATTAGATGCCACATAAATTGCCTATTCATCCCTGCCCTGACTGACACATGCTGGAGGTACTCAGCAGGACAGATGTTCCCGAAGCTGATTCACCAGGAAATTCTGGCCCCTGGATTAGCTGCTGCAGTTTCTAACAAACCAGAAAACGTGGCTGATAAACACTTTTGACAGCAATCAACCTCCACCAGAGCAGCCTGACATCACCAAAGCCACCTCTGGCTGGGTTTGCTGCTGGGGCTGGCTCAGTTCTCTCTGCCCACGGGCCTGGCCTTTGGCTGTTTGTCACCAGGAGGTGACACGGGCTGTGTGTCACCTGTTCAGCCCCTTGCCTGAGGACACATCAGTCCCTGGGGTCACAGCCCTGCTTGATAGCAGGGGTGTCACCAACGGGGCACTTGAGCAGCTGACATGAAGTGCTTTGATGTGCTCAAGATGAGAAAATCCCTTTCTAAATGAACTCCTCCCTAACTGAATTCCTTATTTTTTCAATTTAAATCTCCACTGTCGCCCTGATTTTTCTAGAGTGCTGTGTTTAGAGTTGGTAGCAAAGGTTCTCACAGATTTTGTGTAAACAATCCATGTTTCTATAACCGGCCAAGGATTGTTTTGTACTTTGGGTGTTGTTTTTCATTCTTCTTTCTGGGCTGGAGAATGTGATGGGCTGTGTTTGTCACCTATGGAATTTCAGAGGTGGGAACCTCCTTGTCCAATCCATAACTGTCTGTAAAAAGGTATAAATATAAGAATAAAGAGAGGCTGGGGCTCTTTTTGCTCTCTGCCCAGCCTTGGTGGCTGAGCTCCTGAGTTCCTGATTGTTTTGTGTCTGACAGAGCAACATCTCCACCAGGACTGGTTCCCTGCTTTACACACCTCCAGCTGTCCCACAACTGCTCAGCTCTGTACTGGTACTTACTGGAGCTCCCTTTTCACCTGCAGGTCCTGGAGGTCCCTGAGGGCCAGGTCTCCCTGGCAAACCTATAGGTCCAGCTGATCCTGCAGGACCACGCTCCCCAGGAGAGCCCTGTTGGGAAGAGGAGGAGGAAAGGAGCATTAATTGCAGTATCAAGCTTCACCCATGCCCAGACAGAGAGAAATCCAAGCTCCTCATCCATGTTTTTGATGGGAAAACTGCCACGTGAAGGGTTGGTACCACCAGCCTGAGGGGCCCTGCAAATGGTTTATTTTAATTAAAATCCCTGGAAGGGCTGGATTCTCCTCTGGATGGTGCTCAGTTCCTGGGGACACATTAACAGCCTGGAACAAGAGCAGGAGCCACTTCACAGCCAGCAGGGAGGGTTGGATGATGAATGTTTCCTTCCAGCAGGGATTTCAAGCAGAGACAGCTTCCAGAGGGAAAGCAGGTGGATTAGAAGCAAAATCCTGGATGTCCTGAACCCCTGCAGTTCCCTCACGTTACACCCACAGCTGACCCCACAAAACGACTGAGCTGTCACATGAGTGGCTTGTAAAAGAAAGGAACATGCAGGGAGCAGTCAGGAAAATGGGGATAAAGCCTGGAGCTGTGAGTAACCCTCCCCCAGCCCTGCCAAGCTTGTAAATGGTGGTGCCTGCAAGCACAGGGATACTCACGGCTGGGCCTGGAGGGCCTGGGGGACCTTCGTTGCCTTTCAGCCCTGGAGAACCCTGGAAAGAGGAAAATAAAGTCATTTTGGGGAGGTGGACAGCTGGGAATTGTCCAGTTGGAGGGAGCCAGCAGCCTCTACTCACAATGGGGCCGGGGAGGCCTCGCTCTCCTGGGAATCCTCTCAATCCAGGGGGACCATCCTTCCCTGGGAGGCCAGCAGGACCAGGATCCCCCTGCAGGGACAGGGACAAAGAGCTGAGCACCTGCACACCCAGCTCACCTCCTCAGCCTCCAGCTGGGTCGAGACAAAATCTTCATTTCTTTTCTGAATCACCCTCTCCATCTCCTGGGCAGCGAGGAGGGTGAGCTCCAGTCCTTACCTTGGTCCCTTCTTTTCCAGTCAGCCCAGGAAGGCCTTGCTCACCCGGGGGACCTGGAGGGCCTGGGTGTCCCCGCTCACCCATGGGCCCAGTCTCACCAGTTGGACCCTGGAAAAAAAACCAGTCAGAGAAAACGGGGTGGGTATGGGCAGAAAAACCGAGGGAGGAAAAATGCAGGGTATCAGTTCAGTCCTTTGGGCTGCAGTGGGATGGAAGAGGTGTCCTCTCAGTGCCACCTGGAGAGATCCCCCCTGTGGCATTGCTCATTTTGGAAGTGGTCATCATTGCTTTTGGCAGACTGGGAACCTCCGGAGCCAGAGCAGATTTCACCCAAATGAGATGTTAACAGCACAACTATTAGGCTCAGCTTTTCCTTTTTAATTGAAAACTTCCTAAGCACTCTCCAAGCCCGCTGATTCCTGCTCGCATGGGGCATAAATAATGCATGAGGCTGGCACTCCCTGGCAATTACCGGCTGCCTCTGTGCCCTCCGAGGCCACTCACGGTGACAAGTGGCACACAGGAGCTCCCCAGCCGCCCATTCTGAGCAGGACAAAAGCCACCTGCACCAGACCCACGGTGTCCCTGCCCGCTGGTGGCTTTGGGGACAGGGCTGTAACTCATGTCCTGCTGCGGGGGGGCCACTTAGAGCTCGCCCAGCAGCCACAGATCACAGCAACTGTGCCCAGCAGAGCCCCAGGAAACTGCCACAGAACCTGATCTGCACTTGAGAGGACAGACACAGCATCCCTAATCACGGACTGAACAAATCAGGGGCTTTATGCTGTCATTGAAGAGGACAAATTAATTACTTCCTAATTAAAGAGCTGCTCCCCAGCAGCCCAGGGAAGAAGGCTCGACCCGCAGCCAGTCCTGCTCAGTGTAGGCTCACTCAAAGTTGTGCTGGAGCTTGTTCCCACATTGCACAGAGCTGCTGGTGACTGAAAGGAAAGCAGCTCAGCTCTGACAGAGCCTGGCAGCCCTTCAGAGGAGACAGGGATGATGTTCCTCACAGTGACACGGAGGAGCAGCCCGGTGTCACATCAGCTCTGCCCTGACCAGCAGCAGCTGCACAGCCTCGGAGAGCTCATTGAACTCCCTGGCTGCTGAGGGGCTTTGAGCTGGGCTGTGCTCTTGAGCTGGGTTGTGCTTTTAGACTGGGCTATGCTCTTGAGCTGGGCTGTGCTTTTCAGCTGGGCTGTGCTTTTGAGCTGGGCTGTGTTTTTAGACTGGGTTGTGTTTTTAGACTGCGTTGTGTTTTTAGACTGGGCTATGCTCTTGAGCTGGGCTGTGCTTTTCAGCTGGGCTGTGCTTTTCAGCTGGGCTGTGCTTTTCAGCTGGGCTGTGCTTTTCAGCTGGGCTGTGCTTTTCAGCTGGGCTGTGTTTTTAGACTGGGTTGTGTTCTTGAGCTGGGCTGTGTTTTTAGGCCGGGTTGTGTTTTTGAGCTGGGTTGTGCTTTTCAGCTGAGCTGCGTTCTTGAGCTGGGCTGTGCTTTTGAGCTGGGCTGTATTTTTGAGCTGGGCTGTGTTTTTCAGCTGGGTTGTGTTCTTGAGCTGGGCTGTGCTTTTCAGCTGGGCTGTGTTTTTCAGCTGGGTTGTATTTTTGAGCTGGGCTGTGTTTTTGAGCTGGGTTGTGTTCTTGA
>VZTZ01018419.1:13806-24141 GCA_013400955.1 Drymodes brunneopygia
GTATTCTTGAGCTGTGTTTTTCAGCTGGGCTGTGCTTTTCAGCTGGGCTGTGTTTTCAGGCCAGGTTGTGTTCTTGAGCTGGGCTGTATTCTTGAGCTGTGTTTTTCAGCTGGGCTGTGCTTTCCAGCTGGGCTGTGCTTTCCAGCTGATCTCTCACCCCACACCAGTTTTACACCAGGCTGCTTGTGCTGAGTTCACAGGCACCACCTCATTTACATCTGCCTAAACCCCATCCTGACCCCTCAGCCAGGTCAGCTGGGGTTTGGGGGGATTTCACAGCTGCCTCAGGAATTTCAGAGCCACCTGACAAGGCTGGAAAAGGAGTCCCTGCTGCACAAGCAGCTCCAGTTAAACCACTACAGACCAGTTGCAGGGGTGAGCATTTCCTCCTTACCTGAGGGCCAACAACACCAGGGGGGCCTGGAGGGCCAGTCTTGCCTTGGAAACCCTGTTAGAGAAAGGGAAAAGACAAAGAGGTGACACTTCTGCCAAGGATTCCTCCTGTGAGGGTGACACTGCCACCAACTGCTCCTCCTCCAGTGGAACCCCAGACCAGGATGGGCACCCCAAGGAAAAGGAAATAAGAAATCAAACAGAAAGTGGGGAAAATGTCCTTGTGTGTTTATAAAGAGTGAAACAGAGGGAGAAGGAGGGGTTCTCAAAGCTCAGCTCTGCTGTTTGGATGGAGCTGCTGTGGTTTCACCATATATATATACATATAAAAATCTGTTACACTCATAAAACCATAGAAGAAATGGCAATTAAAAATGCCATTAATGGCTATTAAATGGCTATAAAAAAAAACCAGCCTAAGTTTCTTCATGTTGAGCAATTCTCCAAAGCTATTCCCCTTATCCTGCTCCCCGTTCTGCTGCTGCCTTAGGCTCAGCTCTGTCTCAGCTCAGCTCCCAGAAGCTCAGGGTCAGCACCACAACCCCGTGGGGGCTGAGTGAGGCTTTATCTCCTCCATCAACATTTGCTGAAAGGAACCACGGCCTCGTTTGTCTCCAAAGGCTGATGAGCAGAGAAGTCCCCATGACAGCTCCTTCCAATGGCATTTTGAAGAGTGACAACGAGGAGCTCTCACCACTTCGATTGTTTGGCTCTCCCAGGCTACTCTTTAAAAAGCACATTAATTATGGTTGTTCCTCCAGCCTGCTGACAAGCTTGAGGGATGGCATTTAGGGCACACGGGTTATTTTCTCCTTGCCACAAAAGAGGATCAGATAAATCCCATGCCAACGCGAGCCTGTCATGCTAAAATAACTCCTCCATGCTACTCTGGCTGCCTGCCAGATCAGAAAATCTCCTGGCACTGATGGGGAAATGGCAAAATATCCTTGGGAAATGAAGGTACAATTTAAACTCCTATCACAGACACCTATTGAAACCATTTCTGTGCAGGACTCTCCTTATTAAGCTGAAAAAGGGGTTTCCTTTTGTCCTCTTGGAGCCTTGGGCTCAGGGATTTTAGAATCTGACACGTTTTTTTTCTGAGCCAATCTTTGCAAATCTAATATGGCCAAATATCTCAGCTTGTGCTGAATGGGAACTTAAATAAAGGAAGTGTTGGACACAGAGATTTCAATCTTGCATGGAGATCCACTGCACTGCCCAGGCCACTGATGCAGAAAGAGTATTAAATTCATTTTGATGCTTCTCTCCTTGCTTTTTGTGGGAAAAAGGGGACAAAAAGGAGACTTCTGCTGCTTGGGTGTGCAGGGGAAAGTGATCTCTGCAAGGCTGATGGCACAGGTTAACAGAGATTCTGTTTTCTGGGAGAGGCAAACTGAGGAAAGCTATTAGGGAGAGCTTTCAGAGCCTGAAATAATGAAAAGATCATTCTCCAATCATTCCTGCAGACCTGGAGGTTGATGCTTTTTATTCCAGTCTCAGAAGCTGATGACAGCAGATGCTGTCAAAGTTTTCACTGCTCCCTCCACCTTGGCTGGAGGTGTCCTTGGATGTCATGGAAAACTCAAGTCAGGCTCTGGCAGGTTAAAACTCTTCACCTTGAAGTTAATCCTGACCTGAGGACTTGGCTCAAAACCACCTGAAACACCTTGTTTTAAACTCAGGCTTAGGGCATGTAAATAAATACCCGGTGCTGTGTTTGCATTGCCTTGCTTAGCAAATGCCAGGCGAGTTAATTAAATTGTGTGAGAAGCTGAGGGGAAAAAATGCATCATGTGCAAAGCCTTTTTAATGCTCATTTGCTGGGCAAGGCAGAGGAGAAAAACTCCCACAGACCCTCAGGGAATCCAAACAATCCAAACCTGGGGCTGCATCTCCCCAGGGGAGGTGTTAGAAAAACCAAAATGAGGCCCAGGACTCATGACCTGCCCAAGATTTTTTTGGCTACTTACAGTTTCTCCTCTCTGTCCAGGGTGCCCAGGCAATCCATCCTTCCCAGGAGGACCCTGTGGCAGAAAAGCAGGGGGAGAAATAAATTCTCAGTAATAAAAGTTCACCAAGTTCTGAGTAATAAAACTGTGATAGGGGTTGAATCAGCCCTGCTTTCCTCAATTCCCAGCCATTCCACAGGGAAATTGGGGTGCTCAGAACCCTAAAAGCCACACCCCACCCCAAAGGATTTATCTCACTGCTCCAGAGCAGGAGCTGCTCACCACACTCAGGAAATCACTCCCCAAACCATTTCTGAGAGCCCCCCCAGACCTCACAGCAGAGCTGTGCTGTCCTCCACATCCACAGAGGGAAAATCAAGCACAGAGCAACCATGAAAGATCCCAGAGATCCTGAGTCAGTAGGAAATGAACGTTTCTAATCAGCTGCAATTTACTTGGCTATTTAAAATCTGAAACCACGGGCTGTTATCTGCATGGCATGCCTCAGTAATGCCTTTTTATTGGGAATGTCACCACTTGTCAGGGAATCAGGGAAGGGCTGGATTATTCCTTTGGATGTGCCAGGAATTTGAGTTACTTACAGGGGGGCCTTTGGGTCCAGGAAATCCAGTTGGTCCTTGAGGCCCTGGTGGTCCCTGGGATGAAAGACAAGGCAGAGAAGTTGGTTAAGGAGCTCTTGGTATGAAATATTACCTGTGTGTGTGAGCAGCAGGTGAGCACAAAGATCTGGAAAGCCAAATGTTGGGGGATAGTGGAGAAAAAATTATAAACAGGACAAAACCCAGTGGGAAAAAGAGGAAAAAAAAAAAGGTTAAATGGAGGTTAAATCATGACAGTGCCATTGTTTCAGTATTTCCCACCTGACTGTGATCTGGAGAAAGCAGCAGGAGCTCCTGGAGAGCCACATCCTCCAGCAAGTGCCTGAAATTCTGGCTACCTGCAGTCAGCCAGGGGTGACTTCTCCCTTCCTCCACGAGTGATGCTTCCACAGCACACCCAGAGTCCCACCTGAGCCTTCCCTGGAGAGCTCAGACAGGACCTGAGGGCTGGGGGGTGGCTTGGGGGGGACCTCTCTCCACACCAGCACGTTTCACCTTGGATTTTTAACCAGAATTTTCCTTTCTTCCTTTTGCATCCTGGCTCCTGCCCACTCCTCTCTGCTAACAGGGCACCCAGGAGGATCCTCCTTGCCAAAAACCCCTCAGCCCTGCAGCCCCACCTCCTCTGCCAGAGCATTGGACTGAGTCCTGCTTTACCCTTTCTTACCCTTTCTCCAGGAGGACCAGGGGGGCCGTCACCACCAGAGTTGCCCTTTTAGGAAGAAGGAAAACAAGAGAGCATTTAAAAAACACCCCAAGCAGCATCACAGCTTCTCTGTGCAAAGCACCAAGCCCACGGTGACACCCCCAGCAACTCCCCCAGCCCTCTCTAATAATAATAATTCTGTGGCAGGAGCAGCAGCCGGTGACAAATGAGCAGCTGCTTGTTCCCCCCACACCCCTTCAGAAAAATCCAGGGGAGATTGGGATATTTCCATCACCTCCCTCCCTCAGATAGATAAATGCCACCCTGAAGAGGAGGGATTTATCAAAAAAATCCCTGCCAGCACAGAGCCCAGACATTTGTTTTGAAATCTGGCAGCACTGTGGCGACAACATCTCCCAAGGAAAGCTTTGCTTTACCAAGGTGATCAATGCTCAGGTTAATTAGTCAGTGTTAGCTGGGAGAAAAATCCCAAATTTTGCCAGGTGGCCAATCCTGGCTCAGCAGTGGGAAGGCAAAATGGCTCTGGAGAGCAGCAGCACCACAGCCCCTCACCCACAGCACAGCCTGAGGGATCTGAGGGGGTTTAAACTCTATTTAAACCCCCAAAACGAGGGGTTAGGGGAGGTTTAGGGGCTGTAGGGCTGTGCTGGTGTGGGGCTTGTGCTGCTCTTCACTCTGGACATGCACTCAAAGTTCTGCTGACTCCTAAACCAACAATTCACAGCACCTGGGCACGGATTTTGCAGCTGGGTTCTGAGCCACTGAGCTGGGAATAAACCTGAGAGGGCTCAGCTTTGTGATCCAATGGAAAAGGAGAGGAGGGAGATGGAAGGTGATGAACCAGATGCTCCCTACACCAACCCTGCTTAGGACACGACCCCAAAGGCTCCCCCAGGCCTTACCTTTGGGCCAGGTTTTCCAGTGCTTCCCCTGGGGCCTCTTTCCCCACGTGGACCCTTGAAAAAGACACAAAAGGTGACGTTTGGAATGCACCTGAGCTACGTGGGGACAACAAATCATCCCAGCAGCAGCAAGGAGTGACAGGAAAGGCATCAGGAAAGTTTAAACCACGTTCACCAGTGAGACCCAGCCCCAAATCTGAGTCCTCCTGCTTTAGTTGGAGCTGCTGAAGGTCAGATCCCCCACCCCAGTGAGGACACAAAGCCCATCCCAGTTCCCTTTTGGCCAGGAGAAGGTTTGGAAAGGCACAAGGATGAAGAACTGGCTGGTTACCGTCGGACCACGCTGCCCCCTCGGACCTGGCTTGCCAGGAGTGCCCTGGAAAGGAAAAGGAGAAGGAATTAGGAGCCAAAACCACAGCAGAGGAACCCACAGCAAAGCCTGGCACACACAGACTGCCCCAGAACCTCTCTGCTTCTCATCTGCCGTGAAAAAAATCAGCAGCAGGTTCATTTCCATCCCCTGATTCTTGTGTTTATTTGAATTTACAGCATTTGGGCGGGTCTGGAGAGTGATCCCAACGCCCAGACAACATCTGCTCTCTGGGGGAATGAATTTCTTCAGGAGCAGCATCCTAAAAAGTCCTTTAAAACCCCACAGAGGCTTTCAGAGATGAGGCCACCCACTCAGACCACGCAGCATCCCAAACACCCAGCCAAAATCTCTTCAACCCTCCCACCCCAACACCTGCAAATCCTTTTTTTCCCCACTGATCCCTGCTCCTGACGTGGGGCTGGGTGCTCACCCCACGTGTGGCTGTGGGGTTTGCAAGGACTGAGAGCAGATTCGTGCTCAGAGCAGCTCCTTGCAGGCCAATTAAGCTGCCCCAGATAATTACAAATTTTCTCTTCCCTAAGTGGGAGCTGAGCGAGGAATTCCAGGCATTATTTGGCAGCAGCTCATGAGATGTGACAGCTGCACTCAGCTCAGATTTGGGACTGGGATTAATCCTGCCCTGGAAAAGGCCCAGGCTGCAGGGGGCTCAGCCTGGCAGCACTTTAAGCTGCGCCTAAAAGGAAAGGAACGGCCTAAAAGCCCGGTTTGGCCAAGTGGCCAAAGAAATGCTGAGAGGTTTGGCTTTGCCCCTTTTGGAGCCTCATTAATGGCACCAATCCCCCGTGGGAATGAGGGAGAGGAAGCCTCGATTCCTATGGAAGGAACATTGGGAGCTTAAAATATCTCAAATTTCTGCCCCAAATCCATCACCTCCAGCGCTGCCTGCTCGGCTCTGACACTCATTAACCAGCAGAACATAAAACAGGAGCTGCAAAACCTCACCAGCAACTTTCTTCCAGCTGCTAAAATTAGTCCTGCTGAATCTTCCTTGTTCTGCAGCTCCATTTATTAAAGCCTGCTGGCATTTCTTTTTTTTTTTTTCTTTTTTTTTAAAATTAATTACAAAAATCACTTTAAAGTACTCCAGCTGGTTTTCTTTTTGAGCTCTGGGAGGCTAAATTGGGAGCAGGTGGGGAGGAGGGGGTGCTGCCTCCCCCTCAGGTACCCCCCACATTCCTCTCCTTCTCCCACAATTCTATTTTTAAGCTGAATTTCCCCCCTGCTCGTGGCTGGCATTAATCATGCATTCAGCCCCGTGTACAGTTGCAAAGAATTTACATTCCCTGTAAATCTGTGTTTTTCAAACAAGGGTTTTGATGTGAAGGCAGCTAAATTCAGATTATTTTCGAGGCACGCCAAGAAATGAGGGGATTTTGGGACCCCCAGGCTGTGTCAGACTGGGAAATCCGTTGCCCCCTGCTAATGGCAGAAAATAGCTCTGAAAAGAAGATTCATTATTCATGTTTGACTGTTGATTTCATGAGCAGCTCTTGAAAAGATCCTGAGCTCACCTCGAGCTGAGGATGGGCTCGGCGATGAGCAGCTCTTGGGGGATTGAATAATTTAATTTAATTTAATTATAATTCTCCAAAATATAATTATAATTCTTCCAAACAGAATTGGAAGGGACTTTAAAGATCATCTCATTCCAAACATTCCCATGGGCAGGGACACTTTCCATGATCTCAGGTTGCTCCAAACCCCCTCCAAAGCCACTCCAGGCTCCTTTAAATTGGTTTTTTTCTCCATCTTTCCTGCAGGTTCCCCTCACGTTCTGGAAGCCACAATCAGCTCACCCCAAAGCTTCTCTCCTCCAGCAATCCCAATTCTCCCAGCCTTTTCTCAGAATCATCCTCTAATCAGCCTCATCCCTTTTCCACTTCCTCATTTTTACCTTTCCAGCCCTTTTTTGTACAATTGAACTTTTGTACAAGTTGAGCTTTGGTGTTTGGGGAGGTTCTGCACCTCAGCACCAAAATTCAGCTGCCTGTGCAGGTCTTGCCCTTCCACCTTTGATTTTCACCTTTTTTTGAATAATTGAAGGGCTTGGGAAGACTCTTGGTGCTGCTGAAACAACCACCTGAAAAGCTGAGCTCCTTTTTGTGGGATTTGCATTAATTTGGCCACACAAACCAGGAGTTTGAAGAGCAAAATGGGGATATTGTGATCAAGAAAAGACAAACAAACGATTTGGGGTCGTTTCAGCTGCAAATCGAGTCATTCCACAAGGAACTGGAGGAGAAAATCCTTGAAATTCTCTTTTTTGACTCCATGTGAACACAGTCATAAACCCAGCAAATGGAGTGGTCTTAGGAGGAGTAGAGGGGGGATTTATCAAGTCTGACTCAACGAGGCTTAAATTCAGATGAGGACTGGAGCAGAGTGACCCCAGCTCAGCCTATAATTCTGTATATAATTGCTTTTCTCTTATTTCAAATGGGATACTTGGGAGCAAGGAAAAAAAAAAAAGCCATGGATAGCAAAGCTGTTCCTGAAAATCAGCATTTCTGCTGCTCCTGTTGTTAATGGAGAGATTTGTCCATGAAAATCTCTCTCTACACAGATAAAACCAAGTGCAGGTTGGTGGATTGGGTGGGAAATGGTAGAAATGGTTCAATCAAACATTGAAAATAAAAAAAGAATTCAAAATTGAAATTAGCATGAAGTAAATCAACATTTGAAAGGTTAAAAAAAAAAAAATCCCTTTTTTAATTCCTGGAGAAATGTGTGGCTTGCCAAGGGTGTCACTAAACATCCTCACTGCCTCCACGAAAGGCACCAAGCTCATTTGGAATAAAAGTGAGGAAAGTGCTGGTTTTTTTTGTCTTTTCATCTCCTTGCTTCTGAAGCTGGGCCCTTTCCCATCAGATCTGCTCCCTCCCCAACCCCTTCCAGGCTGGATAAAGCCAAAATTCAAACCTAACCCCCCTCAGGGTTTGTTCCAACCTCACAAATGCCCAGCTCCTGGTACCTTCTCCACTCCCTGGAGGGTTTCCCATCTCATCCCAGATGGATTTGATTCCATCCCAGGATAAAACCAGCCATGGATGTGCAGGGATTCAAAGCAGCACATCCCTCTCCTGCTTTTCTACACCCCCAAAAAAACCCAGCCCAGGGGTTTTATTGCTGGATATTTGAGAAGGAGGGTGATAATTCCAGGTAATTCCAGTAAATTAATTCCAGGTCAGCCATCTCTAAATTTCCTGGCCCACCTCCTCCTGCCCAACTGGTGCAGAGGGAAGGGTGAGGATGAGCATTCTTAGCTCAGAATGAAATTAAATAATAAAAAAAGAGGGGGTGGATAGAACCCAAATTGCAGTGGCAGGATATTCATGCAGTGCAAAGTGATTTATATTTGCTGGGCTCCTCTCAAAGCCGTCTGTTAGAAGTCATTTCTATTTAAATGAGAGTAAAAAGGAAACTAATTCCACTTGCTGTCCTCACTCCCCCTTCTTGTCACTGTGACCGGAGCTGGTGCAGAAAATGACTTTGTTTGTACTCTGAATGCTTTCATTCCAGCATGTTCTGCAGCAGATAAAAAATAAATCAGTATATTTAGACAATCCCTATTCTGAGAGAAGGCTGTGGAGGTGGGGTGAGAGGCAGAGACACGGCTGGGGGATGAAACCCCCTGATTTTCAGGGCCTCTCTGAATTTTGAGCAGCTTATTAAAAGCACTGACAGCGTCCTCAGCCATGCATTCAGAATTTCAAGTTAGGTGCAAGATGGTTCTGGCTGCTTCTGAACAGATCCAGCCATCTCTAATAATTACTGTTCCAAAAAGAGCTCTTTGTGCCCTCAGCAACGTCTGACAGCACGGGACTGATTCAGGTTCAGAGGAATCTCTTAAAATATCCTGGAGGGAAAATTTCCAGGGTTTTAATTGGGAAGCTGCTGGCTGTGCTATCACCAGCATCCCTCTGTCCTGTAGCAGCAACCTCATCCTGGGATGAGCTTTTTTTTGGGCAATTTGGGCAATTCCTGAGTGGGAAAACGTCTGGAGCAGCAGCCCAGCAGTTGGAGGGATCCTCACATCCTGCAGGAGTTTTTGGAGAGGAAAAGAAAGCAGTGAAGCAGTGGAGAAAGCAGCTCTTACCCGGGTGCCCTTCTCTCCGTTGGCTCCTGGAAATCCTGGGAAGCCGATGGAGCCCTGGGGGGAAGAGCAAAAGGAGAGGGAGAGGCTCAGGACACTCCCAGGGGCAGCTCTGGACATCCCTACCAGCCTGGAGTGACCCCAGAGCTCCCAGGCCTTGGCCCTTAAACCTCCTTCTAAAAACAGCAAAACCATCTCAGCCTGGGGGTGACCTCAGAAATTCAATTTCCTCCAAAAAAAACCAAAAAACCACCAAAAAAATAAATCCACGCCTCATTAGGAGTCTCTACAAAAACCCAAGCCCTCGGTTGTGATGGTAGCCCAGGCAGGATTTGGGATTTTTTAGCTCCTAAGTCACTGTGGCACACATGAAAATTTAACTCCTGGCTTGTTCCTTTCTGATGCCAGCGCCTGGAGGATTGCTGCTGCTGCTTTTAAAATATGAATTAGTCCAAGAAAATACAAAAAAACTCACCCCCCTCCCCCAAACCCTACTCCAGATATAAAATGCAAATTAAAAAATAAACCAGCCCCACCACGAGCAGGAAACAATCTCTTGCAGATAATTATGTCTCCAGAATGAAACAAGCTTGGGTTTTTTTTTTTTCTAAAGCAGTGAACATGAATAATAAAACACGATTCTTGAAAAAAAAAAGTTAACAAAACCAGAAGTTCCCCAAGCCTCCAGGGCGTGTGAAAACCGGGCTGGAGCCTGAGTCTGTGGAGTGGAATTCACAGTTTAATTTAAAAAAACGCCTTGAAAATGGCCTGAGCAGAGATGGGCGTGGAGATAAACTCCAAAGGATGTTTGCAAATATGCAAATGGCAGCTTTATTTTCATTTCAGGGAGACCCTGACTCATTAGCTATTCCCCTTAATTAATTAGATAAAGTTAATTGGCAGATAAAAACTCTAATGCAAGGAGAAGGGCTGGAATGGCTTTCAGCAGCGGGAGAGCTCCCAGGGAGCCTGCCCGGATCCATCCCTGCACATCCCAGCCCTGCTCCAGCTCTTCCCACCACTCTGGGACTGGAGCCGTGCACGACCAGCCCCTGAATTCCACCAGCTCAGAGCTGGCAGCTATTTTTACCCATCCCTATTTTTACCCATCCCTGTTTTTAACCAATCCTAATTTTTACCCATCCCTATTTTTGTCCTGCATGGGTGGGAAGGAGGGACTTCGTCCCATGAGTGGGGGCTGATCTGGGCTCTGTCCCTGGGCATCCTATCTCATCCCAAACCTCCTCATCCCATCTTCAATCCCATCCCATCCCATTCCATCCCAATCTTATCCCATCCCATCCCATCCCATCT